>CM052810.1:173122924-173167922 GCA_028533885.1 Nasua narica | reverse complement strand
TCCTTCACCTCATCGCACTCCTCCAGCCCCCGCTCTACCCCTACCCCCGACCTGCCCCCCAGCCTACCTCCCAGCCAGCTCGATACCTCACTCCTCTGTTCCACACATCACCGCCCCACACCCCCCCCCACCCCCATTCCCTCCCCCTCTTCCTCCCCAAGACCCAGTCCTCTACGCCCACCGCCCCACCCACTGCCCTCTGCCCCTTCACATCCGGGTTCTACCACTGCATCCCCCAGCCCCCACCCACCTCAGCCCGTGCAGGGGCTCACGCACACAGTAGGCGCTCAGCGAGTGCTGTTTTCCTGCTGAGCCAGTTGCTTTAGCCCTGGGTCGGGCTCCTGTGGGCCTGGAGAGAGCAGCTGCCATCCTGGGCGCGTGCAGGGTGACTGCGTGTCTTCCCGTCTCCCGTTCAGGGCCCAGCAGGTCCTGGGGCAGGTGCCTGTCCGAAGTGCAGTGCTGGGGATGGCGTGGGAAGGGCCCACCGGCCCCTGCACGCCCCCTCCCTGGAGTCTGGCCTCTGGCCTCTTGGAGGGAGGCTGACGGTGCCCAGGAGGGCCGTGGAGGGCTGTCAGGAGCCCTGTCCCAGCTCTCGGGTCTCAGCCCTGCCAGGAAAGCTCCGATGGGCCTCAGTTTCCTTCCCCATCTGTCATCAGCTCGCTGGGGTGGTGAGGGGCAGGACGGGGCCGTCAGTGCCCGAGGCCTGTGGGTCCGTGGGGACCAGGCTTCTGAGGGGCCGTCGTGGGGCCGGGCCCCGGGGTGACTCAGCTGCCCCGAGTCAGCTGGTCCTCGCTCTCCACCTCATGGCTGCAGGTCCCCCGTGCCGGAGGGTGACCGCATGAGCAGGGACGTGGTCACCACGCCCAGACCCGAGGAGAGCACTTAGGCCTGCTCTCCCCTGCGTGAGCTCCGTCCTTAGGCAGGACAGCACTCAGGAGCATCTCCCCAGCTCTCCGTCGTCCTCTCCTCTGCCAGGTCCCCTCTTTCTTGGCATCCACACCCAGGAGCCTCCTCCGTCCTGTGTCCCCCCCAGCCGCCCGCTGCCGCCCACGTCCCCGGGCCGGGCGGCTCTGTTTCTCAGACCCGGATTTGCTCCTTTCTTGGCTTCCTGTCTTGTGCGACTTCCGGGAAATGGAGCTGAGCCCTTGGCTGTGGGACCGGGTCTCCGCTTGGTCCTCGTGTGGGGTCCATCGTGTGTGTGGCGGGCACTTCTCTGCCAACACCCCCCTCGGAGTGTGGACCGTCGGCGGCCTGGCCTGCCAGCCTGCTTTGAGCAGCCGTCCACCCCTTACACTTTCCTGTTTTCTTTCTTGACGTCAGGCGCTGGTCGTCTTGTCTTCATCTTGTTTTTTCTCTCGTATGTTGTGTCTCCTTGTTTATGTCCTATTTTCTGGGCAACTTCTGGGCTTCCCTTTTGAGTTCCTTCTGGGATCATGTGTTTCAGCACTCATGTGTCCATCTGTAGGAACCCCCTTTTCCTTGTCCCTATCTGTTCCCGTTTCACAACGCCCTGTTCTTGTTTCAGAAGTGTGTTATGCTCTTGAAACATTCTGAGTGTTCATAGAGGTTGTTTTGTTCGTTTGCTTGTTTCTGCTTCTGTTGTGCGCTGTATTTCTCCCTCCCCGCTGGTCCACTGCGGTCTTCACCTTCGAGGCTTTTCACTCTCCTGGTGTATGGGGCAGGCCCTGCGGGCCCATTCGTGCAGGGGAGGCCCTTGGGTGGCTAGAGCATGCGGCCCCTGGTTCCCCAAGTCGGAGCGGGATTCCGGCTGGAGGTCAGCCCTGGGATAAGGTCAGCCTGGGGCTCTGCTTTAGGTCTGGAGGGTCGGGCGCTGGGTCCACATTATTCTCTCCCCCCCTCCAGGACATGTCTCACCACACGTGTTCTCCCGTGTCTGGGGAGCACAGACACAGAGGGGAGCCCCTCTGTGGGGGTGGGCGGCTGGGAGAGGGACGGAGGTCCCACGGGTCCGTGTGGTGGCCCTGCGGACTCACACCCGGGTCGCCTTCCACAGCCTCGCATGCTGGAGCCCCTGCCCTCTACGGGCAGGGGCTGTACACCCCGAACCCCCGGATGTCCCCGCTGTCGTGCCGGCCCCCTCTGGGCTGTTTCTGCCCCCCACACCCCCACCCTGGCCTCCAGAAAGATTGTTAGGGGCCTGAAGTCATGGGCGAGGCCTCTCCCCTGCCCTTCACCGTGGGGGTGCCCCACCAGCTAGCTCTGCCCTCTGTTTCCTGGGGCCCTGGGAGTGGGCCTGCAGGCTTCTCGCCTGAGGGTCCCCCTGCCCTTCTGAGGGGCCCAGAGGCGGGCCTGGCACTGACTCTGACATACATCCTTGTGATACTAAGAAAAACGAGTTCTGTTTTTCCCCAACTCTCGAGGGAAGATTGGCGTTTCAGGCAGAGGTGGCGTGTTGAGGCTCCACTCCGGGCTGAGCTGCTGGCCGGGCCTGCAGACGGATGCCAGGCGAGGGCGGCCAGGGAGGCCGCGGGGCTCAGTGTGGGTTCGCGCCAGGAGACAGTCCCAGGTCTCCGGCCACCTTTGCCCGTCCATGTGTGTCTGTAGAGGTGTGGCTTTTCCTCGAGCTCCCCACCCGTGCTCCGTGTTTATGCGGAAATGTGAAATCCCCCACGTAGTCCCCGAAGGGCCAGTCCCATGCCCTGTGTCCGCGGTGACCTGTCCACGGCGGGTCCTCAGTGTGTCTTCACCGAGTGAATGGGTTCAGCTCCCGTCCTTCCTGGGGGCCCTGGCTCGTGGCTCCGGGTCTCCCTCTCCCGTGGTCCTTACGTCGGTCACTTCCTCATCCACGTGCGTGACCACTGTCACCTGGCCCCCTCGTCCTCTCTGTCTCTGCTGCACGTCTGGCGGTGGCAGCCTGGGGCTTGTCACCCTCAGACACGGACGGCGCCCTGTGCGGGCCGGTAGGGCGGACCCTCGCGGCTCAGGAGCCCTTTGGAACAGCTCCCCGCCCGGTCCTTCTCCTCGCCTGGCTCTGAGCCCGTGATCGGCTGGCATCACCCCTGCATGCCCCTCCCTCTCCCCCTCCCCCCAGCTCTGTGGGCAGTGCTCCGTGGCACCTGCAGCCACGTGGCTCTGCACCCCGGGGACCGGTCACACTCGCCACCCAGCGCTGCTGAGTGGGGCTGGCCCTTGCTGCCGCTCTCCGGGACACAGCACGTCTGACAGTGAACCCAGCGCCCGACCTCAGACCCCCCCACCTGCAGCACCGGCCCAGGCAGTGGGGCCTGGCTCCTTCCCCTGCCCAGTCAGCCCGATGGTCCCCTATGTGGCAAGACCTCTTGAAAGAAGTTAAGTCTTTAAAAATGTTATGTGATAGGACACGTGAAAAAGAGTCTGGAATGTTTGTACAAACAGCCGTGTGCACCCTGGGCTTCAGATATGAGGCATTTCCGGCACATTCCCTGGTCCCTGGCACTTGGCACGACCGCTCCCCTAACCCTCTCAGAGGGAGGAGGAGGGGGCTCTGTCGTAGCCCCGCCCTTCAGACGTGGCCGAGGTCCACAGCGAGGCCGTGGCGGCCCCCGGGGCCTCAGAGTCCCGAACTGACCTGGTGGTTCTCACCACCCGGACTTTGGCCCTCAGCCCGCGCAGAATTTCGTCGTTAAGCCTTGGGCTCCAGGTGGCGTCCCTTGTTTGTGTGAGGCCCCATGTGGGCTGCATCTTCCTGGGCAAGTGACATTGGCTGTTTGTAAGGTTCCCCAGGACCGTGGATGGCTCTGCTCCACTCCCTGCCCCGTCTGGACGGCCGCCGGGCTGGACCGCACTCTGTCCCGTCTCCAGTCGCCGGACGGCCAGGCTCTCCCATCTTCTCCTCTTCCCTCCCCTCTCTCCTTTCTGCTGCAGGTGTTGTGGTGTTTGGGGACATTTCTCCTGTGATCTCGTACATGCAGAGTTGCCCAGCGGCCGGTCCCAGAGTCTGCAATGTTACCGGACATCTCCCCGTTGTTTCCAAAGTGGTTGTGCTTGTGAGCTTTTCCCACGTGGACTGTGCTGTTCCCGGCGCCCTGTCCTTACATTTCACGTTGCCGTGTGTTTTAATGTTGTGATCTCATGGATTTTTTTAAAGATCTTATTTATTTATTATAGAGAGAGAGCAAGTGCACGCGTGCACAAGCAGGGGGAGGGGCAGAGAGAGGGGAAGCAGGCTCCCCGCCGAGCAGGGAGCCCGACACGGGGCTCGATCCCAGGACCCTGAGATCATGACCTGAGCCGAAGGCAGACGCTTCACTGGCTGAGCCCCCCAGGCACCCCTGATGGATATGGTTTTGAGCCACACATTCATCATTACCGTTGTGGTCACTGTCTTGCCCTGCAAATTGCCCGTTCCTAATTTTTTGTCTTTTTTTTTTTTTTTGGTGTTCTCTTTTGTTGTTCGATTTTTGTGCGTTCTTTGTGTGTTCTGCACACGAGCCCTTGTCAGTTAGGTGTGCCGCAGACATCTCCAGGCGGGTGAACTTGTCTTCAGCCATTAATGGTATCGTGGTATCTGGACTTTTCCTTTTGGTACCTTGTGTGGGTTGAATCCTCGAAGGAGAACATGGAGATACCACTTTCCTTCATTATCTCCCCAAAGTGTTGTTCACATTTAGGTCTTGAGTCTGCACGGCATTTGATTTGGTAGAAAAGGAATCTAATTTCGTATTTTTCCATATGGCTAGCCAGTTGTCTCCGTCTGTCTGGGCTGCTGTGCACGAATACCACAGACCGGGTGGCTTGGAAACAGCAGACGTTGATTTCTCGTTGTTCTGAGGCTGGAACCCCAGGATCAGGGTGCCGGCAGGGCCAAGTTCTAGGTCGCAGACGGCAACTCTTAGTTGGAGAGAGGAAGCGAGCTCTCTTGGGACCTTTATAAGGGCACTAATCCCATTGGTGGGGCCCACCCTCACCTACGCCTAACCATGTACCAGTGACCCCTACTTCCTAATCCCTTCCCACTGGGGGTAGGGTTCGCCTTAGGAATATGGGGATACAAACATTCAGGCCGTAACCAGTTTCCTCAGCGACATAGCTTCCGTACTCCTTCCCCTTCCCACAGACCCGCAAAGCCCGCTTTGTTCGCTCTCAGAAAGGCCGTGTCTGTGTAAGTCTGGTTTTGGGTCCCTTTGTTACAGGGTGGTGACTTACCTTGTCCTGGCCACCCCATCCTAGTCAGTATACATTTGTGTTGTCTTTTTTTTTTTAAGATTTTATTTATTTGACAGCCAGAGAGAGTTCACAAGTAGGCAGAGAGGCAGGCAGAGAGAGAGGGGGAAGCAGGCTCCCGCTGAGCAGAGCCCGATGCGGGGCTCGATCTCAGGACCCTGAGATCATGACCCGAGCCGACGGCAGAGGCTTTAACCACTGAGCCACTCAGGCCCCCCCACCCCTTTATGTTAAGTCTGGACTCCAGGAGGAGATGCTGTCTTCTACCCTCTTGTGTTTCTTCAAATGGGTCATTGATAATTCATAGCATCTCACTCTTCCAAGAGAATTTTTTGCAGCAATTTGGTTTCATGAAAAATCTGGTCGAGATTTCATTTGAACTTACATTGAATTTTTGATTCATTTGAGTGAAAATAAACATTTTTAAGATATTGAATTTTTTCCATACATAGGTTATAGTTCATTTATTTAGGTTTTCTGTATTTTTGCAAAGGCTAAACATTTCCTCATAAAAGTTATATGCATCTTTTATGACATTTATTATGATAAAGGTACTATACACTTTGGAATATTTTTTAAATGCTCCTTAAAATATTTTTTCAACTATTTGTCTCTAGTGTATTCCAGCATGGTTTGTTTCTAGCAGCTTTGTGTCACCTTCCCACTAATTCAAATAATTTGTCTGTGGATCCTTTTAATTTCTGTGTAGATAAGCAAATAGTCTGCAAACGATGACAATTTGGGTTTCTTCATTTCCAATCCATATTTTGTCATTGTTGTTTCTTTTTCCTGCCTTACTACTCTGGCTAGCACCACTGCTCCAATGTGAAATAGAAGTGACGACAGGCATCCTAAATTTGTTTCCGAATTTAAAAGAAGTGTTCTGGGGCAACTGGGTGGCTCAGTTGTTAAGCATCTGCCTTCAGCTTAGGTCACGATCTCAGGGTCCTGGGATCGAGCCCCCCTTCGGGCTCCCTGCTTGGCAGGAAGTCTGCTTCTCTCTCCAGCTTCCCCTGCTTGGGTTCCCTCTCTCACTGTCTCTTTCTATATATCAAATAAATAAAACATTTTTTAAAAAATAAAAGAAGTATTCCTAATATTTTATGATTAAGTATCATGTTTGGGTAGGTTTTTAGTAGGTGCCTATTATGAGAATAAAGATTTCTTTTATTTCTCATTATTACCAAGAGTTTTTATCATAAACAGATTTTGAAAATTATTGAATGCTTTTTCGGCAACTCTTGAGGACCTCATTTGACTTTTTCTCCTTTAATCTGGTACGTGGTGAATTATATTAATAGATGTCTTATGTTAAACCATACATATATTATCACACTGTTATTCTCAGAATAAGTGTACTGCATTAACCTTTTTATTTGCTGCTGGACCTTCTTGCTAATGTTTTGGACTTTTATAACTATGTTCACTAGTGAGGTCAATGTCTGAACTTCATTTCTCAAAATTTTTTGTCTGATTTGAGGCCAAGGTCATAATCTCTCTCCCCCTGTCTCCCTCTTTCCTGTTCTCTTAAAGAGTTTGTGTAAGATTAGAACTATGTGGGGTTTTTTTCTTTAATGTATGTTAGGGCCCACTTGTAGAAAGTCTCCTGCTTTTTTTCCTAAGTAGATTCTTAAGCTATTCAATCAACTTCTTTAATTGTTATAAGAAAATGCAAGTTCCCACTGACTAATTTTTCTCCTGGTTATAGGTCATCTTTTCCTGCTTCTTGGCATGTGTAGTAATTTTTTAAAAAATATTATTTATTTATTTGCGACAGAGAGTGCACATGAGGCGGGGGAGGGGCAGAGGAAGAGGGAGAAGCAGGGAGCCTAACACAGGGCTTCATCCCAGGACCCTGAAATTATGACCTGAGCTGAAGGCAGGTCACGCAGGTGCCCCAACTTTTTTTTTATTGCGTTCTGGATATTTCTACATTGTGGAGTGTCTGAATTATGCTTTCTTCCCAAGAAGCATGTTGGGCTTTGTTTTGGCAGGTAGTAAATTACTTGAGCTAATTTGATCCTTGAAGACCTGATTTTAAGCTTTCCTAGAGTTACTCTGGAGTAAATGTCAGAGGGATAGTTAAGCCCACTACTCAAGTATGATTTCTTTGAGGTATCTATTGAATATCTGGAGTGGAGGGATCAAGAGGACTATTCTGGCTGGTGGATGCTCAGATCACCTTCTTATTTTATGTAGCTTTGAGAATCCCTGTGTCTTTGCCTGGACTACATGGGGATGGGTTAGCCCTCTACAAAGACTGGAGGCACTCCTGCGCAAATATCTTGACCATTTCTACCTAGCAAAGCAAAGCTCTTTCCTTTCCAGAACTCTGACCCACAGTTTCCAGCTGCTTCAAACCACCCACACTCCAGCCTCCATCTCCTCAACTCATCGGAGCTGCTGAGCCACTGGGGTCCTACTTTCCAAACCCTGAGGTCTGGAAATTGCCTCTGGGCAGATTTAGAATGATTGTTGGGCTTCCCTTGTATGTTTCCCTTCTCTTGGTGATCACGGTTCAGCACTGCCTGCTGTCCAGTGTCTAAAAACAGTCTTTTTCATACAGTTTGTTCGGGTTCACTAGTTGTTTTTTACAGTGGGAGTTTAAGTGTGGGCTTTGTAACTCCCATCATGGCTGACATGGAAATGCCCTAAGTGTTGCTAGTAGTGTTTTCATTATCACTTACTACTAAGTTTATTGATATCGCCATCATGATTTCTTCTTTGTGTATTATTTAGAAGTTTATTTTTAATTTTTCTAAACATTTTTCTAATGGTCTTTTATTGATTTTTAATTATCTTCAAATTACGAGGTGCATTTGGTACAGAGTCTTCGACTTTTATTAGGAGTTGTTTTGTGACCTACTACATGGTAGAATGTTGTAAATGTTCCATATGAGTTAGAAAAGAATGTGTTTCTCTAATTTGCAAGAAAAAGAGAGCACGTGTAATCATTAGTTCATGATTATCATGTTCAGACCATCTACGTCCTTGTTAATTATATCTGTTTGGTCTGTCGATTAGTGGGCAATGTGTTAAAACTCCCACCACAATGGATTAGTGAGTTCCTCATGCTGCACGACTCTTACTCTTGGTTTTATGTTTGCATCGTGTTGTCTCTCTGGGACCATTCTGAGTAATTTTTTCCGATATGGTTTCCAGTTCATTAATTCTCTGCTCGGCTTCATTTAATTTTCTGATTAACATGTCTGCTAAGTTTTAAAGTTTGAATGGTTACATTTTTATTTCTTAAAGTTTTACAAAGGCCGTCCCCCCGCCCCCATATTTTACAGCATTATTATCCATTCTTGTTTATTTCTCTAAACCTTTTAGGCATACATATTTTATGATCTGTATCTGACAATTTCAGTATCTGAAATCCTTGATAGTCCAGGATTAGGATCTAATTCTGGTTCTCTTTTCCTTTTCCCCAACTCTTGCTCACAGTGAATTGCTTCTGTGGTATTTGGGTAATATTTAATTGTGAGCTCACGTTTGACTGATCTTCCTCTGTGGGGACCTGAGAAGAGGAAGCTGTTTATAAGGAGAATTTGTATTCGTGTTTGTGATGTCCTGTAGTCGCAAACAGCCAAGACCCACTCTGAGCTGACTTCTCAAACTCGGGTTTCACTGATCATGCAGATATTGCAAATTTGAAACACAAACCTGCATGAAGACAGTTCTGTGGCCTCAAATTCTCAGAAACACTGGCTTTTTCACCACATGGAGCTGAGAGTCATTCAAAGTTAAGACCCCTGTGTCCCTTAATGACAGATGGCTTTCCCCCAACCTTCCATGTCACTGGGGTTGTAGCTCTAGAGGATTCAACTCTTTGTGGTGGTTTGGTTCCAGTTCCAACTTTGTGTGTGTTTGAGGCCATTCCTCCGCCCTCCATTCAGTGGGTGAAATCCAGCTGTCCCCATTTCTGGTGTCAGCAAATGCCTCCAGCTTTCTCCCTGGTGGGCTCACCTCTTTGATTCAGCTCCTCCTGCTGCCTTTTCTCCCCTTCCTCAGACATTCTCTTGTTTTCTTCTGAAGCTCGTTATTTATTCTAAATTTCTAGGTGATTTCTAATGGGAGGGAGTCTCGTCCACCATGTTGCCAGAAGTGGAGGTCTCTCATTCACCTATTTTTCTGTTGGTTTGACAAATACTAATCTTAATGAGCAAACCGTTCATCTTCACACACACTGGTGTTTGCCAACCGAAATAAGGTCTTTTTACTTATTTACCCGAACTATTTGGTGATTTTTTAAAAAGTCTTTAAATATGAGCACAGTTTAGAAGAGCCAGATCTATCTACAAAACTTCTTTAGGAAATCAGCAGGTTTTCCTCCCCAATAGCTTTCAGCTCTCTTAGCTGTTTTGTGCTACTTGATGCTTTCAGCTCTATCTTGCTAAATAATGGGCTCATTCTGCTATATTTTTTGGCCTGTTTTAGAAGTTGCATAAGTAGGATTATAAAGAGTGTGCCCCTTTTGTCTTGGGCCATCTCTCGCAGCGTTCTATTTGTGAGCTCATGCAATTATCTTCTCTCCCTCCTGAAATGGCACTAAAATAACGGTAAAAGTAAATGAGAGAAAGGGGCGCTTGGGTGGCTCAGTAAGTTAAAGCCTCTGCCTTCAGCTCAGGTCGTGGTCTCGGGGTCCTGGGATCAAACCCAGCATCAGGCTCTCTGCTCAGTGGGGAGCCTGCTTCCCCCCTCTCTCTGCCTGCCTCTCTGCCTGCTTGTGATCTCTCTGTCAGGTAGATGAATGAAATCTTTAAAAAAAAAAAAAAAGTAAACGAAAGAAAAACCTAAGCCCTTCTGGAAGGATGGAAGACAGAGAAGTCACAGCAACCCATTTGGGAAAATGAAGAGCAGAACCCTCATGCTAACTGATGGCAGACTCAGAAAGGTGAATGCCAAGGAGGCTGGCAGGGAATTGGGAAGCGGCCTGGGGTGTCCCCACAAGGCTCAGGACCTGGGTCTCCCACTGCCTCTGGCAGTGAGGGCAGGATTCTAGAGGGTCTGTCCATTCTAGAGGGCCTGGCCAGGATTCTAGGGTGCCAGACTTCTCCGCCGCTCCTCCATCTCCTTCTCCCCCTTTCTACCCAGGCTGTTGATCTCCTCCTTGGCCATGACTCAGTCAGGGCTCACAAGTGACCCATTCATTTTTCCCGCCTGACCCCTCCTCAGGTGCACACATGCAGTTTTAAGTCTTCATCTTCCAAAAACCTAGCTTTTTTTGTTGGCGTTCTGTTGTTCCTCCTTGGGTGCCTTCTATTGGATTAACAAAACGATGTACATTTTTTCCTGTTCTTGCTACTAACTTGTTAGTTACACATTCTTTTTCTGCTCTCTTGATGATTACCTTAGCAGTTGAAACATGTATCCTTGAAAGTCTTATATAAATTGTTGCTTCTCCACTTATCTTATAATGCTGAAACCTGACCTTGTCTTGTGGCTTCCATCATTGGTGTTGAGAGGTCAATTGTCATTTGATTTTTTTTCCTTTAAAGGTTATGTCTCTTTTTTTCTGGCTGCTTTTAGGACTTTTCATCTTTGGCACTCAGTTTTATTATGATGTGTCTTTGTGTTTATCCTACTTTGTGTTTGCAGAGCTTCTTCAGTCTATGGGTTGATGTCCTTTAGCAATTTTAGACAATGGTCATTATCTTTTTTTTGAAGATTTTATTTATTTACTTGACAGAGAGAGACAGTGAGAGAGGGAACGCAAGCAGGGGGAGTGGGAGATCGAGAAGCAGGCTTCCCACTGAGCAGGGAGCCTGATGTGGGGCTCGATCCCAGGACCCTGGGATCATGACCTGAGCTGAAGACAGTCGCTTGACAACTGAGCCCCCAGGCTTCCCTGGTCATTATCTTCTGTATTGGTTCTCTCCTATTCCATTTCTTCTTCTTTTAGATTGCAGTTACTTGCATGTTAGACCACTTCACTGTGTCCTGTATTTATTACTCTGACTCTATTTCCTGTATTTTCCATTCGTTTTTTTCTGTTCTTTAATTTCTCCAGTTCATGAACACTGCTTTCAGCTGTGTCTAATCTCTTGAGCTCTTAATGTCAGTTATTGTGTTTTCAGTTCTAGAATTTCCATCAGAAATTCTTTTTTATAGTTTTAGATTTTCTTGCAAAAGTCTCCATTTTTCTATTTATTTCTCTGTCCTTTTCTCTTTCTTTTGAGTATATAAGTCATGGTTTTTATGAAGTCCTTGTTTGATAACTCCTAGATCTGGATCATGTGTAGATATGTTTCTTTGTTTCTTTTTGTATTTTTTTCTTCCCCCCAATTTCTTTTGAATCCTAGAGTCCTGTCTTTTCTCATGCCCTGTGACTTCTGATTTAATGTCAGATCTTGCCTATTGAAACACAGAAGAGGCTCTGGGTGGCTCACCTTTTTCTTTCTAAGCAGATAGAGTGGATGGTCATCCCTAATTCAGGCAAAGACTTCGCTGAGTCAGGGAAGCATTGCAGTTTTGATAAGCTTTATCCTCCCTGTGGTTCTGCCCTGCTTTTAGACTCTGTGCCTCCCAGGGCTCTCCGATCAGCGCTGGTATGAGGACTGGAGCCCCTCCTCCCAGTGGATCTTGAATGCTAATCCTAGTCTCCAGCACCTGACAAGGCAGGAAACTCCTCTTTGATTTGCAGAGGCTTTCTGTTTGCATTTTTAAATTCCTGCCCCTCATACCTTCTGGACTTTGGCCCATATCTTAAGGGGAGAACTGGCTGAGTGAAGCTCCCTACTTCCTTCTCCCTGGATTTTGGCCTCTCAAGTTTGCTTCTCTTGACCAAAAGCTCAGTGGGTTTCTCCGTCCCTCGGCACCAGCTCTCTGCCTGGGAAGACTCCAGATTTCCAGCCTCTTGCCCCGTGCCCAGAATGCAAATGTGTTTAGGGAGAAAGTGCTGTGGTGGGTTGGAATGTTTTCTCCTGTCTCGGCAGCCCCCCGTCTCTGGAATCTTGGCCTGCCGGTCCGTGTGGCTCTTTGATTCACATGGTGAGATCTTACCCAGCTCCTCTGGTCGGGCGTGGTTGGGAGGGACCATGGCCCCCAGCCCTTCAGTCTGGAAGCAGGAGCCGACCTCTGCTTCCCATGCTCCGCGCTGACTCCCGCTCTCCCCGCCCGAACCCCCGGACCACCGCGCGGTCTCCGTGCCGCCTTGTAATCCGCTCGCAGGTGAAGTTCTAGCTCTCTTTTTAAATATGGGAAAGTCCGTTGTTCCAATACCAACCTCACCCAGTTACCGGAAATGCTGCTGCCTTATCGCATCTTAGGTGTGTCTGTCTGTCTGCCGTCTGTGGTCATGCTTCGTCTTTTCTGTTGGTCCCTATTCGCGTGTCATTGCTGCACTTTGGGAGTCTGATAGCTGGTAGGGCACCTTCTTTGTTATTTTTCACTGGTCTCTTTGGAACTCTTGTAAAATTCCACTGAAAATCCTGTTGGAATATTTTGCTTACTGGACTTGCACTGAATTAACATATCTAAATTTGGGGAGAGCTGAAAATTGTGCGATATTGAATTGAACATCTGCTTTCATAAATATTTTCTTTATTCCTACTTATTTCCTATTTCAGCGCTGAGCATTGCTTGCTCAATAGATACAGCCTTTTTTTTTTTTTTGAAGGCACAAGGCATGCTGCTAAATGCTGGAGATCTCATTTCAGTTTACATTCACGCCAGGAATTCATGACCTCGCTCTTGCCCTTCCCACCTCGGCTGGACTAACCTAATTCTCTTCTCTATCTGGAGCGTGGGGAGATTTTGCAGCCGAAGGAAACGCAGATTCCCAGGGAGCCACGTCCCTCCGGCCCCCTCCGGGGTGGTCACGCTTGGATGTGAGAGGGTGAGGCTGTTGAAAAAGCCCTTGCGCTGTGTGGTTCTGGGGTGCGCCCGCGTCCGTGTGGTTCTGGGGTGCGCCCGCGTCCGTGTGGTTCTGGGGTGCGCCCGCGTCCGTGTGGTTCTGGGGTGCGCCCGCGTCCGTGTGGTTCTGGGGTGCGCCCGCGTCCGTGTGGTTCTGGGGTGCGCCCGCATCTGTGTGGTTCTGGGGTGCGGCCGGGCGCGATTCCGGCCCCCAGTCCCGCTCTTCACCCCCCTGGGCTTTTGCTCACGTCTTGCACTTGTCGCCCTCAGTGGCCGGCTGCTCTGGCGCTTCCCTCTCTCCCTGCGGCCTTCGGAGGGGTGTGCTTGCCCGCAGGCGGGGCTCAGCCCCCCCGTTCTGGGGAGTCCCGACCCTGCCGGGGCCTGGGGGTTCGTGGCCTGAAGTCTGCATTGATCGCAGCCCCCGTGGGGCTCCCTCTATCTGCAAAGAGAGACAAGCCCCGGGATCCTCGTCGGGATCCTTCTGCTCTTGGTCCTGGGGTCCCCAGAGGTTCTCCTGATGGGAAGGGGTCCCTGAGGCAGAGTGTCCTGAGGGTGGCAATTCCAGGTGGGGACTGTGGGGCAGAAGACACCCTTTCCAGAGGGAGGATTTCCCGGAGCCCCCGTGTGGGAAAGTCTCAAACCCTCTCCGCTAAGCCTTTACTCCCCTTGGATGCCTCTAGTGACGGGGGGCGCACAGCTGATTGGGCACCTCGGTTCATTTTAGATGGCCACTGGTCTTCATGTCAGGCTGGATTCTGTTTTCTGGGGCTCCTGGCCGTTCCTGTAGCCGACCGCTCTCTGCCCTGAGCTCGTCCTCCTCTGTGTCCCCAGGAGCTCTGTCCCCTTGCTTAGGACTGCCTGCGCCATCGTTTGGATTTGCTGAACGAACCATTTCCTTCCCTGCTCATTTGGAGAGCAGGCTCTGGCTGGTTCCGGCTGCCAGTGAGAGCCCGGGACGTAGGGCACGGGAGGACCTTCTGGAACCCTGTCCTATTCGAAAACACCCTTGACATGTTGATTTAAAGGCCCGGGCTACGTGAGGGTCACGCTTTTGGACAGAGAATCCTCGTCCCGTGACTGCTGTCCCCGCTGCCGGCAGGAACCCACACGCCGCTCGTACCTACAGGGGGATGGAGGACCGTGCGCCCACCAGGTCCCCGGCCGGGGCTCAGGAGTGCGAGTCGGAGGGTGGCGGGCCTCTGGGGCTCCCGCTGACCGCAGCTGGCACGGCCCCCAGCATCGGGGCGGCGCCTCGTCGCGGCAGGGACACCGTGGGGCCCCAGGTGCTCTGGAGACGCCGGGCCCCAGGGACACGTTTGGCGGCATCTTTCTGTGGAAACAGACGCTTGGAGGTGTTTCTGTTCCTGGGACCCCCTAGAAGCTTCCCTGGGAAGGCGAGGCCGGGCTCTGGCCCTGTGGGACCTGTGTCTCTCCGCCCACGCCAGCTGCCGTCCTCGGAGCGGCCACGGAGCCTCGGCGTAGAGTCCGAAGGAGAAGGGCCACGTCGGGGGCTGTGTCTGGGAGTCTGGGGCCGGGTCGTGCCTCCCTGTCAGCCACCTGCCGGGCAGGGCAGCTCGGTCCCCGCCTCGGGAGACTCACCCGGGTATCCTTGGGTCTTCAGCTCTAGCTTTAGCACAAACAAATCTTTCTGTACCTTTGTGGGACTTGTGACTATTTGCCTTCCCCCCAGGTGGGGCTGGAGGCTCTGCGTTGTCCCACCACCATGGGACTGTCCCCCAGTGCCCATTACTGCACTTCTGCCCACGGGGACATTCAGCCCTGCCTTGGAGCCATGGCGGCTCTGTGCACGCCTCCCTCCTCCCCGGCCTCCCTGGGGTCCCCCGGGCTGCTTCCCTTCCCCGGCATCCCCCATGCTCCAGCAGAGACCCCTGCTGTCCCCAACACTCTAGCAGAGACCCCCGCTGTCCCCAGCGCTCCAGCAGTGACCCCCCACCCCACCATCCCTGATGCTCCAGCAGAGACCCCCCCCACTGTGTCCCACACTCCAGCAGAGACCCCTGCTGTCCCAGACCCTCTAGCAGAGACCCCCACTGTCCCCGACCCTCCAGCAGAGACCCCCCCCAACTGTCCCCACTGCTTCTCAGCAGTTTGGACGTGTTTCTCTGTCATCGTCCGGTGTCCGTGTGAGATGCCCGTGCCTTTCTCATTCCCCACTGTCTGTGGTCTGTCATTCCCTCCGGAAGCTTACGGAATAGTCCCGTTAGCCTGCAAGGGCTGACATGTCACAGTTTGCTTGGTGTGTGACTTTCTCCTGCTGGCAAGAGGGGTGGTGGGTGCTTGAGTTTGGAGACTCGCGACGGGCAGTCCTGGGAGGTTTTCTCAAGTTCTCTGTCAGTGGCTCCTTTTCCCTGATCCTCAAATCTTACCTCTCCCCTTTCTTGGAAAATTACTTAATTCCAACTTTTTGGTTTACTTTTAAAGTCTGTGTTTTCATATTTTTAATTTCCAAGAACTCTCTTATTCATTACATAACCCTTTTAAAAATACCCTTCTCCACCCATTCGTGGGGATAGCAACTTTTCTTTCTGAGAACATAAATTACAAGGAATTTAGAAAATACTTTCCTTCTCTTCCCCACACTGTTCCATGCTGCCGTGCTCCTTTCCTGGTGGTTTCAGCATCTGTGTTTGTTGCTGGAGGGTGTGGTCCTGGCAGATCCCCCCAGCCAAGAACCCTGCACGGGGGCTCAGGGCTAGGCACCTCGGGGGCACCTCAACCCGTCCCTTCAGTGGGTGCTCTGTGCCCGCCCTCATCTGGACCACGGGCCCCCAGGCTGGGCAGGGCTCACTCTCTCCCGCCTGGTGGTGGGGAAGATCTGGATGGCCGCAGGGGAGTGTCGGAGCCCGGGGGTCTTCCCGAGTCTGCTGGGGCCTCTGAACCACAGTTCCACAGAGAAGAGGGACACATCGTCTCCCAGTCTGGAGGCCGGAAGTCCAAGGTCAGGTGTGGACGGGGCGGCTTCCTTCTGGGCTCTGTCTGCTGTCACCGTCGCCGTTGGTGGCTTGTAGAGGCCCTGTCCCGACCTCTGCCTCTGTCTTCACGCGACGCCGTCCTCGTGTGTCTCTGTCCAGTCCTGTTTCGTAAGGACTTCGTGTCGAGTTCGGGCTCGCCCGAGTCCCGCGTGACCTCGTCTTTACCAGTCACATCCGCAGGGACCCGTGTCCACATAAGGTCGTGTTCTGAGCTCCTGGGCTTTAGGACTTCCACACAGGGATTTTGAGGGGACAGAATTCAACCCACAGCAGGAGCAATGCTGGCTTTCCACCAACACCCGTTTTCGGTCCCACCCGGACGCTGAGGGGTGCCGAGAGCCTTTCCGGGTCCCACTGGGCACATGGGCTGGTTTCTTGTGGGCCCCGCGTTTCCAGGCTTGCCAAGCCAGGCTGCGCTCGTGGCGCTCCTCGTCTGCGGCCGCCCCCCGGCCCCCGGCCCCCGGCCCTTTGGGTTAGCACCGCACGCAGTCGTCCCTCAGTGGGAGTGTGGAAGGGAGGTTCGCTCGCCCCCAGAAGTAGCTGTTCTACCTTTCCGGATACCGTTTCTGACTCACGTCTCCCTTTTTTCTCAAGGTCTCTGCCCTCGCTCGGGCTCTCAGCACTGCTAAGGGGGACCCACAAAGGCCGGCGCGATGGCCGGGGCCTCGGTGAAGGTGGCGGTACGCGTCCGCCCCTTCAACTCGCGGGAGATGAGTCGAGACTCCAAGTGCATCATCCAGATGTCCGGAAGCACCACCAGTGAGTACCGGCCACGGGCGGCCGCGGGTGGCTCGTCGCTGGGCCCGGCCCCCCAGCTCCCTCCTCCACCCATGGCGTGTCGGCGCCCTGGGCCGGCGGCGATGACCACAAATGGGGGGGCCGGCCGCTCCAACTACAGTTCTGAAGGCCAGTGTCCGAAGTCAGGGCATTGACAGGGTCATGCAGTCTCTGACCTTCTAGACGAGGCTCCTTCCTGCCTCCTGCGGCTTCGGCTGGTCCTTCGTCTCGGCCTGTAGCTGGCGGCGGCCCGTGGCCTTCAGAGAGGTGGGGGGCGGGGTGGGCTGGGTGGGTGCTGGGCCCTCGGGAGGACGCTGGGCAGCACTGGGCGTTGTGGGGAAGCGGACTGACGCCAGTCCGGTGCCATATACGACCTAACCAGCATTTAAGTAACGACTTGAAACACAAAACAGAGCGCTGATCCCTGGCTGTAGGACCCCCGCTCCCGATCCGATGTGACCTCACCGTGACAGCTAATTCCATCTTCAAAGACCCTGTTTCCAAAGAAGGTCACCTTCTGAGGCTCAGGATAACCTGAGTTGGGGGGACCCACTTTCCACCCAGCACATGAGGATCTTATCTTGTTTCAGCGGCCCCACATTTACACAAGTAAACGTCAGTTTATTCCAGCCTGTTCTTTCGCCTCGTGACTGTAGGTCACGTCAAACCTTCCTGAGGAGGAGAGGCCTGCAGTCCACGTGCTAACAGGCGGGAGTTAGGGAGGGAATGACGCCTGCCCGGGGCGGGGCCCTGACGGCTGCGTCAGCACACAGCTGCTGGAGGGAGGCAGCACCCACTCCCCGCCTGACCTTTGCTCCTTGGCCTTGAACTTGAGGACCCAGTTATCCCCTCGTGCAGATGAGTGGACAGATTCTCCCAAGCCGAGCAGCACCCAGGCTGAGGAGAGGAGTGTGGCCAGGCCCCGGGAGACCCTCCTGCCCCCGTCCACTTCTGTTTCCAACACAGAGTTTGGGGGGGGCTTGTTTTGGCCCCATGAAAACCGAGCCAGTGTCTGGGTTGGGTCCCCAACTGACTAACCGTCCGCCCCCAGCCTTGTGAGAACGAGAATTCTGGGCTCAGCCAGGTGGTTTGCCGCTGGGGTCACGCGAGCAGTGACACGGCTGTCACCGCAGGCTCGGGGGCTACAAGCCGTGGGTGGGCTTCCTCGCACTTCACCCCGAGGCTGTAGGACGGATGGCAGGCCTCACCCCCCACACCGCCAGACCCCACCTGCTCTCCAGGTTTGGGGGAGGGGCTGGCCGAGGAGAGGGGCACTCGAGGCGGAGGGCAGCGGCCTTCCTAGGCCTGTTGAGGGCGTGAGCATTCAGGGGTCTCTGGAATGTTCTGGGCACCTGCAGACTCTGTGGGAAGGGGTGGGGGCGGGGAGGTGGCCTTTTCAGAAGGCGTGGAGCTCTGTGGGCCTTCGTCCCGGGGGCAGGTTGTGGAGGCCCTGCTGAGAGCTCACTCAGGGGCCGTTGGGCTTGGTGTGGCGGTGCACATCCAGGTTTCGTCACGGCTCTTAGGAATGGTGTTGCCTCCACCGGGTCCCGGGAAGCAGGGACCTGACGTGAGGATGTGGGTGCCAAGGGTTTCTTGAGGAGGTGGTCCTAGGCTACGTGGGGAGAGAGTGTGGACGTGGGGAGGAAGCTGTGGTGGCCGCCGCAGACAGTGGGGCTTGGGCCGCCGGGACCCTCTGGCGTAGAGAACGCGTCTCTGCGTTGTCCTCCCCCGAGGCCGGCCACTCGTCCAGCGTCTTCCCCAGCGTGCGCCAAGGGTCGGTCCGGGGGCCTGGTTTCCCATGACCCAGGCAGGTGTCTAGGTGGTGTGACTCACGCCTGGAGGTGGGAAGCCAAGGGCTGCACAGGAACCGTGAGTCCTGGGTGGGAACTGTAACCCCCAGTGGGAACCGTGACCTCTAGTGGGACTGTGACCCCTGGTGGGACTGCGACCCCAGGTGGGAACCGTGACCTCTAGTGTGACTGTGACCCTGGGTGGGAACTGTGACCCCGGGTGAGAACCCTGACCTCTGATGGGAACTGTGACCTCCAGTGGGACTGTGACCCCTGGTGGGAACTGCGACCCTGGTGAGACTGTGACCCCGGGTGGGAACTGTGACCCCGGGTGAGAACCCTGACCTCTGATGGGAACTGTGACCTCTGATGGGAACCATGACCCCTGGTGGGAACTGTGACCCTTGTGACCCCTGGTGGGAACTGTGACTTCTGGTGAGAAGTAACCCCAGGGTGGGAACCATGACCTTTGCTGGGAGCTGTGACGCTGGGTGGGCAGAGGACATGTGCCCAAGGAGCCGACAGGGTCTGCCATGTCACTGTCAGGTGATCCCGGACGTCAAGAATGACGGTGGGGACCTCTGTTCCCTCCCGGGCCAGGCCCTGGGAGCACCGCCGTCACCTCAGACAGTCGCTGGGGGTCTGGGCAGGAGGGGCTCACAGGTGACCCCACCCTCCGGGAGCCGGCAGGACATGGAAGAGCACATCGGAGTCTGACCCGTCTCCCCTGGAGCTGGGAAGGGTCTCGGGGGGGGGGGGGTACGGGCGTTAGGGAAGCCGACAGCAGGAGGACATGATGGGCTGTGGGGCTGAAAACTCTGACTGGCCTCTGGCCCGAGAGACAGAAATGCAGAGACACAGAGAGACGGCAGAGGGGGAAGAAATGTCAGAAGAGTGGACAGTTGAGACAGTCCCTCAGGAAGCTGTGTTCATCGGGGAGAAAACGGAGCGGCGACGGTACTGGAAGAAAGTGCTAGAAACCATGTCACAAGTGCGAAGGCTCCGGGAGCCCAGAGGAGAGGGACGCCCCCCACCTTGGCGCAGGAAAACTTGTCTGCAGAATGGGGTCAGCGGGCAGGATGGGCTTTCTTCCCGGCGACCCGGAGCAGAGCAGGGCGGGGGTCCCCCGGACCAGCCCGAGGTGGGCGTGCACGGAGCTGTCCGGCGGCAGCTCGCGGCTCTGTCGTCGGCGTGCGTGGGGCCCGCGAGAAGGGGCGACGGTGCCCCGCACAGAGACTCTGCGGGGCCTCAGGGCCTGTCCCGCGGGCGGCGCCTGCCCAGTGGTGTGGACACGCCGGGGAGCGGACGGCGAGACCGCTCTGGCCGCGCACTTGCTCGCCTGTGCCCGCACTGGACCGTGACGTCAGGGCAGGAGGCCACCGGCCCCGCCCGCTTCACCCCGCCAGGACGGTGCCACGGTTCCTGGATCTCAGAACCGGGCGCTCACGGGAGATGCCGGGTCCCCGAATGGGCCGCTCGGAGCTCTGTCCTGACACACACATTAGAAACGTTCACAGCTACGCATCGTTCGTCCTCCCGGGTTCGTCACCCGCGTGAAGCACGCCCTTCCCTTGAAGGCGCCAGTCGAGCCGGTCTGTGAGCCCATCAAATTGTGCACGGCGAGTGCTCCTGTCCGCCCAGGGCAGGCTAGCGGAGGTTACCGAGGGGTGCAGACGTCCTCCGTGTATCCCCACGTCCCCACTCTGCGCGACAGCAGACTCGGACCTCTGGCAGGCTTTCCCGTCTTCTGAGTCCTTCTGGCCACGCCGAGGAAGGCTCCGGGTGGGGCCCCCCCGCAGGCGAGGCTGGGCCTGCGTCTCCTGCCCTCTGTGCCCACCGTGGGCCAGCCGTCGTCACCCCCAGGCCCTCTGCGCCGGTGGGAAGTCCCTTTCCCGGGGCAGACGAGCTGCGGCAGAAGTCATTTTCCCACGGTGCCCATGAGGTTCGATCCCGCTGAGGCTCTGAGGGAATCTACCCCTGGCCTGTCTCCTGCTTGCGGTGGCTGCACAGGCCTGGGCTGGCCTCCGTCCTCACGTGGGTCCCTGCGCGTGTCTGTCTGTCTCTGATGGACCCTACTTCTTGCCAGGACCCCGCTCACTGGATTGACAGACTGCCGTAGTCGGCACAATCTCGTCTTTACTAATCTCATCTGCCAAGACCGTATTTCCAAAGAAGGTCATGTGCTGAGGTTCCAGGAGGACGGTTCTCACCCAGGACAGTGCTTCTGGAGAGGAGGGACCAGACCAAGGCCACAGACCGATGCCTCCAGGGCCTGCCCCAGCCCAGCCGGGCTCACAGGCCCTCACCCAGCCTCGCCTTCCTGCCTCCAGCCCTCCTGGATCCTGGCAAGCCAGCCCCAGTCTGATTTCAGGCAGCGACCACTATTCTGGAACATTCCAGACCCTTCTCCTCTGCTCTCATGGTCTTTCTCCCAAAGGCCCTTGGCAGCCAGCAGCCTTGTGCAGACCCGGGTGTTGCAAACGCCTAACTCACCTAAGCCATTTGCCGCCACTGTTCTAGAATGTTCTGGGCTCCAAGTAGAGTGACCCTGGGAATGGAAGGCCAACGAAGGGGGCTTGGCAGTGGCTGTGGAGGCAGTGGCGCCACTGCAGGCCTGTCCACAGTGTCCGCGGAGGGACCCGGGGGGCCGGGGGGCCGGGGGGCCGGGACAGCAGCCTCAGCCCAGGGGGCGGGTGGCTGTCTCTTCTGCCAGCCCCATCCAGGGATGGCCGCGCAGCCTGGAACCGCCTTCTCCCCTGGAGGCCCGCCACCCCTCGGAGTTGTGACGGGTGTCCTACTTAGAGTCGCAGTAGTGGCCATGTGTGCCGTCCCCGTTGTCCCCAGGGGTGAGGACAGTTCCCGAGGTGCGGTCGTGGATGTCATTACGTGTGGGTGCATGGGAAGAACAGGGTGAACGTGGGGCCCCTTTGGGTCGTCAGCGAACATTCGCTGGGCACAGGCTCTTACTGCCCTCAGCGGTGGTGATGGGTCAGCGGGGAGGCGGGCGACGCACATGTCAGCGCCCGATGGGGCCAGACGGCAGGGACAAGGGCCGTGTCTGGCAGCATCAAGAAGGGGTGCAGTGACGGGGCGCAGGGGCTGGCCGGGCGCAGGGGCTGGGAGCCACACCCGGTGGCCCGGGAGCCTTCCCGTTCAGTCAGGAGAAGGGGAGGAGGTGAGCACTCAGGGCGCAGGGAGTGCCGGCGCCCGGGGGTCGGACTCGCTGTTCCCTGGAGCCCCGCGGGGTTCCCTGCTGCGGCGGGCCGTCCCCCAGGCCTGCGAGTGCGCGGCAGCGGGCGCACACGGGCACACACACATGCACAACGCTCTCACACGCACACGTGTGCGTGCACACATGCTCTCACACACATACACACGTGTGCACACGCACCTGCGCCCTCGCACACACGTGCGCACACATGCTCACACGCGCATCTGGCTTCCATGGTATAAATCCTCTCCCCGTGGCCAGTTTCACGATAGGCTCACGAGACTTCTCCGCGCGTAGCCGCCGGCGGTACCGGAAGGAGTCCGCGCGGCTCCTACGGGCTTGTGGATGGAGAAAGTGGCTTTCGTGGGTCCTTCCTCCCAGCCTCCCTTCCCTGTTGGAGCTGCGGCCCCCACCAGCCCCGTCTCCGTCCCCAGCAGGCGACTATGCCTGGCGCCCCTGTATCGTACGCTCTTTGGAGGGGCCCTGGCTCCCCCCGGCCTGGGGGCGCACGGCCCAGGAGGACCCCTCCTCCCCCCTCAGTCCCACACAAGGAGGAGCTCGAGACCTGGGAGGGAAGGCCTTCCTCCAGCGCAGCAGCCCCGTCCAGGTGTGCGGCAGGCTGACTGCGGGCGGCCATGCGCCCGTCAGCCCCGACGAGGGTTTGGAGGTGAGGAGTCGGGCCCTCGTGGGCCCTGGGTCCCCGACTCACTGCATCTGGGGCTCAGATCCCACCTGTAATGACAGGGAATTTCTAAGGACCCCATGGGACCCACGGGGGGATGGGGACCGGTGACAGGTGGTCCGAGTGCCGGGAGACCTCTGCCTGACGGTCCCTGTGGCCGACTCTCCTGTGCCGGCTCCTGCCCTTCGTCCCTCACTGTTGGCTGTCCCCGGCCGCCCGGCACTCCTTGAGCACCCCTGTGCTCTGTTCCCGGGAGCGCCTGCAGTCCACGAGAGGCGAGCCCCCCCCGCATCAGGACACGGTCAGCGCGAGGTCGGCACCCAGAACCGGGCCGGGGTCACGCGGGACAAAGGGAGCAGGCTGGATGGGGTGGGGGCCGTCGGGGGCCCGGCCGGGGCTTGGCTCGGGAGGTGCCGTGATGGTTGTTTCCACGGCGCCGGCATTATCCGCACTTGGGGTTCCGGCGGCCGCGTCCCCAGGTCCCCGCGGGAGTTGAAACAGGGTGGCTTGCTGTCCTCGGCCTTGCTCCTGGAGGCAGCATGGATGCGAGCTGCGCTGGGCCCCGAGGACGGCACCGTGATGGTCAGTCACCCGCTCCCGCTGCTGCTTCCCAAATGTGTGGCTGGTCTCCCAGGACTCCCCAAACCTGGGGTCTGGGCCCCACGCCGAGTCCTCCCTCGGGACAGGCTGCAGGCGATGCGTGGGCCAGGAGCAGGGCGCTCAGCCCCAGCAAATGGCCGAGGGGCCTGCCCGCGGAGACACTGGCCCCCAGGGTCTTCCTGCAGCGAGCACGGTTGCAGGGTTGGATGGTGGCCCAGTGGGGGCGGGGCCTCGGGGGCTCCTGCCTGGCCCCAAGCGCACAAGGCCTGTGGCTCTGGGGCCTGGGAAACACTGAGGGCAGGGCTCCTTGCAGGCCTGGGGCAAACCAGCCTCGGCCGGGGGCCTCCCGGGGTGCGGGCCAGCGCTGGCTGGTGGCCGATGGCACCACCATGCTTTCGTGACTGCGTTCTTGGTTTGAAGAACCGACATTCTGGGTGCCGCTCGCTGGGGGCGGGGGCAGGGAGCCCCGAGAGCAGGCCTGCGGGGCACCAGAGGCACGAGGGCAGGAGGGGGAGCTGCGTGCCCCGCGATGGAATCCCAGGAACCGTGCGGGGACGGCGGGCCCGCAGGAAGCCGAGCTCACCCTGCCCACAGGCCCCAGCCTCCCGGGCTGTCTCGGGCACCTGTGTGCAGAGCAGAGGGGCGGGGTGGAGGGCGGGGTGGGGGCGGGGCTGGAGCGAGGCGTGGAGGTGGGCTGTGGGGGCTCCCGCGGAGCCGGCGTCTGCAGGAAGGGACCCGTCTGGGTGCCCCCAGCCGCGTGGGCAGGCTGGGCCCCACTGGGGGGCTGGCCTGTCTGGGGCCAGAGGCCTCCCTGCTGTGGGGTACGCGTCTGGGGTCGCGGCCACATGCTGATCGCCTGTCCCCCCAGCGGAGTGTTAACCTCTGTGCCTATTCCCCTCTGCAGCCATCATTAACCCCAAACAGCCCAAGGAGACCCCCAAAAGCTTCAGCTTCGACTACTCCTACTGGTCGCACACCTCGGTAAGTCCAGGGCAGGGGTTCTCGGGAGGTGGGGGGCCGCAGCCGTGCGGTGCTCCACCAGTCAGTCCCCTGACCTCTCGGAGCTGCATGGGTCTCTAGACAGGGCTGCAGCTGGGGCGGGGAGGGGGCTACTGTCCCGAGTCCCCTTGTGTGTGGAAGGTCACCCCGAGTGATGACACGCGTTGTTAGGGTAACCCTGGGGCCTAAAGCAGTCCGCTGTTAGCAGAGCGTCCAGACACGGTAGCCCGGACCCTGGGCTCCCCCGGACCTCCCGCCGCACCCTCCCAGGCCCCCAACCCCCGGGCCTCACTCCCCGGCTGCCCGCTGTGCCTCGGTCTGGAGCGTTATGGCTCCTGCTCTCGCCTCTGACCCCGGTACAGCTGCTCGCTCCGCAGAAATGCCCTCTGGCCCGCCGCGCCCCACCTGGCCAGCGCCTGCCGGCCCTGCCGCGCGAAGCTGCACCCTGCCGGGCAGGGCTGGGGCCCCTGTGCAGGGAGCGTGCGCGGGGCTGGAGGCGCAGGGGTGTGCCTCCTCCAGCAGTCCGGCCTCCTGTCTTCCAGCCCGAGGACATCAACTACGCCTCCCAGAAGCAGGTGTACCGGGACATCGGCGAGGAGATGCTGCAGCACGCCTTCGAGGGCTACAACGTGTGCATCTTCGCCTACGGGCAGACCGGGGCCGGCAAGTCCTACACCATGATGGGCAAGCAGGAGAAGGACCAGCAGGGCATCATCCCACAGGCACGCGGGGGGCGGGGCGCGGGACCTCGTAAGGGCAGACCGGATGGGGCTGTGTCCGCCGAGGCAGGAAACCCGGCAGGGCGCCCCGGGAGAGTAGGCCCAGGGGGACGGGACCCAGGAGGGAAGGTAAACTGGGAGGGCGGAGGGCACCGCAGGGGGGGCAGCAAGGGGCAGACCTGCCCTGTGGAGCCCCAGGCCCTGCCATGGGGGCTGTGAGGCCTGCTGGTCTGGGCAGGGAGAGACGCCCGGATGAGGGGTGGCTTTGGGCTAATCGAAGGCTGACACAGATGCCTCGGTACTGCTGGGATCCTGGCCTCCACCCCACGCAGCCCCCTGGGCAGACCTCTGGACCTGCGCTGGTTGGCAGTTGAGAATGCTGGGCAGTCTGTAGCATGAGAGCCCCCCACCCCCCCGTGCAGACAAAGCCGGCACACAGAGCATTGGAGACAATCAGATATCATCTGTGAGGACTCCAGGACTTAAGCAAAAGACAGCTGCTCTTAGGTGCAGTCCTTCTCAGTGCCTTTGAGATGGACTATTAGGGAGCAGGAAGGGCCCGGAGAGCTTGGGTGGCCCACAGCACCAGGGGGGCAGGCCTCCAGGAACAGCCCCATTGTCCCCATCGTCTGACGCTGTGTCCTCGGCCCCGCAGCTCTGCGAGGATCTGTTCTCCCGAATCAACGACACGACCAATGACAACATGTCCTATTCCGTGGAGGTAGGGCTCCCTGAGTGTCCGTGACTCCAGCACAGGGGGGGAGGGGGGAGGTGTTCCAGGCAGGGGCAGCAATGCTTTTCTGATTTGAAGTGGGTCCCCGCCGCCGGTTGGTCCCTGAGCTTGTCACTCGCTCGTGCATGGGGCAACCACGTCAGGAGACCCACGCAGGGCAGGGGGCGGTGCTGGGCACGGAGGAGTGAGGAGCGGTCCCCTGCTCAGTGAGTGTTGATTAAGTAGTGCTCTGTGCCAGGTGCAAGGACAGGTGTCCCCAAGCTGCATAACCTGGTTCTGCTGTGGCCATGATGGCCCCAGGCTGTCCCCACTGGACGGGCCCCCAGGACAGGGGTGGGGGGGAGGCCAGTGGAGGGGATGGGCTGACAGGGGCCGGGAGTCCTCTGCGTGCCTCCCCCTACCCAGCAGGCAGCCCCGTACCCCCATCCCAAGAGTCCCTGATGACAGCCCTGTATGCCCACCTTAGGGGTCCCTGCTGGTGGCCCCCATGGCCCCGGCTCCGCACCTGGGGGGTCCCTGAGGGAATGTCTTTGCCCTACAGGTCAGCTACATGGAGATTTACTGTGAGCGCGTCCGTGACCTCCTGAATCCCAAGAACAAGGGCAACCTGCGCGTGAGGGAGCACCCGCTGCTGGGGCCGTACGTGGAGGACCTCTCCAAGCTGGCCGTCACCTCCTACAACGACATCCAGGACCTCATGGACTCAGGGAACAAGGCTAGGTGCGTGCGGGTGGCTGGTTCGTCCTCCCCGCAGGCTGTGTGGGGCTCCGCGCCCCTGGGGCCTGCTTCTGGCCCTCCCCAGACCGGGACAGAGGCGAGCGCCCCCTTCCCCTCCTGGGTAGGGCATCACGGCCAGACCGCTGCTTGAGGGCCGTCTGGGCTCTGCGGAGCCCGTTGCCCCACCCAAGCGCCGGGCTGCCGCTGGCGGCCGGGGGAACCTGCTCGTGCCATGACGGGGCCTAGCCAGCATGAGGCTGGGCGAGCGGGTGCCCCACGACCTGGCCCAGCCACTCTCACACCCGACCGCAGGGTGACGGTAACCCCGTGTGGCTTCTGTTCCCCCAGGACCGTGGCGGCCACAAACATGAACGAAACCAGCAGCCGCTCCCACGCCGTCTTCAACATCATCTTCACCCAGAAGCGCCACGATGCAGAGACCAACATCACCACGGAGAAAGTGAGTGTGGCCTTGGCAGACAGCGGCCGTCTGGGCGGGGGCCGGGGGTCAGCCCATCAGGCAGGACGAGGAGGCCAGGGTGCCCGCTGGCCCGCAGGGCATGTGCCGCGTCCCTCCCCCCACCCCCCAGGCCCCAGGCCCTCACCACCGCCAGCCTGGCGCGGCCCCTGAGAAGTTGGCCGGGCCTGCAAGGCCAGCTCTTCTCGGCGTCGGGCCCCGCCCGGGGCCGAGGCCCTGGTGTCTGCCCTGTCCGCCCCCTGCCGGCCAGTTGTGGTGGGGACCGGGGGCCGAGGACGGCTGGCCTCAGGGCTGCGCCGCGGTGGGTGCTGGCGGCCCTCGGGGGCTGCGGGCCGTGGGTGGAGTGAGTGCCGGTCACAGGGGTCACCGTGGGGCCTGGCCGACGGGCAGGAGCGGGGGCCCTGGCATCCACGGGCACAAAGCCGAGGCTGTGCTGGCCGGCGCCACCCCGCCCGCGGCCCGTGGCCCCAGATGCCTTTCCCACGCGCCTTGGCCTGCTCGGTGGCCTTGGGGAGGCACTTTCTCCAGACACGTGGTCTCTCTGCTCCCAGAAGGGCAGCGGGGCTGGCTCACAGCCTCTTCCTGTCCCTCGGTGGCTCTGTCTCTTGCTGTCAGGTTTTCTCCGTGTCTTCTCCCCTGACCCACGGTCCAGGCCTCCTCCTGGGGGCGCCGCAGCCCCCTACTGACGGGATGGCAGGGTGTCTGGGTGAAGGTAGCCCCGCTGAGGCCCCAATCTGGTGCCCCCCTCCCAGAGAGTCACGATGGCCCCGTGGGGCCTGGGCGGGCAGCTCACGGAGCTGAAACAGGGCAGACGTGGCTGGGGGCCACCTGCTGTGACCACCCCCCACCCCCGCCCGCCATGGGCTCTAGACACCAAGAGGGTCTCCTGGCTGTTAAGGTCTGGGCAAGTCCTTTTTGCAGCGGCCACGGATCGGGAGGGCCTGGGTCTTTCTGGAACGAGTGTGGCTGGCCACATAGCCCAGGCCATGGCGGTGTCGGGGGCCCCCTGCCCGGTCCCGGGGCCGGCTCGGGCATCTGTGCCCTCATGAGGCAGCCGAGCCGCTGGGGTTCTGGACCTGGGTTCAGATTCTGCCACAGACGATGAGCCCATCTGTGGAAACAGGTGACAGGACACCCTGGGGAGCTCGGTGGGGAATTCCTTGCCAACACGGGAAGAGCGCCCGTGTGCCGAGAGCCGCGCAGCGGCCGCAGCAGGCGTTGTAGGGGCGAGCAGCACGTAGCCGCTCGGGAGGTGGGCTTTGACCTCAGGCAGAGCCCCGGATGAGCTGTGAAGGGAGGGGATGTGCAGGGTCGGAGACCGTCAGGCCCGGGGAAGGGCTTGGCTGCGGCTCCTCAAGTGGGGGCTTCAGGCCGTGCTCGGGGGAGGCGGGGCGCCGCCACGGCGGCCTCGGGGCCCCTCCTGCACCTGACACAGTTGCCGTTCCAGGTGAGCAAGATCAGCCTGGTGGACCTGGCCGGGAGCGAGCGGGCCGACTCCACGGGAGCCAAGGGCACGCGTCTCAAGGTAGGGGCCGGACTGCTGTGTCGGCGACCCGGCGGGCCGCGTCTCGGAGCCTGGCTCGCCCCGGCGTGGGCTGGGGAGCGCGGCTCATCTTGGCGCTGGAAGCAGCTGGGGGGGGTTGGGGCCACCCCCATGGGGTCCAGCCCGGGCAGGGAGAGCAGGGGGCATGGGAGGAGGGGGGAGGAGGCCAGGAGCCAGAGGGCTGCTCCCGGCACGCCGGCTAGGGGTCCACACGGAGACCCCGGCAGGAAGGCCGGGCCTTCCGCAGGCCCTCACGGTGACTTGGCTGCCGGCGTGTGGCTTCCGCGTCAGAACCCAGGCGGCGAGGCGCACAGTCTCCGGTGCCGGGAAGGAGAGCGTCCGGGTGCCAGCCTCCCTTTGGTCCCACATTACCCATCGGGCGGGAAGGGGCTCTGGAGATTGTACCAGCGGGGCCCCGGGGCATGTGTGAGATGTCGCGGGGACCCCCAGGGAGCCTGGGAGAAGCTGGGCGGTGGACCCCCCGGCCGGAGTGGGCCTCTGCCTGGCTTCTTGCCAGAGCCTCCCGTGCTCCGAGGGCCCCGGATGAACAGCCAAGGGCCGTGTCCCCTGGGGTGAGGGCCCAGGGATCACTCTGGAGCAAGAGGCTCCCGAGGCTTCCTGTGTCCTGACCGTCTTCTCTGCACGCAGGAGGGAGCCAACATCAATAAGTCCTTGACCACGCTGGGGAAGGTCATCTCTGCTCTGGCTGAAATGGTGAGCTAGCGTTGGGTTTCTAGAACTAGATGGACGGGTTGGATTGTGGCTCCCTGTCCTTCCCTCTGGAAGGCTGCTCGGAGCTTGTCATAGCTGTGCCAGGTGCCGTCTCTATCAGGGTGCCTGGGGCTCGAGGGAAAGCTTAGAGGTGTGAAGGGTGTGTGTCCCCAAGCTACAGATGGGGTCGCGATTTCCCCTCCAGTATTGGCCGTTCACCAAGACACCCAGGCTTTTGTCCAGAGAAGAGCAACTCTCACGAGGCCCCAGCCTTCTCTTGAATAGTTTGGGGTGAGAAAAGAGCTGCTGGTGACAGCAGCCTGAGAAGTCGCACTGTTGTTGGGCCTGTGAGGACCAGGGTGGCCAGCAATGGCTGCGTGGTGAGTGACGGGCACCTGGTGCTTCTCAGGCCTCCCCTGTCCCTTCATTCTCTGGAGCCTGCTAGTCCTCCCGTCCCCACACAGCCTGGGTCCCCAGCCTCACTCTGGGTCCTCAGATTCTGTCTTTTCTTTTCCAGGACTCTGGGCCCAATAAGGTAAGCTGCTTTTTCAGTTCTGGGGGGTGGCGTCTTCAGCCATGGCACGGTGGGCGGGGGGGGGGTGGCTAGAAGCAGGGAGTGCCTTCAGCCCCAGTTGTTCTGTGAAGGTCTGGACAAGAAAAGTACCTCCTGTTTGTGCACCTAGCAGAGCTAGCAGTGAGCCCGACTCTGAGCTGAGCCGTGTGTTGGAACGACACAGCCCTTCAGGGGCCTCAGCACGATGGCGGACAGAGATAGTAGACGTAGAAACACAATTATGAATTGGTATAAATCTCATAAAGGAAAAAAATGAACTGTGACCATGACCCATACACAATGTAGTCTTTAGTCAGTATGGCCACGTAAGCTTCATAGGACAAGTAGCTTTAGGACTGAGGCCTGAGGAGCAGGGAGGAGCCAGCCAGGCGGAGGGGTAAGCACCTGTGCCATGTAGTTGGAAAGCCCAGTGTGGGAAGCTGACGTGGAAAAATGTTGATTTATGTGAGGAATCACGTGGGAAGAAATGTGAGGAACTGTGTGGGGATGCGTGACGAATTACATAAGGAAATGAGAGGAAGAGTGTGATCCATTATGTGGGGAACGATATGAGGAAATGTGTTAGGAACTGTGAGGAAACACGGGAGGAACTAAGCGAGGACCTGAGAGGAACTAACTGTAGGAACAGTGTGAGTATTTGTGAGCAACTATGGGAATGATTTTGTGAGACACTATATGGGAAATGTGTGTGGAATTGTGAACAGTGTGAGGAATTATGAAGTATTGTGTAAGGAACTGTGAAAACTGAGCAACTGTGAGAGGAAGTATCTGAAAAGGTGTGGGGCAAGTGTGGGAATTGTAGGAGGAATTGTAGGGAACTGCGTGGGCAACTGTGAAATACTGTCCATAGGACTGTGTAAGGCACTATGTGAGGAAGTGTGAGAAATGGGTAAAATGCACAAGGAACTGTAAGGGACTGTATTGTGGACCACAGAAAATTGAAATCTCATATGGTACTATATGAAGAATTGTAACTGTGACAAAATGCATGTGAAAGTGTGTGAAGAATCATGAGTAAATGTGTGGACTCTCTGAGGAACTGTGGAGAATGGTGTGGGGAGCTAAATGGGTAACTGTGTGAGGAAACCAAGGAACTATGTGGGAACTGTGAGGGACCATGTGAAGACTATTTGAGGAACTCTGAGGGAATGTGAGAAGAAGTGTATGAAATGGTGTGGGAATTGTGTATGGGAACTGTGAGGAACTGTGGAACCATGTGGGTGGGGAACGAGGCAGGAACCGTGTGAAGAATTGTGAAGAACTGTGGCGATGTAGGGAATAGTTGGAATGGTGTGGGAAAATATATGGGAATTGTGTGTGTGGGGAACCCTGAGGAACTGTGTGTGGACCTGTGAGCAACAGTGAGTGACTATGTGAGGAGCTGTGTGGGAAACTGTTTAGGGCAAGTGTGAGGTACTAGTAGGGGGAACCGTGCAAGAGGTCTGGAATTGTGTCAAGTATTGTGAGGAACTGTGTGGAATGTGTGAGGAACCACACTGAAATGGGAGAAGAAGTATGAAACGATGCGGGAACTGTGTCTGTGAACTTGGAGGGGTTCCATGTGGGACTGTATGAAAAACTGGTGACTTATAAGAGGAATTGTGTGAGGAATTGTGAGGGATTATGTAGGGAAGTGTGCAGAGAGAACTGTGTGGAATTTTATGAGGAATTCATCGAGGAACCTGTGGGGACTGTGAGGAACTATGAGATAAACTGTGACAAACTGAGGGGCTAGGAGGAACTGTGAAGAAATGTGTCAAAAACTGCGAGAAAATGAGAGAAACTCTTTGAGGACCTGTAAAGAAACTGTGTGGGAACACTAGGAGGCAACTTTCTCCGGAAGTGTGTGAGGATGTATGTAGGGAACTGTATAAGATTGTGTGGAACTGTGAAAGGAAGTTTGTGAAACTGTGAGGTAAATGTGGTGAACTGTATGTGGTTGTGAGGAACTGGGTGGGAGACTGTGCAGAAAGTATGTGGGGGACTGTGTGGGGAACTGTTTGAGGAACCGTGAGGAATAGTTTGAGGAGATACATGAGGAACTGCATGATTCTGAGGATTTCCATGAAGAATTGTGAGAAACTGTGGGAGGAACTATGTGAGGAATTGTGAGAACTCTGTGTAAATAAAGAATTGTGAGGCACTTTGCAGAACTGTAACAAGTGTGTGAAACTGTGTGGGTGGACTGCATGGGGATTGTGTGACTGACTTTTGAGGAAATTTTTGGAGAACTGTAAGGAACTCTGGAATGATGGGGGGAACTTGTGGGAAAGTGTGAGGAACTGGGTAGAACTGTGTGAGGGAACTCTGAGGAAGTGAGAGAAACTGACAAACTGTGTAGAACTGTATGGGGAATGGTGTGGAGAATTGTGAGGAAACATGTGAACCCTGTGAGAAACTGTGGAACTGTGAGAGGAAGTATGTGAAAGGTGTGGAGAAATGTGGGGGCTGTGAGGGAACCATATGGAAAACTATGTGAGGTACAGTACGCAGTCCCTCACACAGTTCTCCTCAGTCACTTACAGAGTTCCCCACACAGTCTCAGTGCAGTTCTTCTGTTCCTGGCATGGTTATACATACACACTTCCCATATAGTCAGTGGGAAAAGGAATGTGAGGAACTATGAGAAACTTTCTGGGGAAGTACATGCAGAACTGTGTAACGGACTATGTCAGGGAATTGTGTGGAGAAGTGTAAGAAACTTTGGAGGATTCTGTGTGAAGTCTGTATGGAGAATTGTGTAGGATCTGTGTGAAAAGTGTGTGTGTGGAACTGTCTGTGGCACTGCGTGGACTGTGGGGAACTGTGAGGAACAGTATGAACTAAGAGAAACTGTGTGGAACTGGGTGAGAAACTGAAGAATTGTGAGGAAATGTATGTGGACTTTGTGGGACTATGAGAGGAAGAAATTGCATAGGGAGCTGAGTGAGGAACTATGAGAGGGTCTGAGATGAAAACCATGTAAGGCACCAGGTGAATTTTGTGGAGAACTGTGAGGAATTGTGAGGAACTATAAGGAAATAGATGCAGACTGTATCTGCATACAGATGAGGAACTCTGTGTGCACTGTGTAAGGAGACGTGTGGAATGGTGGGGGAGAACTGAGTAGCTATGTGAGGAAACTGAGGAACTGTGAAGAATTGTGTGAGGAACCGTTTAAGGAACTGTGTGGGAAGTATGCATGGAACCGTGTTAGGGGTGGTGTGAAGGATTATGTCAGGAACTGAGAGGAATTATGTGAGGATCTGAGAGGAACTATATGAAGAATGGTGTAAGGAACTGTGAGAAGAGCTGTTTGAGAAACTGTATGTGGAACTGTGTATGGAATTGTGCGGTACTGTGCGTGGAATTGGAAGAATTGTGAGGAACTGTGTGAGGAATTGTGTAAAGTCTGTGTGAGGAAATGTGGGGGAAGTGTGAGAAACTAGATGAGGAACTGAGGAACCGTTGAGAACTATGTGAATTGTGGGAAACTATGTGAAACTGTGAGAGGAAGAATGCAAAATGGTGTGGGGACCATGTGAAAGTACTGAGGACGTTTTCAGGAATTGTGAGTGGCTGTGTGGAATTATGGGCGGAAGTGTGAGGAGCTGCCTGTTTTTTAATTCTTTAAAAAACAGAATTGTGTGAGGGACTGTGGGGCGATCTATGTTAGGAGCTGTGAGAAGCCCTTTGGGGAAATGTGTGAAGAACTGTGAAAGACTACATCAGGGCCTGTAAGGAATTGTGTGGAACTATGCGAGGAACTCAGAGATCTTTGTGAGGATCTAGGTAGAACTATGTAAAGAACTATATAAGGAACTGAGAGGGAGGAACTGTGTTGTGAACTGTGGGAGGCATTGTGTGACAAATGGTGTGGAATTGTGTGATGGACCTGAAACTGTGCAGGGTGCTGTGGGGAACCGCGTGAGGGAGGAAGGACTGTGAGGGAATATGTGAGGCACTGTGGGAACTGTATGAAGTTGTGCGAGGGGTTGCAGTAGAAACTTCTTCAGGAATTGAGTGAGAAAGTTTTTGAGGCTCAGGGCCTGGAGCAGGGACAGGGAGGCATGGAGATGATGAGGCCAGAGAAGGGCAGGGGCCTGACCCGTTATCAGGAACTAGCTGACTGTGGTTCGATGGGGAGCAGTGGAGGGGTTTCCAGCAGGTCTCGTGGTCTCATTTAATCTGGCACGTGTTGCTCAGGCTGCTGCCTGAAGAATAGACGGGGAGCCGGGCAGCCTGGTGTGACAGGAGAATGGAAGTCAGTGTCACAGAAATCTGGGTGTGAAGTGACAGAGGCTGGGAAGGCAGAGAAAAAGGAAGAGCAGTGGCGAGTTCTGGGAGGGGCAGGAGCACGACTGGACAACATCTGATGGTGGATGGACTGAGCGGCGGAAACGATCGTCCTTGCGGAAGGGTCTGCGTGGTTGTGGGGCATTTACTGTGGAAACGAGGACTCTGACAGATAGTCAGGAATGAAGTAATCCAAAGGCCAAGTAGAAGCACAGTTTTCATCCACCAAGTCTCAACGGAGAGAAAAAGGCCATGAGTCCCAAGGAGCTGCGAGGAGAGGGACACTCGAGGCCCGCCGACAGCGAAGCCGGCGCGTTTCAGGAAGCCGTCCTGACCTTGTGTCTCAGGAGCTTTTACAAGTTATGCTCTGAGAGCCAGGGGAGCTCCCCTCAGAAATCATTCTGAGGAACAGTGACGGATGAGCTTGTGCCCTGAGAAACGGCCCAGGCCTCGTGGAAGCACCCGTGTGCGTGTCCCTGCGTGGGGAGTCTGGGGGGGCAGTCGCCACATGTGCTGGCCCCTGCAGGTGCCTGACAAATACTTTTAAGCAACTGTCTACATGAACTAGGAGACCCTGGACACTGGTATCCACGAGCCCTGGACTCCTTCGGTCAGTGCATGAGTCCGTGTCCGTGAGAAGCCATGGTTCCCAGCAGCCGGTGGAGGCTGCTTCGTCCTGAGGGGAGGGATGGGGGAGCAGGTTGGAAAGAAGGGGCTCGTGCCTGGACTGCAGGGGAGGGGAGTTCCCTGTGGACAGAGAGAGGTGAGGTGGGGCCTTTTCTTTTTAGTCAGCAGAACCAACAGTGCTGCTTGAGGAGGGGGCCATGGGCTCAGGTCGGTCCTTCTGACAGAGTGGAAGGAGGGCACTGGCTCTGTCTGGCCGTGTGGCCCTCATACGCAACGGGATGGACCAGGGAGGGACCTGAGGGGATCGGACAGCAAGTCTGGTTCTGGCCCTGAGTGCGGGCTCATAGGGGTAGTGGGGTGCCTGGGAGCAGGTGGGGAGAGGCCTTGAGGACTGGCCCAGCCTGCCCTCCACTGCAGCCTTTGACTTTGGGGACCCACCCCACAGACCCTGGGCTTTGTCCCCTCCATCTCCCTTCCCCTCCAGCGGGCTCAGGGTTGACCTTGAATGTTCTTCCCCCACAGAACAAGAAAAAGAAGAAGACAGATTTCATTCCATACAGAGATTCCGTGCTCACCTGGCTCCTCCGAGAAAATCTGGGTGAGGATTCTCGGGTTCACCTGTCCCTAGGGTTCTAACTTTCACCCTGAGCCATTGTCCTGCCTTCCTTCCTGAGAAGGGGTGTCCAACTAGCAGGAGGCCTCTCACCCTCTCTGGGCCTAGGCTGAGGCAAACCTGGGGGATCCTTCTGGAGGGTCTGGGCTGGTGGCCAGCCAAGGGGTAAGGAGAGCAAGTGTGGGGACACAGGATGGCTCACAGGGCCACAGAACCCACACACCTATGTCGGGGCTCCTGCTTCAAGACTGTGACACCCTGACCAAGTATCGCTCCTTGCTGGGACTCCATGATTCCGGGGAGCCCTGCTTGCTTGCTGGGTTTGTGCCATCCGTTACCCCTTCTCCCTGAGTTCTGAGCCCCTAAGACGCAGATAGGGAGATGGATACTGAAGGATCCCAATATTGGTCCCTTTCTTCCTAACTAACCTGGGGTCCTCCCTGGCTATGTTCACAGCTTGGGAGGCTCATACCCAGGAAGGTAAACTGAGTCTTGGGCTGACCCAGTGAACATAAGGCAGACCAGTGGGCCCTACAGCCTTCCTCAGCTTCGTGGCTACGGTGTAGGAGCCCCAGCTGGCTGGCCCGGCACCTCAGAACCAGCCTGGCTGATCCCCGCTCGGCTAGTGATGGGTGCCACGTCAGGCCTCCTGGAGGCTCCCAGGGGGGCCCTGAGGGTGGGCGGGAGTGTCCTAGGAATGTGGTCCTTCACCGGGGACGTGGACCGGAAGGACGCCTCTGCCGAGGGCCACACCCAGGCCCAGCTCCAGGGTCGGGGCAGGGGAGCCCCCCGTGCAGCCTGTCTGGCACCCGGTAGTGGCATTGTACCCCAATCCCTTCACACTGTCACCTCACAGTTCGTGTGGGGGCCACACCCTGGGAACATGGCCCCCAAGACATGCGTCCCTGAGGGCTGCCGGGACCGCTGACCGGGATCACTGCATTTTGAGCCTTTGAGGGATCCGTCGGCCTCGGAGCCAAAGCCGAACCGTCCATTTCCTCACACCGTGCGCTACCTGACGCCGGGCTCTGCGCCGCCCTGGGCCGGGACTCGGACATGAAATATTAAAAAAATATTCCAAATGAGAAAGATAAAAATGAAAGAAATCGTTGCCTCTTGAATTAAAATGAATGTTGAATTTCTAAAGAAATCGACCCAACGTTGCAGGAAATGCCATAAAGTTGGCCCCAGGTCCCTCGTTACGGGGAAGGGGCCCGGCTGTTGTGAAGCAGCCCCAGATGTGAGAAAAGCACATAGGAGACAAGTGACCGGGGTGCCCTCTGCAGTGGTGCAGGCCAGACCCCCTGTTCACACAGTGGCCCGGGACTCGGGTCACCCGTCAGGGCCTCGGCCTCCCCAGCTGAGAAGGTAGGGGACGAGGGAGAGAGGAGCCCCCACGACCCAGCCTTCTTCCCATAGGCGGGAACTCGAGGACAGCGATGGTCGCGGCCCTGAGCCCCGCAGACATCAACTACGACGAGACCCTGAGCACGCTGAGGTGTGTTCTGGAACGAGGCGGCCCCACCCCTGGCCTGGCTCCGGGAGGGCGTGGATCCCTCTCTCCCTGGGTCAGGGGCAGCACTTAGGCGGGGGGCACCTCATCTGGGGCTCCTTGAGGCTCCAGTGGCTGCCGGGGGCACCTGGGCTTCCCTTCCCCCCACCCGTGGGACTCCGAGCGACCCGGGACCCCTGTGGTACCAAACCGGGTCTTTAAGGAGCGAAGGGGCACGGGGGTGCTCCAAGGGTCCCTCTGGCTGCAGGACGGGCAGCTGGGCGCTGGCCCTGAAGGAGGCTGCTCAGCTGACTGGGTCACAGCCACCGATGGTAAAAGGAAGACGGGTGTGGGTCCCGATGTAGGTACTTGCACACATCGCTGGCACTTAGGAGTGCCCGAGCTAAACACACATGCACGTGTGCATGCACCACACAGAGAGGTACCCCCCATCCCTGCTCTTCCTGGGGACTCGGTCCCCCCAGACGTGGGGGCAGGGCTAGGCGACCCCCCACAGGCTCTGGCCCGTGGCCACACCGACTCCAGGTGGGCGACCCGCTGCTCCGTGTCCGGCCCCTGGGCCCCCGCTGCTGAGGCCTCCCCAGCGCGGCTCGGCCCCGGGCGGGGCTCCCGGCCCCCTTGGGCCTGCTGGACGCGGGCGCAGCCACAGCTCCCTTGTGTGTCCAGGTACGCCGACCGGGCCAAGCAGATTCGCTGCAACGCCGTCATCAACGAGGACCCGAACAACAAGCTGATCCGTGAGCTGAAGGATGAGGTGACCCGGCTGCGGGACCTGCTGTACGCCCAGGGTCTCGGAGACATCACCGACAGTGAGTGTCCAGGCCGCCTGTCCTGGCGGGACGGCCACCCGCCGGCCGGCTGCTGCCCTCGGGGCGCAGACCTGAATCCCAGCCCAGCCCCGAGTCCCCGGGCGACCCCCCGGGGGCGGAGGGAGGCTGCAGTTTTGGCCTCGGCTGGGGGGACGGCAGGGTTTGGGTCTGGCGGCGGCCCAAGCAGGCCACAGACGGTTTCCCTGGAAGTGGCAGCGGCGTGCCGGGGTGCCGGGGTGGCCGCGGTCCCCGAGAGTCCGCCGAAGACCCCCGCCACGCAGCCTGGAGCCCGGCCTGTGGTGGGCGGGCCTTGGGCGCTCTGGACACAAACCTGTTTTCTGTTTCTCTGTCTCTCCCCCCCCACGCTTCCCCTCCCCTTAGCCAACACTGTGCCCGGAGGACCCAAATGTGTGTATCCCCCTTGCTGCTCTCTGCCCCCCCTGCTTCCGTCCCTGCTCCGCGGGGTGTAGGGCAGCACGGCAGGGAGATGGCGGCCCAGCCCTCCCCGCCTCCCCCCTTTCAGGGGCTGGGGACGACAGGCGTCTTGGTAGATGCGGGCACCCTGCCCGGTGCGCCTAGGCTCCTGGCTCAGCCCATGTCTCCACGGGAAACAGGCCACAGGGAGGCCTGGCGCCAAGACCCTCTCAGGCCACAGTGGCCAAGCCCGGCCCGGCGCCCCGGAGGCCTGGGAAGCTCCGACTGGTAGCTGGCACCCGAGGGCGGGGCGGGCCGGCTCCCAGCTCCAGGCTCCCCTGGGCCCCCCGCACCCCGAAGCCCCCTCCCCCGGAAGTGCCGAGTGAGAACGCTGCCAGGGCCTCCCAACCTGTCTCCCGCTGGCCTTGGGCCTGGCTCCCTGCGGCCTGGGCCTGCGGTGAGGGCCCTCCCTGACCCGGGGCGCAGGGCATCCTAGTTCTCCCAGCGCCCTGTGCTGTCCTACATCTGCTGCGTGCCTGCTTCTGCTGAGGGGGTCTGGGCACCTCCGCCTCCGGGGGATGCCCTAGCCCCAAGTCCCAGGCCTTGGGGGGGGCGTGGAGCCCTGGCACGGCCAGAGCAGGCTTTCTGGGGTGGGGGAGCAGGGGCCCTCTCGGGGTCCCACAGTGCACCTCTCCTCCAAGGTGTCCTTGGGGCCCGAGAGTTAGCGCAGCGCGGTCCCCGCAGCTCGGGGGCGCTTGGCGGGCCAGGCAGGTGATGGGTACGGGTGAGGGGCGCCCACGCAGAGGGGACGAGGCCGGGTGTCAGGGCCCGGGGTGCAGGAAGGCCCCAGGGCGGCGCCAGCGAAGGCAAGGAGACCCAGCGGGGGTTCAGAGACCGCTGGAAGGCCGCCGGCCCGGGCAGGGTGGGGAGGTAGAGAGGAGCTCGAGGGGGTGCCCTGCTGCCGCCGGGGTGCCGGGAGGGCTCTGGGGGCTGGGGCCCCGGTGGGGAGGCGGCGGCAGCCCCGCATGTGCCTGTCCAGCGCGGGGCCCCCGGCTGCACCTGCCGCTCTCGGTTCCCTGCCTCTCTTCACCCACCTCCGGCTCGTTCCCAACTCGGTCTTTCTTTTCTCTCCCTCCCGTGTGTCTGCCCGCCCTCCCCTCCCTTCCTCCCGTAGACGTGTCCGACCTTGAGAACAATAACCGTAACCGTGGCGGGGCGGGGTTGAGTCCGGCCCCTGACAATCTCTCCACAGTGACCAACGCCCTGGTGGGCCTGAGCCCCTCGTCCTCGCTCTCGGCCCTGTCCAGCCGCGCCGCCTCCGTGTCCAGCCTGCACGAGCGCATCTTGTTTGCCCCGGGCAGCGAGGAGGCCATCGAGAGGCTGAAGGTGAGGGCGCGGCCGCCGGGGGGGCCTGGGCGCCGAGCCCCCTCCTCCGGGGGCGGCGGGCCGCGCGGCCGGGAGCGGAGCGGGGCTGCCATCCAGCGCCAGGGCCCACGGGCTGAGCAGGGCAGACGGGGGCCCCAGGGGCTTCCGCGCTCCGTCCCCGCGCTCTGTGCTCACGCCCGTGACCCGCGGGGGCCCGGCGGGCTTTCGGCCGATGGGCTCGGCGTTCCTGTAGCAAGTGACTGGGCTGCTGGGCCGTGCGGGGCTGGGGCAACTGAGCATAGACACACAGAGGCCGGACTGCGGCCGGGGGCGCCGGGCATGTGGGGGACCGTGGGGCGCGGGGCCCACCGGGGCGCGGGGCTGGGAGAGAAGCCAGGAGCTGGTGCTGATGTTGGAAGTGCTTGTTGTCTGTGTCCCGGCAGTGGCTGAGGGACATCTGTACGAAAGAACCAGTCTCCGTGTCCCGCGTGTCTCTCCGTGTCCCCGTGTGTCTCCCGGTGTCCTGCGTGTCTCTCCATGTCCCCACGTGTCTCCCAGTGTCCCACACATCTGTCATGTGAGAGACATGTCCTGCATGTCTCTCAGTGTCCGGCATGTCTCCCAGTGTCCTCGCGTGTCTCTCCGTGTCCCCGCATGTCTCTCCGTGTCCCTGCGTGTCTCTCCATGTCCCCGCGTGTCTCTCCGTGTACCCACGTGTCTCCCAGTGTCCCACACATCTGTCAGTGTCCTGCATGTCTCTCAGTGCCCCCTTGTGTCTCTCCGTGTCCCCGTGTGTCTCCCAGTGTCCCTGCGTGTCTCTCCGTGTCCCTGCGTGTCTCTTCATGTCCCCACGTGTCTCCCAGTGTCCCACACATCTGTCAGTGTCCTGCACGTCTCTCAGTGCCCCCTCGTGTTTCTCCATGTCCCCATGTGTCTCCCAGTGTCCCGTGTGTCTCTCGCTGTCCCGCATGTCTCTCAGTGTCCTTGTCTGTACATGTGTTTCTTTTTCTCTAGGTTTATCTTGCCTTTTGCTTTACTATCTGGCTGTGTGCACAGGAGACACTCGTGTCCGTGGACACGTTAACCCTTCAGCCCTTCCCCTTGACCTTCGGGCATTGTGCTATCTAGACAGACCTGGGAGTCGGGGCCCCGGGGCCCCGCAGACCTTTGCCTGGCTCCCACCCCAGACCCCCAGCCTCACTCCACTCTGTCCCGCTGCCCAGGAGACGGAGAAGATCATCGCCGAGCTCAACGAGACGTGGGAGGAGAAGCTGCGGCGGACGGAAGCCATCCGGATGGAGAGGTGGGCGGTGGGGAAACGGAGGACGCCAGCACCTGGGCTCCTGCTCCTGGGGGTGGCCGTGCCCTAGTGGGGGACAGGCTCATCTCCTCTCACCAGAGATCCCCCCACCCTCGTCACCGATGGCCCCATTCCTGATCCCTAGCCAGGTGACAGGTCTCTCCGGGCGATCGCTGACGGATGGGGCACCCCCTGGGCCATGTGGCCAGAGCCCCACCGGCTGCTGCTTGGCCGAAGGGTTGGTTGGGAGTGAGGCTCAGGCTGACCTGGCCCCTGTCCCTGCAGGGAAGCCCTGCTGGCCGAGATGGGCGTGGCCATGAGGGAGGACGGCGGCACCCTGGGGGTGTTTTCTCCCAAAAAGGTAGGTGCCGGTTGTAGTTCTGGGGTGCGGCCCTGACTCGGACAGGCCGGGACTGGGACCTGCCCCTCTCAGCCCAGGAGGGTCCCACTGGCAGGACGGGGGGCACAGAGCCGCCGGAGCCTGTGCTGGCCGTGGCGGTGGGCGGCACGGCCCTCTCGGAGCCCAGCCAGAGTAGGACCTGGCCGTCCCAGCCGGGACTCTTCTCCCATCCCTGACCAGCTCGCTCTGCAGACCTGCCCCGTCAGCGGGGGCCCCACGTGGAGCCGGCACCACGTCCTTCGGCGGCTCAGAGGGGTGTAGCATGAGCATTTGGGGAAAAGTCTCTCTGATAATTCTCGGACCCAGGGCCCCCCCTTCACCCCAAAGGGTACCAGACCCTTAGAGCTCTTAGGAGCCAAGTTTCAAGCTGGGAAGCCTCCAAGGAGGTGGTGACAGCCTGTCTGACCAGAGCTCGGGCTCTCAGGGCCCCGCCGCTGACCCTTGGTCAGGACGCACCCGCCCGCCTTCCCTACGGCAGCTTCGCCGTGGCTGGGTTTTCACCCCGGGCGTCGTTTGGGACAGTTTTCTCTGTTGCCAGGACCTGAAGCCAGAGGCACGTGGAGCACCTCCCGTGCCACTGGGGACCCCGTGGGCAGTGTGCGTGCTGGTGATACGTTCAAAAGCCGGGTGGCCACTCCCTGGGGACAGAGCCGGGCTCTCGGGCTTCTGCCCCGTGCGCCCCAGGCCGGGGGTGCAGCATGGGCTAAGACCCGGGGGCCGCAGGGGGCACGTGTGGGCAGGCTCTGGACTGGGGCAGGGGCAGGCTGCTTCGGAGCCCTTCGGGACTGGCCTGTAGTTTTCACTTGGGATGGACTGTGCCTGGGCTCTCGGCCCCTGCCCCTTCCCGGAGGGTGGGGCGCGCCCCAGGGCTGGTGTACAGGGCTGTGGGGGCAGTGGCCTTGGGACACTGGCAGCCTGGAGGCCTGGGCTTGGTGGCAGAGGGAATGGTATTCCCTCTTGATGGCCCTGGTCTGGGCCCTGCCCTGGGGGCTTCCGAGGATACCTCCTCCTGAGAGGGTGTTCCTGGGACTTTGGTGAGCACAGCTCTCCTTGCTTGGGAGACAGTGTCTGGGACAGTTGTCCCCAGGGTCTGATGACCAGGGGACGGTCACAATCCTGCACAGAGTGGTGGGGGGGCACTGGGGGACTTGGAGCTTGATGCGAAGGTGGCTTGCTCCGGGGTGCCCAGTGGGAAGCCGAGAAAGCTGTCCCAGCCTCCACCTGGAGTCCCGGCTGGGACGCCGTGCGGGGCGGCATTCCTGGCTCGGGAAGCGTGTCCCGGGCCCCCACGGGCGAAGCCTGCGGGGCTCCCTGGGAGGGCCAGGTGACTGAGGGCGGGGCTCAGGTAGGCCGGCCCCGTATGCCAGCGGATGGGAGAGGCCCGAGCCTCTGCTGTCGGTGGTCCCTGCGGGGGCCTCTACTCCTCGGCCCGCAGGCCAGATCCCCGCAGCAGCACCCGGATCCTTCTGGACTCGCAGATGCACTGGGGCCCTCAGCTGGGTGCTTCAGTTGGAATGGGGTCCTATAGCCCCCTTTTAGGGTGGAGGAACCCGGTGCCTTGGTCCCTGCAGGACCCAGCCTGCACCCTGCAGACCTGAGGGCCCCCCTAGCCCCCAGGACCTCCCTGGGCTCCCAGCTCCCCCCGAGTGCCTCCCACCTAGGGTCCGAGTTCCCTGGGCCCCTCCTCAGGGAAGCCAGTCTGGAAGGCCGCTGTGCCCCATGAGGCCAGACGTAGGGCTGGCGGGGGTCTGGCCCCTAGGAGAGAGAGGTCAGGGGGGCGGCCGGGGCTGGGCCCCCGTGCCTCCGCAGGAGAGTACCGTCCTCTCTCCGCAGACGCCGCATCTCGTCAACCTGAATGAGGACCCGCTCATGTCCGAGTGCCTCCTGTACTACATCAAGGACGGGATCACCAGGTGGGGGCCGCGGGGGGCAGGCTCCCCCGCAGAGGGGCTGCCGGGCCTGGCGTCTGCTGGAGCACTGCTGCGCACACTTGTTGCTGGACACGAGGCGGAAGGCCACTCTGTGCCACGGGGCTCTCCCGGCCGGGCTGCGTCTGGGGCGTCCCTGCGGCCTCCGCACGTGCGCCCTGGGCTTTCCCGACGGAGCCCCACCCGGCACCCCTGTGGGGGGTGGGGCAGGCCTGGGGGCGGCGGCCTGGATGCCAGTGCTGACTGTGCCCCCCCCCCCCAGAGTGGGCCGGGAGGACGCAGAGAGACGGCAGGACATCGTCCTAAGCGGGCACTTCATCAAGGAGGAGCACTGCGTCTTCCGGAGCGACTCCCGAGGGGGCAGCGAAGGTATCTCGGCCCTGGGGAAGCGCCTCCACGGGGCTCTGAGCGCTGGGCTGCAGACCTGGGAGCCCCCTCCCCACGCCTGAGTGGGCTGGGGGTCTCCCTGGGCGAGAGGACAGTAGACTGGGAGGAACGGGCCTCGACCCCGGGCAGAGAGCTGTTTTCAGACCACATTTTCCTGTCGGCCTTGGAGCTGCCACCTGTCCACCCCCTGCCGGCCTGCCTGCCTCTGTCCCCACCGCCCATCTTGGACGCAGCCCTCTTGGGGAGGCCCCTGCGCCATCACAGGCCCCGTGGCCCCCCGGTGCCAGGCGTACTTCCTGCAGCCCACTGTGGCCGGGACACTCAGGGTCATGGCCTGAAACAGCGGTGGGGACGCTGGCTCTCCCAGAATGCTGTCCCCAAAGCCTGTCCTCCTCTGGAGGGGTGGGCTGTAAGCTCCGGGGGGCTCTAGGACTCCTGGGGACGGCCAGCCACTGTTTCCCATCCGTGCCCACCTGGAGACCCTGACGGCCCCCCGCCTCTCTGACTCGGGCTCGCGTGCCCCTCCGTCGGGCGTCCCCTCCCTCGTCTGTGTGGGAGGTGCGGCCCTCCTCCGGGGCCCCAGCGAGGTCCTGTCGCCGGCAGTCGGGCTTTGCAGCTAGCCGGGAGGGGACGGGCCTGATGGGGGCCGCACCTGGGCAGCCGGGTGAGCCGAGCCGCACACGGGGACAGACCGCTCGACCACCGGCGTGCCAGTCCCTCACAGTCCTCCTCTCTGCGCCCCCCCGTGTGTCCTGTAGCCGTGGTGACCCTGGAGCCCTGCGAGGGTGCAGACACCTATGTCAATGGCAAGAAAGTCACCGAGCCCAGCATCCTGCGGTCAGGTATGGCGAGGGCCCGGACACAGGGGTCGCCGTCCCCTTCTGCTTGAGGACGGGGCCTGGGTCCGTGCACTCAGCTGGGTGTCTCCCCCTGCTACCTGGGCCCAGCTATAAGGCCCTGAGGGCAGGGAGGACAGAGCAGTGACTGAGGGGGGCCGGTGACGGTGGCTGGGGAGGACCCGCCCGCGGACAGGGGCTCGCATGGGAGGAGGCTGAGCCGGCCCCTGCGGGCCCCGAGCTGGAAGGAAGCTAGGCTGTCCAAAGACAGTGGGCGCTGCTGGCCTGGGGGGCCCCGGGCGCACACAGACCGGCCCCCCACGCTCCCGCAGCTGGTGGGCAGGGCAGGACGCCCGAGCCCACGCTGCAGGAGGGGCCTGAGCACAGCCCCCGGGGGTGGAGGAGCGTCCGCAGGCAGGGCTCGGGGTCAGGAGGCTAGGACGGCCTGGGCGGCGGCCCGTGTCACGTGGGGCAAAGGGCCCTGCGTTGGGCAAGTGCCGGGACCGCTAGCACACGTCGCGGGCCGCTGTAGGGGCGGCGGAGGGCATGGATTTGGAGGGACGGGGAGGTCCTGGCCTCACCGGGGTGCAGGTGGCTGGCGGGTCCAGAGCAGGGACCTAGGGTGCTTCCCGGCGGCCCCCCAGGGTGAGCGAGCCGGAGGCAGTGCCCGGGCCCCACTGTCGCCTCCTCCTCCCTGCCCCATCCCCGGAGGCCACCCCCAGGCACAGCCTCTCCCCATGGCCGGCCTGGCTGCTGTCCCCAGGAAACCGCATCATCATGGGAAAGAGCCACGTGTTTCGGTTCAACCACCCCGAGCAGGCGAGGCAGGAGCGGGAGCGCACGCCCTGCGCGGAGACGCCCGCCGAGCCGGTGGACTGGGCCTTCGCGCAGCGGGAGCTGCTGGAGAAGCAGGGCATTGACATGAAGCAGGAGATGGAGCAGAGGTGAGGCCCGGCGGGGTCCCCGCGCCCGCCCGCCCCGCGT
>CM052810.1:173098951-173122824 GCA_028533885.1 Nasua narica | reverse complement strand
GGGGGGGGGGGGGGGGGGGGGGGGGGGGGGGGGGGGGGGGGGGGGGGGGGGGGGGGGGGGGGGGGGGGGGGGGGGGGGGGGGGGGGGCCCGGGGGGGGGGGGGGGGGCGGCGGGGAAGGGGCTGGTCCCCGCGCGGGGCCACAGGGCTTCTCCCATGGCCAGGACTACGAGAGCAAGCTGGAGGCCCTACAGAAGCAGATGGACTCCAGGTACTACCCCGAGGTGAACGAGGAGGAGGAAGAGCCGGAGGACGAAGGTGAGAGGCTCTCGGCGGGGGGGCCGGGCCTTGGGCTGGGAGGGGTCTCGGCCGAGAGGCGCCCCCAGGCCGCTCGGCACCTGCGCCCTGGGGCCCCTGGCCTGTCCCTGAGGAGAGGCCTCGGCGCTGGGAGGCGCCCGCGGGGGCGGGCTTGGGGTGGGGGCTGGGCTGCGGCCGGCGCGCAGACCAGTGTCGGCGGGAAGGGCCTGGATGGTGGGGAGGTGCTGGGGCAGCGGGCAGCCTCTGCTCCCCCGTCCGGCCAGCGCGAGGCTGGTGCTCTTCCCCGGGACCCGGTCGCTGCTTCTCACCTCAGGACCCCCTTTCTGAGCGTTAACTCGGGCGGCCCACCGCTGACCTCAGCCGCTGTGGGCACAAGGGGGGCCGCCCCAGGGCAGACCCGGGGTTCATGTCCAGCTCGGCCCACGGTCAGCTGTCAGTACCTCCGTGCTAACGTGACCTTGTAGGGAGTCGTCTACCCGATAAGGCTCCTTCCCTCGGGGCAGGGGCACTGGGTGAGGGGCCGAGCCGGGGAGCCCGGACACGCCCGTCCCTGTGTCCCCGCACCCTTCCTCCTGTGGCCCGGGGGCAGAGCGTGGGAGGCCGGGACAGGGTGGGAGGCCGAGCCCCGGGTGGCCCTCCTGCCGTCCCCCCGCGGGGCCCCCGTGGCTCTGAGGGCACTGCCGCTGTGCTCACCCGCCGCTCCGAGGGCTCCGGCTCTGGGCGGCCTCTCCGGGGCCCACGGAGCCTTTCAGAAACGGAAACGGACTTTCTGGGCGCCCGGAACAGTCAGCGTGAAACTGGGGGCGCAGGCACGCAGTCCGGGGCCGCGGCCAGAGCGGGGCGCGTCGGCCTTCCCGCGACGACCGCACACACCTCTCCCCACAGTCCAGTGGAGCGGGCGGGAGTGCGAGCTGGCGCTTTGGGCCTTCCGCAAGTGGAAGTGGTACCAGTTCACGTCACTGCGGGACCTGCTGTGGGGCAACGCCATCTTCCTCAAGGAGGCCAACGCCATCAGCGTGGAGCTCAAGAAGAAGGTGGGCTCCCACCCCGCGGCCCGCTTCCCGGGGGACCCGGGGCCAGGCCTCCCTGACCTGGGGCCCTGAGAGCGGGGCGCAGGGGGAGGGAGGCCCGGGACCGGCCGGGGCGGGTGTGCGGCCTCCGGCTCGGGGAGCGCCGGGGAGCAGGGGCGGCTTTCTCTGCAGCCGCCGTTCGGAAGGCTCCGGTGACCACGAGGGGCGGCAGCCGAGCGGTGGGGAGGACGCGCTCTGGGACCCGGCCCCCGTCCGCCGCGGGGCTGACGGCCGCCGTCCTCCCCGGCTGCAGGTCCAGTTCCAGTTCGTGCTCCTCACGGACACGCTCTACTCCCCGCTGCCGCCGGACCTGCTGCCTCCTGAGGCCGCCAAAGACCGGGAGACTCGCCCCTTCCCCCGCACCATTGTGGCTGTGGAGGTCCAGGACCAGAAGAACGGGGCCACCCACTACTGGACGCTGGAGAAGCTCAGGTGCGCAGGGCGGTGGGGCGCCCTCTCCGTGCTCCTGGGCCGGGGGGTGTTCCTCCGGCTCGGTGGATTTCACAATCCGAGGGAAAAGCGTGATTATAGAAGTCGTGCTCTCCCTCTGCCCACACAGTGGTGCGGTTCGATGGGCTTTCGTGGAGGAAACGGGGGTGAGGCTAACGGTGCTGCAGGGGGACCGCGTGGGGCCAGCAGGGCACGTGGGACGGGCAGGCGGGCCCTGAGGGGCGGGCGGGGAGCCTCCGGAGCCAAGCTGGGCCGCGTCCTCGGAAGAGCTCAGCAGGGCGCCTCTCCACTTCGGGGTGGGAGGGATCCCAGGGAGGACGGCAGAGGGGCTCGCGGGGACCTGGGGGGCCGAACGGGGGGCACAGCTGTCCCTGTGAGAGGCGTCTTTCCTCCAGCCCCACCTCCGTGCTCCCCACGTGCTCGCTCTACTGGGCGACTCCATCCAGAGAGACTGGGCGAGACAGGTCGATGCTGTCAGAGGAAAGTCCGATGCGGCTGTGGCCCCTTGGACGTGAGGCAGGCCCGGCGGTGGGAGGGGTTCCCAGCCGGCAGGAGGGAGGCAGGAGCAGAGCTGGGCCGGGCCTCGGCGGGGCAGGGCTGTCCGCAGGGACTGTCCGCTTGGGATTATCCCGGTGGGCTTGGGAGCACAGGGCTGCCCGGGTTGCCTGGTGCCTGACCCTCGGGGGATTTCGGGCAAGGGTGCCGCTCTGAGCGCGACGCCAGGGCAGGTGGGGCTGGCTTGTGTGGGATGCGCGGCTTGCCCCCAAGCTGCTCGAGGGCTGACCCAGCCAGCAAGGCCCCGGCGATGTCCCCACGTCGTCCACTACACACAAGGGAAGGTGCCAGGAATGCACGCTCGGGTCCTGCCCAGGCCCACACACGCCCCCGCCGGTCACCGACACGCGCATGCCTCTCCCTCTGGTACGGGTCCTCACACGCCGACACACGCAGGGGCACACGCTCCCCTAAGAGGCGCACGAGCGAAGGCCCACGCTCACGGCCCCTTCCCACCAGCCCCGCGGCCACGCTGGGACTTGTGAGGACCCACGCCGCGTTCCCGGCACTCCCGGGCTCCAGGGGAAATGACGGCATTCCCTTTTTCCTACAATGTGATAGTTTTTCTGGGGATGATCATTTTTAAAATATTTTCTGAGACTACATCCTATCACCCAGCTGCCCTTCGTTCCGTTGGGTTCTGAGGGCCTGGCGACACGACCCCCACCCCGAGCTGCCCCCCCCCCCCCCCGTTTGGACGGGCCTTCGGGCCTTCTGGTCCCCTTGCCTCCTGCTCCCCGCCGTGCTGCCTGCCCATCTCCTCGCTGTCCCTGGGCCAGCGTTGAGGGCATTTAGCGGAGCCTCGCGTGCTCGCTGGGAATTTGCTCAAGGTTGGCTGAGTCTGAGTTTGAGGGGCGATGAGGGTCGGTGAGCAAACACGCTGAGCCTGGGATGACGCTGAGCTGGGGCCGGAGCTGGGCCGAGGGCTCTGGCCCTGCAGGGGGCGGGGCCTGCTGACCGGCAGGGGGCGGGGCCTGCCCCACGCCCCGCCCGTGGTGACGTCTGTGCCCGCCCCCGCAGGCAGCGCCTGGACCTGATGCGGGAGATGTACGACCGCGCGGCAGAGGTGCCCTCCAGTGTCATCGAGGACTGTGACAACGTGGTGACTGGCGGAGACCCCTTCTACGACCGCTTTCCCTGGTTCCGGCTGGTGGGCAGGTGGGCGCCTCCTTCCCTCCCTGGGCTGAGAGAGAGAGAGAGAGAGAGAGAAGGTGGTGGGGGCAGGGAATGGGCCTCTCCCTAGGCCGAGACCCCTGGCGGGGGGACCCCAGCAAGAGGCCCTTTTCCACCCTGACTCCCCGTCCTCGTCCTTCCTGGGTCTGAGGCACCCCAGCCACTCTTGTCCACAGGCCAGTGGGCCCTGTAATTTGGGGGACCGGGGAGGGGAGGGGTCTCAGCCTTGCCACCACGGGCTGTGGCCGCCAGGTTGCACGCGTCCACGGGTGTGAACGGGAGTCACCCGGTCCTCACACGACCTCAGCCACACCTGGCCAGCCATCACGCCCACGGGTGCTTTCCAGAACTTTCCGTAGCCTTCCACTGACCACACATGCGTTTTCTTTCCAAGCCTGGGGACGGGGTGCACTTTCGGTTCTCTCGTGTTTTAAAGCAACACTCCTGATGGTCTGTGTGTTTGGTTTTGGTTTTGAACAGAAGCCCCCGCCCCGTCCGCCCCTGCGAGTAGCTGGTGTTAACTTCTCTCTGTCTTGTCGCACTAACCTCAGTTCAGTCACCTCTGGCTGCAACAGCTACCCTCTTCTCAACACATGCATGAGCGAGCGCATGGCTGCTCTCACCCCCTCCCCCACCTTCTCGAGCCCCGACTCCGACGCCACCGAGCCTGCCGAGGAGCAGAGCGTGGGGGAGGAGGAGGAGGAGGAGGAGGAGGAGGAGGACCTGGAGGACGACGTCTTTCCGGAGCACGCGCTGTGCGGCGGCCGGGACCCGTTTTACGACCGGCCCCCCCTGTTCAGTTTAGTAGGAAGGTTGGTGAGGCTGAGGACGGCATGCTGGGAAGGAACCAGCTCTTTTACCAAGGAGCACTGCTGCGGGCACAATCCGACCGCCGTCAGGGCAGCTCCCCGGACCCCCAGGCCGAGGCAGGCCGTGGGGCTGGCCTCCCCGAGGAGAGGGAGCGAGGGAGCGAGAGGGCTCCTGGCCATCCTGGGGTGTGCCCCGTGGGGACAGGCAGGGTCCCAGTCACAGAAGGGGTGGTGCACCCAGAGCATGGCCCTCCAGCCCCGAGCGGGCGGAGCTCGTCCGGCAGAGAGGCTCTAGAACCCTGGGAGGGAGTCCTGGAGCAGGGCCCGTGGGGGGCGCCCGGGAGAGTGGGGCTTTGCGTCTCGGCACCCACCTCCCGCTGAGCCGGCTTCGCTGCCCTCGGCCTCCTTCTGCTGTTGCCCCAGAGGGGGCGGCTCCCGGTTTGCTCTCCCTGCCACACCCTCTGGGAAAAGGAGCAGAACCCGGAGGAGACGGTCCTGGAGGGCAGGAAGGAAGGGCTGGCGCTCAGGCAGGGGACCGTCTGCCTCGCGAGCCTGGGGCCCAGTGGACCCTGCCTCTCCCTGAGCCTTTCTCCGTCCAAAGGTGAGGACAGTTCGTTCCTCCTGACCTCCCGGCTGTGCTGGCAAGACATGGCACACGGGGCCAACACTTCTCGGGAAGTGCTCTTTGTTACAGTTTCTGGGTGGAAGAGGGAGGCCAAGGTCAGGAGGTGGAGCAGAAGCCCCAGGGCGGCCCAGACCGTGCCGGCAGATTGGGCAGATACAGCTGCCGTTCATGTTGTTATGACCGTGGAATGGGAGCAAAACGGGAAGGAAACCTCTAGGAACCCAGGTGCAGTGGTAGGACATTGGCTCATGGGACAACTGCGTTTAGATTTGACGAATATATGAAAAGCATAAGATGGTTTCAACAGCAACCTTCTCTGAGTTTGAGATGGCTCCCTTGGGCTAGGCCAGTGGGAGCCCTTGCAGGTCTTGACCTTGGAGCACCAGGCCTGGAAGCTGAAAGCTGAGGCGGCCCCCAGATGAGGGGCTCCCATGGGGAGCCCTTGGGTGCAGAGCTGGGAACGAAAGCCCCACCGACTTCTCTTGGAAGGAAGCAGGCTCCCGCAGGCGCACGTCAGATTTATTCTGACCGGTTTTCCGTGAGATTGACTGCCGGCCTCCCGGATGTAAACGCGGGCTCTCTCCCTCTGAGACGCCCGTGTCAGGGCCTCCCGCTCTGCGGAGCCCAACAGGGGCTGTAGCCCCGGGGCCAGCTCCACTCAGGCTTCTAGAAAGCCCTGGGCTGCGGGCCCGGGAGTCGCTCCGGTGTCAGGTAGGCGTGGGCTCAGGGCGCAGGGGAGCGAGGGCACCGGGAGAAACGGGGTGTGGGCTCTGCAGTCTCAGCCAGAAAGAGCTGGGTCCTTCCAACGTGTTTCCCCCTCTGTGGGTCTGAGATGTTACGAAACAAGCGAACCAAACGAAAGGCAACAGTGAGAGGCCAGCCCCCTACGGCGGGCGGTCTGCGAGGGGCTTCCTTTGGAAACGTCCCCGTCTGTCTGGTTTGGCAAGAATTGGCTTCTCCCGCGCAGCAGCCGTGCCGGCCGGGCCTGGGAAGGACCCATCTTCGGTTCCCTTTAACCCTTCTGGTAGCCGCTGGCCCTCTCGCCAAAGCTTAAGCAGAATTGGGGCGCCCACTCTTGTGTCCCTTCGGAAAGGCTTTCCTGGCCCCAGCATGCGTCTCCGCACCTCACCAGCCTCGTGGTCAGCCCCGCCTCCTCCCCTCCCGCCGCGCGCAGCCCTGGCTCTGTGCTCTGCCGCCTCCTCTCTCTCGGGGCGGGTTTCAGCCTGCTTCGAGGTGCCCTCCCCGCTGTGGACGAGGCCCGCCCCCAGCGTGGGCCTCCCGGGTCTTGACCCTGGGCTCCTCGCCCGTGGCCAGGGTTAGCCCCCCAGTGGCCTCTCCCTCTGGTGGTCTGGGGTGCCGGGGGAGGTGGGGAGGAGGGATAGGCTGACCCAGGCGGAGGAAGGGGGTCTGGGGGCTCTGGTCCCCCGCCCCCACTGGTGATCCTCCCAGCCAGGAGCGCCGCTTGCAGAAGCTGGACGGGCCGGGAGCTGCAGGGAGGAGGGCGAGGGGCTGGCTGCCAGGGATGGAGGGGGCAGGGAAGGGGGCAGGGAGGGGGAGGAGGGACTCCCCGAGGGGGGTGTTCTAGACTCCGCATGGAGCAGTGCCCCCCGGCTGGCATGGCCGGTCCCTCAGCTCCCAGCTCCGTGCCCTCCGCACGGGGCCGCTCAGCCCGAATCGTCTCCGGCGAGGCTGGGAGCCCCTCCGCGCAGTGGGTGGGTCCCAGCTGGCAGGGCCCTCTGGGCGGCAGTGGGGCACTTGTGGCCCTTGGTGGCCAAGGCTGACGTCAGGTTGTTTCTGGCACTTACGAGGCCGTGAAGGGGAGGTCAGTGTCCAGGCCGTGGGCCCCATTTCCTCATGTCCTGGCTTCTGTGGGTTAGGCTGAGCTCCTCCTGGGCTGTGGGGTGTTCCAGGCTGCCGCCCCTGGGGGTGGGGGCTGCTGGGCCCCCGAGATCCCTTCTGGCTGATGTGCTCACCACCGTCTAACAAATCCCCTGGGGATCGGGGGCAGGAAGGAGAGCGGGCCCAGCGTCTGGCACCGGATGCCCTCTTGCCTTCTGGGGTACCCCCCATGCATCCCAGGGGAGCGTGTGCACACGCATTCACTCGCCGCTGGGTTAGGACTTTCAGAGCGGGGAAGGCGGTCGGCCATGGACCCCAGGGGTCTTCTTCACTGTGTAATCCCCCTGCTCCCGCCACGGGGTCCCTCAAGCCTCCAACCCTGGGAGGGGCTGCCTCTGGGAGCACAGATAGGGTGCGTCTCGTCTAAGCATCTGAAGTCGGGTTTTGTGGTTCTCGGAGTCACGAGGACTCGGGTTTTCCTTCTCGGCCGACAGAAGGAAATCCTCAAAGATCAGGAAAGAACTGATTTCGTTAAGTAATTAGCGGTTGAACCGAGCAGGTGGGCACCGGAGCCGGAGAGCAGCCAGGCTGCGTGGGTTTAAACCCAGCCCCCGGCGCCTTCCTCTCTGTCCTTGACCTCGAGTGTGGACCGCGGCAGGGTCCTGGTGCCCTCGTGCACCAGCTCTGACGCGCACCTGGGAGAGGAAGTGCAGGCAGCTGCACCAGGACGAGGTGGGGGTCAGGGCAGCCCCGCGGCCGCGGCCGGGACGCCAAGAGCGGGCGTCTGAGAAGCTCCGGGTGGAGGTGCGCTGCTGCCCGGGGTCCGCGGCCCCGTGTCGTGCCGGCCCCCCGCCAGCTCAGGGTGCAATGAGCAGCTAGGATTCCGTCAAGGCTTTTTCAGCCACGATTTGGGCCTTGGGGTCACGAGCGGCCCAGCCCCGCCTCTGGTCTGTGGGAACCTCAGGTTTGCACGCTGATACAGCTTCTCGGGCTCGCAGCTGGCGACGGGACAGAAGGTGTCCACGTGGGACGTTGGGTGGGTTTTGTGACGTCAGGGCTCAAGGAGAGAACCGGGTCAGGGCCGGCCCCCACCCCCCGCCCTGGACCGGGCCCTGCCCTCGCCTCGGTCTCTCTCTGGCCTGGCCTAGGGGAGGAGTGTCAGGAAGCGGGTGGGCCCTGTGAGCTCAGAAGGGGCGGGGTCACCTCTGGTAACCCCAGAGCCCCTGGGGAATCACCCTGAGCCGGCCAGGGGCTCTGCGGCAGCCCCCTGGCTCCCCTGCCCCCAGCGAGAGGTGTCCTCCTGCTTCTCAGGGCCTTGCTATTGGTTCCCTGCGGACTGTAGATGGGGTGGGCGGGCGGGTCCCCCATCTGGGCCTGGGGTCCCTGGGAGCCTCCTCAGCGCCTCTGCCTCCCGACACAGGGCCTCCCATAGTGGGCGCTGCCTCGGGCACGAGGCCTGCGGCTTGGGGCTGTCCCGCGCGGCCCCATGACTCTCCAGCATGGTGGGGCGGCCAGGCCCAGCCAAGGGGGCAGCGCAGGGTCTGAGCCTGTTCCTACGCCCGGGTCCTGGGCCAGGATGCCAGGGGCTCAGGGAGGGCAGGCCACCATCGTGCCCATCCTGAGGAGGGTGCTGGGAGGGGCCCACCAGCCGGCCCTGGCCAGTCCCTGTCACCGGGGTGCCCCAGGCCGCTGCAGCGAGGGGCGCCTGCTCCCCGAACCCCGGGCTCCTCTTGTGGGCAGGGCCAGGGTTGGCCTGTGCCAGCTGGGCCCGTACCTCGTCTTGGTGGGGGGTCGGGGCAGCAGAGCCCCGGCCCGCCCCAGTCGTCCGTCAGCACAGCTGCCCTTTGGTGAGCCCCCAAGGACAGTGTGTCCCTGGGACCGGCCCTCCTCTGGGGAGTTCCCAGAGAGGGCTCCTCGCTGGGGAAGAGAGGGGCTCGGGGAAGCCACCGGGGGCTGGTACTCAGGGCGACATGGAGCCCGTAAGGCCCACAGCCTTTCCCTCTAGCCGGCGCCTGTCTCGGTCTGGGGGTGCCCAGCGAGCCGGGGCCGTCGGCAGACACAGACCCACTGCTGAGTGGGACGAGCAGACGGCCGCGAGGGGTTAGTCATGCGGGGCTGGGAGCAGAGAGCGCCTGGGGTGTCTCGGGACAGAGGGGGCCCGGGCGGCGGGCTTGGCCAGCCCCGAGGGCGTGTGGAAGTCTGCTTGGAGCCCCGAGCCTCCTCGGGCGGCCGCGGCGGCGTGGGGGACGCGCAGGGGCGGCTAGCCCTCCACGGAGACGTCTGGGGTAGAGCTCAGCTCAGCTCACTGACGTTCTATGGGTGGGGGGGCGGCGGGAGTGGGGGTGAGGGGCACCAGGGCCTGGAATTGGGGCCCTTGGGGAATGGCCTCCCCAGGCCTACAGTCGTAGGGGGTCCTCTGGGAGCTCAGGTGCGGGGCGAGGCCAGTGGCTCAGCCTGGTTGCTGTCTGAGCTCGGAGCCCAGAGGGGCAGGGGGTGGGGTGACGTCCCTCTCTCTTCTCCTCCTGGCGCCCACCTGGCCTGCAGACTGCGGTCTCCGTCCCCCACCACCCTTGACTCCCGGCCCCCACTGTTGCTCTTGTTCCTGGACCCCCTTGGTTCTTCCTGGATGAGGTCCTGGGCCCCCCTCCCCCCACCTCTGCAGCTCCTTCCCTTCTGTGTCCAAACCCTGCCCCTCCTTGCCCAAGCTGGACCTCTCTCCTGAGAACTCAGCTGCCCTGAGATCCTCCTGGGAGCCACCCCGGGGAGGCCCCGCCCCCGCCGGTCTCTGTGGGGGGGGGGCGGGGTAGGGGCGGGTCCTGTGCCGGGGACTAGGGTTGGGCTCACGTGGGCCCACCCATCCTCTGCCGGGAGGCCCCTGGGAAGGGCGCCCCTGAGCAGGGAGGAGCTGTGCCCCACCCCAGCCTGCACAGCTGGCCCGCTGGCCCGGGCCTTCCAGGGTCCTCGAGGTCCTCCCGGTGGCCCAAGTGACCTCTGCACATGGGCCAGCTCAGGGCGCTGGGCAGACTCCCGGGGCACGCGGCCAGGACCAAGCCGGTCCTGCCAATCGCTGGGGGCCCACTCGCTGGGGGCGCAGCTGAGCCACTGGGCTGGGAAGGGCCCTGGGCCCTCTCTGGGTGGCCGACGGGGGCTCACCGGGCAGTGCTGTGCGGTCGAGGGGGTCCTCAGGGCTCTGCTCAGCCCACTTCCCTGGCACGGAGCAGGGGTCTGTGCCCCATTGGCCAACACTGTGAGCTCCCGTGCCCGCCGTGTTTCTGGAAGGGTCTGAGAAGGACTCGAGCTGTATTCCGCCGTAGGGGCCCCCCATGGGGTGCTGAGGCCAGGGGTCACTGGGAAAGGGGCGGGAGGCAGAGGGACTGCAGGCCTCAGTGTCAGGGTCCTAGCTCGGCGTGGCCGGGTCCCCAGGTCCTCCTCCTCCCTGAAGCAGGCTGAAACCTCCCTCCTCAGCCCTCAGACAGCGGGTACGGCCCTTCGGGCTTGGCCCTGCGCCAACCCCACTCGCACTTCCTCTCTGCCTGCCCCGCGCACGCCCTCCTCCTCCTCCTCTGTCCCTCCGCCTCCTCCCGTCTCCTCTGCAGCCCGCCGGCCGCCCCCTGCCCAGCCCCGCCCGCCCCCGCCTGCTCGCTGCCCTGGCTGCTTCGCTCCTCCCTCTGCTTCGGCGTGTTGTGTCGTGAGCCCGGGCCGTGCTGCCGCCAGCGCCGCTCCCAGCCCGCGCCGGGAAGCCTCTGACCTTGGCCTCTGCTCCCCCAGGGCCTTCGTGTACCTGAGCAACCTGCTGTACCCCGTGCCCCTGGTGCACCGCGTGGCCGTCGTCAGCGAGAAGGGCGAGGTGAAGGGCTTCCTCCGCGTGGCCGTTCAGGCCACCTCAGGTGCGTGTGGGGCGGCCCTGGGTGGGAGGTCCCCATGGGCGCCACGCTGTGGCCGGCACGCCGCCGACCTCCTCTGTTTCTCCGGCCCCCCGGCTAGCACGCAGGCTGCCGGCGCCCCGGAGGGCCTCGGGGGCAGCCCGCGCTGCCCAGCTCCAGGTTCCGTCCTCCCGGACTCTCCCGGGCCGGGTCTGCCGGGGCGGGACGTGGGGGGGCGCCCGAGACTGTGCAGGCTGAGCCCAGGGTTGTGTGGGCCCACTGTAGCTCAGGGCCCTCCCTCCCAGCGGGCAGCCCCAGGGGGTCCCAGGCCGCAGCCTGGTGCGGAGTGCTGCTCTCTCCTAGCCCCCTGCCGCCCCCGAGCCCCGCCCCAGCGTGCAGACCCCAGACCACCCGCCCCGACGGCCACTCTCGCAGCCTCTCTCCGGGCTCCTTCTCCGGACCCCTTGGCCTCTCGGGATCTGGCCTTTCCGCCCAGAGGCCGTGGACCCTCCCTTCTCAGCGCCTGCAGACCAAGCCCCCCGGCTGCAGAGGCCGACGCCCTCTTGCTGCTGAGTCCCATCCCCCACCCGCCGGGGACCCAGGACCCCGAGCCGCAGAACGAAGGCCTTTGAGTCTGGATGTGCTTCCTTGTAAATGCCGACCCACCCAACAGACGTGTGAAAGGCCGTTCCAGAACACAGCTGTGAACACGCTTATCCGACAGGAAGCTCTCGGCCCTGGGGCCTGGTGCTGGCGCTCTAACCGCCCGCCGTTATGGCCTTCTGGGCCCTCGGGCCCCCGGTCCCTGCCCCGTGGCTTTGCTCTGTCCCCTCCTCGCGGCCTTAGGAGCCTGGATGCCCTGGGGCGCCCGGCAGAGCGTCTCCCAGACAAGGTGGGGCTGGGCCGCGTAGAGCGCGAGCCCCCTGCCCGCACAGCCTCGTGCCCCCCACCCCGCCTGATGGCCACTAACGGGGGCTCTGGTTGTACTTTGGGGGCCCTTTTGCCAAATTCTCACTGACACAGTTTCCAGGTGCTCTTCATAGTGTGTCCCAGTGATGTCACTGCCGTGCCCAGGCCCCCGGGACCCTGAGAAGGGAAGGACAGAGACAGGGATGCTCGGGACATCTAGGGCCACCTCGTTCCTCACGGGGAACCCTGTCCCTGTAATCCTGGGGGGCTCTTGGCCCCCAGCGGCTGTGTCGGGGCCCCCGTGACTCTCCCCGTCTAAGGCTGTGGTGGACGAGCAGCAACTTCAGAAAAACTCCAGTGGTCACAGGAGTCCCACCTGCCCCGTGAGGGTCTGCTTGTTGGAGCCCAAGCGCCGAGCTCTGCTTGGGTCCTGGGCCAGCCCCGGGCCCCTGGGCGGCTGGGGCCGAGGGCACAGTGGGGTTTGGCCCCCGGGGGCCCCAGAAGGGGAGGCTGGAGCCCCTGGAGGGTCCGAGAGGCCTCCCAGGGTGGGGTCTAGCCAGTGTGGCTGGAGTCCGGGTCGGGTCGGGGACGGAAGCCAGGTCTGGGGGCGTCCCTGGGGCAGCAGGACAAGGGGTGGGAAACAGTGGGCGACCCCAGGACTCCGCGAAGGGCAGGGGTGGGAGCTGGGTGGGAAGCTTGGGGGCTGTTGAGGGTGCAGATGGAGGGTGCGGCAGGCCTGCGGGGGCCGTGGCGGAGAGACGGTTGTGGTTCTGGGGGGCCAGGAGGGCCCCGTGGTGTGGGCTCTGCTGGGGCACCTAAGTCCGGGGTGGGCAGGGGCGGCCAGGCCTCCGTGCGGGGGCAGCGGTCGTAGCTCAGTTTTGAGAATGTGGAGTCTGTAACCCCGTCAGGGCCGGCCGTGTGAGGAGGTGGCCCCCTCGGGCCCGGAGCCACACAGGCTGGCGGGCCATGTGCCCAGGACGGCGCCCTGGGTCTTCTAGAACCGCGGTTGGCAGTGCTGGGGGACCCCGTCCTGGGTCAGAGCCTGTCCCGGTTCCTGGGCCTTGTCCCTGCCCGCTGGCTCAGACTGGCTCTGCCCAGCCCTCCTGGGGACGAGCAGGGCCCTGACCGTGGACTCGGTTCTCATTACAGCTGATGAGGAGGCCCCCGACTATGGCTCTGGCGTCCGGCAGTCGGGGACCGCCAGAATCTCCTTCGACGACCAGCACTTTGAAAAGGTAGGCGCAAGGGTTGGCCTGGCCCTCCAACCCCAACGGCCCGCCTCCTGCCTGACCCCAGGGGCCAGCCGTGGGGAGGGTCCGGGCAGACCGCACAGCTAGGACCTGCCCCGCAGGCCCTAGTCCTCCTCGGGCCCGTTCCTCCCGTCCCAGGCCCCAGGAGTTGAGGCCTGCCCGGTCCTTCACAGTCTGACTCGTCTGGACTCACGGGGTCTGTCTGTCCCCTCACCTTGGCCTCCCCTGGGCCTGTGCCGGCTTTCCCCACCCGGCCCTCGGCTGCGTGGGCCACCGGACGCTGAGATGCCCCTGCCGGCCCCCCTTCGTGGGCTCGCTCTCCCGGACGCTGTTTCCATCTTTGCCCTCCCCCGACACCCCAGCGGGAGCTAGAGGGGCCGCGCCTCGCAGTCCCGGGCTGGCCCTGCCCCGGTGCAGAAGGACAGGGGCTGCCCTGCTGGGTCCTCACTCAGAGGAAACAGTGCTCCCCGCGCTGCTCTCGGGCCCAGAGCGGGGGAGGGGCGGCTCCTGCTCTGCGCCCCTCACTGGGCTCAAGGCCCTTGGCTCCCCCGTCCCCACCAGGCTGCCCGCCGCGCCCCTGAACCCTTACCCACCTTCCCCCGTGCGGCCGACGCAGGCACAGGAAACAGGCCGAGGGAGGTGGGCGCCCATCTAGGCAGGGGCGGGCCTGGCCCCGGGGTCCTCAGTGGCCGTCGCGGCCTCACCCTGAGCCAGCTCCCTCTGACTCTGGCCCCCACCCCGCCCAGTTCCAGTCTGAGTCCTGCCCGGTGGTGGGGATGTCCCGCTCGGGGACGTCCCAGGAAGAGCTGCGCATCGTGGAAGGTCAGGGCCAGGGAGCGGACGCCGGGCCCTCGGCCGACGAGGTCAACAACAACACCTGCTCGGGTAGGGGCCGCCCGCCCCACCGTGGTCGGAGGGCCTGCCCCCTCTGGGCTCAGCCCCCTGTCAGGGTCCCCGGGGCGGCCATCAGAAGTTCCCGGGGGAGGAGCCTGTGTGGGCTCCTTGCCGACGCCGGGCTCTGGGCCCCGCGGAGGTCCCGCCACGTTGCTCTGCCCTCGGCCCCCCACAGCTGTGTCTCCGGAAGGCCTCCTCCTGGACAGCCCCGAGAAGGCCGCCCCGGACGGGCCCCTGGACGCCGCCCTGGACCACCTGCGCCTGGGCAGCACCTTCACCTTCCGCGTGACCGTCCTGCAGGCGTCCAGCATCTCCGCCGAATACGCCGACATCTTCTGCCAGTTCAAGTGAGCCCCGCGCCCCGTGCCGGCTGCGGTCCCCTCCCGCGGTCCCCTCCCGCGGCCCCTGTGCCCAGCCTGCGTCTCCTCTCCCTTGACAGCTTCATCCACCGCCACGACGAGGCCTTCTCCACGGAGCCCCTCAAGAACACGGGGAGGGGCCCCCCACTCGGCTTCTACCACGTCCAAAACGTAAGTCCTGAGGGCCCCTCTCCCCCGCATCTCGGCCACCCCAAAGCTGAGCCCGGCAGCAGTCACTGTGCGTCACACCTCCGCCCGTCCCGAGCCCCGGCCATGAGCCGGGCAGGGCGCCGGGCGAGGGCACAGGGCCTCGGGTGCCGGCAGGGCGTGTGCTATCGCTGGGCAGTGGGGGCCGCAGTGGGCTTCCGCCTGGGGCTGGGGGCGCCCAGTGTGGTGCTGGCCGGCGTTGGGGACGAAGCAGAGAGGCGGGCACACAGAGGGCCCCGGCGTGCCCGGGCACGGTCTGGAGAGGTCAGGGAAGCCCCGGGCAGGGCACCTCCCCAGCCAGGCCATCAGGGGAGCAGGGGCTTCCGAGGGGAGTCGCCCCGTGAGGCCGGAGAATAGGGCTCGCCGGCCAGTGCGCCTGCCGAGTGTGAAGTGACCGTGGCCAGGGCGGCCTGTGGGTGCGGGGCCGAGTGGCCCCGGGGTCCACACCCGGAAGGGCCCCCAGCCCAGCCCGTCCTGAGCCTTGGGTTCTCAGCCGGGGAAGCAAGGTCAGATTGGTGGGTTCATTTCCTGGGTGCCCCGAACAAAGCCCACGCACTGGACGACCTTAACAAAGCCACGGCCCCTCTGCGCTGGGGGCTGGAGGCCTGAGATCAAAGCGGGGGAGGGTCATTCTGTGGAGACTGCGAGGGACTCCGTGCCAGGCCTCTGCTGGGTGGGCAGACGTCCTCCTCTCTGTCGTCCCGTGACCATGTCTCTGTGTCCATCTTTGTGTCCTGACAGCCCTTTCCCGCAAGGACATAGTCACATTGGCTTAGGGCCGATGCGGGAACGGTGGTTTCGTTCTAACTTGGGATGGCCTCTACAAAGACCCCGTCTCTGCATACGGATCCTGGGCTTTAAAACTGCAGCATAGGAATGGGGGGCGGGGGCACCCAATTCAACCCATGATCCTCGATGAGTAGGCGAGGGCCCAGGAAGGGTCATAGCAGGTCACAGAGGTGCCCCCTGCCTTCTGTCCCCTCTCGAGCTCAGTGTTCTGAAAGGGCACTCTTGGGGGTCTGGCCCTCGGCGGGCCTGGAAGGTCGAGGGAGGAGCGTCACCCCTCAGTGGGCAGAGGTCGGGCCCAGCCAGGGTCTCCAGTCCGGCTCTCCGGGGAGGCCGAGCTGGCACCTCTGTAACCCTCCTGCCCCTTCCCCTGTGGCGTGGCCTCACCCTCCTGCTTGCACCCCTCACCCGCCAGATCGCGGTGGAGGTGACCAAGTCCTTCATCGAGTACATCAAGAGCCAGCCCATTGTGTTCGAGGTCTTCGGCCACTACCAGCAGCACCCGTTCCCGCCGCTCTGCAAGGACGTGCTCAGGTCGGCACCCCCAGGGCGGGGGCGGGGGCGTCGGAGGGTCCTTCCCAGAGCTGCTCATCCAGCTCCCTGCTGCTCTCCAGGGCGCGGGCCCTCTCCCCTCCCTACCAGCGAAGCCGTCCTGCCCCAGGCAGGCCTCCTGATGCCCAGCTTCCCCGTCGACGGGGTGGCCGGTCACCCAAGGTCAGCAGGACCCAGGGCAAGTCAGAGACACCCCCCAGGACTGAGCAGCGAGTTTCTTAAAGAGGACCACTGTTTGGACCTTGATCCTGGGGGCGACGGGCTGTCTTAGGTCCAGGGAAGCAGGGGCTGGGCGGGCGGTGGCCAGGGCGGCCCACGAGGGAGACAGCTGCTGTCGCCTGCAGAGAACGCCACCCTGGGGGCCCAGCTCTGGCGGTCTTCTGGAGTCCTTGGACCCGAGACGGCGTGAGGGAACATCCTTCCGTCTCCCTCGTCCCCTGTGACCTCCCGGGGGCTGTGCGGGTGGGAGGTGGGACCTCCCTCTGCGGGTCCCACCCCCGCCTGGCACGGGGAGAACTACACACCGGCTTCTGGGGTGGTGGGGGGAGCCTCTTGCCACCCCCATCGCCCTCCCTGCTGTCCTGGGGGACCCGGAGCTTCACAGGGCGTCCAGGGTGTTGGAGAAAGAAAGGCCGTGAGGGGTGCTGGTCCCCAGGCATGTGGCCCCACGAGGCTCGTCTGTCCTTGGAGTGCCGCGGGAGGTGGACGCCCCTCTGGGAGAACCAGAGTCCGACCTCGCACAGTGCTCACGGGCTCGTGGGGCCACCCCAGCAGGGTCTGGGGTCCCCAGGGGCCTCCTCCCCCGTCCAGGCTGGGGAGGCCTGAGTCTCGGGCCTCTCCTGGGCCCTGGGAGGCAGGGAGGCAGATGGGGGCCTGGAGCAGGCAGCGCCGTGAGCTCCTCCTGCCGGCCCTGCCCTCGGCTCCGGCTCCGGCTCGGGGTCCCGAGACCCCCCCGCAGCCGCCTCACCCCGGCGCCTCTGTCTCCACAGCCCCCTGAGGCCCTCGCGCCGCCACTTCCCGAGGGTCATGCCACTGTCCAAGCCAGGTACCCGGGGCTCTCCTGCGTCTGCCCCCGGGGGAGCGAGGGGCTGGGGCTGGGGCTGCCCTGACGCGTCCCCGCCCCTGCCTGGACGTGGCAGGCGGGATTTTCCACCTGTGGGTGCCTCTCTCCTGTCACCCCCAGTGCCTGCCACCAAGCTCAGCACGCTGGCGTGCCCCAGCCCCGGGCCCTGTCACTGCAAGTACGACCTCCTGGTCTACTTCGAGATCTGCGAGCTGGAGGCCAACGGCGAGTGAGTGCCCCCGCCGGCTGCGGCCGGGCTGCCCGGGGCTCGGGGGTGCGTGCGGCTCGCCTTGCCCGGCTGACTCTGGCCTCCGTGGGCCGGACCGCCTCCTCTCGGCCAGAGGCGGGGGCTGCTTTTCCCGTTCCTGCCCTCCAGCTCCTCGGTGCGGGGGGGCGGGGTGCGGGGGGGTGCGGGGGGGGTGAGGGCTTGCCTCACGCGTCTCTCTCTTGCAGTTACATTCCTGCAGTCGTGGACCACCGCGGCGGGATGCCATGCATGGGGACCTTCCTGCTCCACCAGGTGCGAGGTGCTCCCTGCCCCTGCCCGCTTGTGCTCTCCGCCCTGGGGGCCCCAGGCCGTCTAAGCGTGTCCTCTCCCCTGGGGCCCGACAGGGCATCCAGAGGCGGATTACCGTGACCCTGCTGCACGAGACAGGCAGCCACATCCGCTGGAAGGAAGTTCGAGAGCTGGTCGTGGGTGAGTGACGTTGGTCCGGGCTGCCTTAGGGGCTGGGGCTGGGTTGGCGGGAAGACTGGACCCCCGCCCAGGCCGGATGCCTGAGCTCTAACCGCAGCTCTGCCCCTGGTGCCGTGTGACTTTGGCTGAGTCGTTGAACCTCTCTGTGCCTCCCCGGAGAGGGAAGCTCGCGCCGCGGTGATGAGGCCCAGGTTTCGCTGAGTCGCTCGCTGGCAGCCACGCCGGCCCGGACGGCACGGCTGGGCCCTCCCCCAACCCGCAGGCATGAGACTGAGGGCACGCACCCTCCGAAGCCTGTAGGGAGCACCCTTTCTTGCCTCTTCCTGCTGCTGGCGGTTCGTGGGGACTGCCCGGTGCTCCTCGGCCTGGGGACCCGTCAGGTGGCCTCTTCTTGGGAGGACCTGGATCGGGGCCCTCCTCCTCTGGCGTGACCTCGGCTCAGCTAACTACGTGCGCCAAGACCCCGGCTGGGGATAAAGTCACACTCGGAGGTTCTGGGGGTTAGCACAGCACGCCCTTTGTGGAGGGGGACACAGTTAACTCGCAGCGGTCACCACGGACCTCAGACGTTTTCCCTCAATGACATCACACTCTGAGCTCTGAGCTCTGCTAGACGTGTTTCCTCGCCAAGCTGTGGAGTTCATTTTCCAGTTTCCCTTCAAGGGCTCGGACAGCTGTCCATCCTTCCCCTGCCCTGGAGCGGACAGGTCTCTCCGGAAGCCCCTCGCCGGGCCTTTCTGTGGCCAGGCCAGTCGCCGCCGGAGGTTGCCATCCCTGGGTCTCATGGGGGGTCCCTGAGGGCGCGGTCGCAGGGATGCTGCCGGCAGATGCCATGTGCTGGGCCCCACGGTGCAGGACTGTGGGCCGTGAGCCTCTGGGGGCCCAGAATAAAGGCTTTCCTTTAGACGTTTCCTTTAGACATATCTGTTTTCCCACAAATGCTAAAAGGCCGGAGCGAGCTAGCAAATTCTCATCTGAGGTGTTCAGGGCAAGTTTAGGGAATCGACCTAAAGAAAGAGGTGCAGCCCGTACCCCGCCAGTGCCCTGGTCATGTGCACACAGGAGGGCTCATCCCGTGTGCGGGCAGGGGGAGTGCTGCCGAGAGGAGGTGGGAGAGGCTTCTGTGAACGCCGAGGCCCTGCTCCAGGTCGAGGGCTCTGGGCCCTGCCCCTCTGGGCCTCCTAATCCACACAGACCTGCGAGGGGTCGTCTCTGCCCGGTGGGCTCCCAGCATCACGCTTGCCGGCGGAGCGCCCGGCCACACATCCGGGGGATGGAAGGCCAGTGCTTCCTGGACGGCTCACCGAAGGAAACTCGGTGTCCATTTCTTCCTCTAAGAAGTGGAGCGTTCTCGTACGTGATGCTGCCGGGAAAGAGATGACGCACCAGGCCAGCAGTGGGATTCCTGACTCGCAGCCGTCATGGCGCCTTCCCCAGACAGGACCACCACCCCGGGGGCGTCTTAGGGGTCTCGGCAGGGAGTGTGCCCCGCGGAGAGATGTACAGCCCAGATGGTCCCTCCTTCCCTCCCCCTTCTTTCTTGTAGAAAGAGAAGAGGGAACGTTTCTCCTTATCTTGCTAAGATTTCCTTTCCCGACAAGGGCCTGTGCATTCTAGGCTGGCTGGTTGGAACCTATCCGTTGGGTGCGAGAGAGGCCGACCTTGAAAGATATTTATGGCTGAGAAACTAGAAGCGGAGTGCGGGGCCCAGAGGGCAGGGTGGGGGGCTGAGTGCCGGTGCCCCGGGCTGGCAGAGACGCTGCCGCGGCCTGGCCATCTCGTGCTCCTGTGGGCCCGCGGGGAGTCGGTTCCCCGACGTGGCCTCACGGTTCTGGAGCTCTGGCCCAGGCGGGGACCCAGCACCCCGCCTGTCCTCCTGGGACGTGACTGCACGGTGGCCTTTCCCATAGGTCGGATCCGAAACACACCAGAAACCGATGAGTCCTTGATCGATCCCAACATCTTGTCTCTGAACATCCTGTCCTCCGGTTACATCCACCCCGCCCGGGACGACCGGTGAGTGCCCTCGGGGCAGCCGTGGGTTCCGTTCCCCGCTCCCCGGACACAGGGTCCAGGTTAGGACCCGGGCTGCGTCCTGAGCCCTCCGCACCTGCAGCCGACCCAGCTCTGAGGTCTAGGGCGTGTCCAGCGCAGAACTTTCGGGCCTTGCTTTCTGACACCCGCGGAGCGCGTGCCGGGAGGGGAGGCTCGGCCTCTGAGTCCCTTGGTGTGTGCGTCTGCATGTTGTCCCATCAGTGGCTCCCACCTTCGTCCAGCCTGTTCGTTGGTCACCCGGCAGCGGGCCGGGGGACAGAGGATGGCTGAGCTGGGTTCTGTCCTCAGGAGTTTCGGGGGTGCCCAGGGCTGCCGGGCAAGCAGGCCTGAATGTCCCCGGCCACGCGGCTGTGGGTGGTCTGGGCCTCAGGCTGGGGGTCCCGGGGGCCATTCTCGGGCGCACGGGTCAGCGGTTCGGCCTGCGGGCCCCGCTTGGCGCCTGCTCCTTATCGCAGGGCCGCTCGTCTCCCAGCTTGAGGTTAAGGCCAAGACCAAGACCCGGCAGCCAGGGCAGCCCAACCGAGCGGGGCCGGGCAGCTCGCGGCTGCCGAGAGCTGCCCTCTTGGTGGGGACGTGGGCTTGGCTGTGTCTGAGATGCTACTCTCCGGGGGCGTGGGGAAATGACGGGAGGGTTCCGCATTCCCGCCGGCTCTCCCACGGGCAGACCTGGCCTGCAGGCAGACGCCGGAGCTGACCCTGGGAGCTCGCGCTCTGGCTGTCTTCACGGGCTCCTGGGGCCGTGCGCGCAGCAAAAACGCCTTTGAGGGCTGGGTGTGCTCACAGGGCACCGGGGGACCCCGCACTCGCCAGGACCCATGAGGGTAAATGTCCTGGCGCATCAGGTCCCCTCCTGAATCCTGGGCCCCGGCGAAGCCTGGCTTTGTCGTGGACGCCCTGGGGAGGGGGCTGTAAGGGAAGCACCCCCAGGCGGGCAACCGGGGGACCAGCAGTCGGAGACCCCGAGAGGGGCAGCTGTGACTCAGGTTCCAGCCCTGCCCGGAAGCCTTCCAGAGAGAGTCCCCTGTGTTCCTGTCCCGGGCAGGGAGGAGCAGGACGCCAGACGGTCTCGCTGGGGGATGGGCAGGCTGGGGTTCCCCCTGGCAGAATGGGACGCTGGGGGCACCGCGGGCTGAGCCAGCGGGGGGCCCCTGAGCACGAGACTGCACCCCCATGGGGGCTGCCTGCAGGGGTGTGGGAGCTGGGACTCCAGAGGGGAGGGCAGCCTTGCTCAGCATTCCCCCGCCTCAGGCCCTTCCGCTGCCCCGGCAACTTCTAGATTCTCGGGGCAGAAAGGGAGTTGGGGGTAGAACCCAAGATGGTGAGGGTGGGTATTTTCCTTCTGAGCCTCCTGCCCCGTGTGGTCCCCCCACCTGGAGGGCTGTGTCTCTGAGGGTGCCCTCTGTCCTGCCAGCCCGGCTGCTGGGGAGGCCCTCGGGGGCCTTGGCTCCGGGCTGAGTCCCCGGGGAGCTCGGGGGGCTCTGGGCTGGACCTCGGATAGGCAGGTCCTTGGCCAAGCAGGTCTGCCCCTGTTCCTCGAGTCCGGAGGCCCCATCACCGACGGGGCTTTGGTTTTGCTTCCTGGGGGCCCTCTCTGTGGTCAAGGCCGCCCTGGGGCAAAGGTAGAGGAAGGCCCGTCCGTGGGGCGGGATCACAGACCTTGCCCAGAGCTGCTTTGGCCTCGGGTTGGCTCCTGCCGGTGCTGGCCTGGCCCCAGGACCGCTCCGACCCCCCAGCCTTGCCCCAGGAAAATCTTGGGGACCCTCCCCACCTGGTGGCCCCAGGCAGGTGCCATTCGGAGAATCCGCCTCCCCAGAAAGACTTTGGCTCTTCCCAGACCCTGGCTGATGTCCTCGGAGCCCTGTAACGGGCCGCTCGGGTGGGCCCTTCTCCCCCGGGAGACGCCGAGGCTCAGAGACCCCTGAGGCTTGGGCTGAGGGGCGCGAGCTGTCCACACGCTTTGCCGCGGCCTCGGCCTCCTCCCGCTCCACGGCCCCGCGCTTTGCGGCCTCCCCAGCTCAGAGTGGGCCTGTCGCCGCGGACAGCTTCTCTCCGCACTGCCCCTCCCCTCGCTGCCGCTGCCCCGCCGCCCTGCAGCCCTGCACCTCCACCCCGCAGCCCTGCCCCGCCACCCTCACTAACCTGTAATTGTTTGTGTTTTGCAGGCAGTTTCTTGATTCGGACATGCCTAGGTATCATTTGTGCCCTTGGTTTTATTTTGGCCTCTCTCCTTCCCCAGTCCCACAGTCCTGACGTTGAATTTCAGCTTTTTGGATTTCTTCTACACTCGCTCCCCTTTCCCTCCTGTTTCTCCATCTTCTTTAGTTTTATTTCCTTGGAATACTTTTTTGGTTTTCTCTGTTGCTTCCTCTCCCCCCCCACCCCTCCCTCCTGGCTGAGTCCCTTCCGCCCGTCCTCTTGATTTTGGCTGCTTCGGTAGTTTCCTGCTCCTCCGTAGACTGGCTGGCCCCCCTGCTCCTGCCCCTGAGCCCTGCCCGCCCCTTGCTGACCCCACCCCTGCCGGAGCCGGAGCAGGTGTCCCCGCATGCAGGCTGGCCGGCACCAGCCCCACTCCCCGTAAGGTGAAAGAGAAAAGAGGGAGAGAAGGGCTGTGGTGGGCTCAGGACGAGAGGGCAGACGAGAACCAGCCCTGCCAGGGGCCTCACGCTCACTACCTCCCAACCCTGCGCGTCAGCCCCTCGCCTGGCCGGGCCGGGGGCTCCAGCTGGGCTCTTGGCCTTGGCCACCACACACCCTGGACGGAAGGAGGTGGGCAGCAGAGTTGTGAAGGGCCCAGTAGGTCTCTGGACTCACTGGGGGAGTCCCAGGTCCGAACCCCCCAGAGACAGGAGCTCCTGGGCAGGGGGACTGCCTCCCCGACTTGAGTGGGGTCCCTGCGTGTGCCCACTGGGTGCGAGGATCAGCGGGGCCCTGGGTGTGGACAGCCTCAAAGTCCCCAATCGAGACCGTCCGTGAGACTCAAGTCTGCTCTGAGAAGAGGGTCCAGGTCGTGTCCTTCTGGGCCCCGTGGACGAGGGTCAGGGCGCTGTGCGGGCGGTCCTGCGGGCCGGCTGCTTTGAAAGATGAAGGGAGCGTGCGGAAGGCTTCCAGCAAATGTGTGAGCCTTTGAGCCGCCTGGGGCGGGCAGGGCTGCCTTCTGTGGGAGGAGCCCCGGGCTGGGGCGGGGAGCACGACGGGCCTGGGTGAGTCACGGCCGTGAGGGTCACTGTGAACGGGCCCTGGGCCCGCGGGCCGCAGCTCCCGCTGGTGGGACCCCGAAGGAGCGTGCGCACGTGCACCTGTGCGGTGGGCACGTGTTTCCGGAGGCTGCTGCTTGCCCTCCCTGGGGTCCCTGTCAAGGGAACATGGGGGCACCGCTGTGCCGGCCCAGGGCAGGGAGGGGGCTTGGCAGGGGCCTCGGCGGCCGAGGCCTCGTCCTGCTCTCGGAAGGCTCTGGGCCAGGAGCCCCTTGCTCGGACGCATCTGCTGGACAGAACCCCCGTCAAGGGCTGGTTCCTTGATGAGCGGAAGCCTCCAGGCCCCTCGGTGTGATTGCTGGGGGGCCGGTGGGTGTTTTGTTCCAGTTTGCATTTCCACAGCCAGCTCAGTAGGATAGAGGGGTGCTCAGTGGTCCTCGACCCCCCAACCCCACACCCGCAACTCATGCCTCCAGGAAGCCCCTGGGTAAAGTGGGGACAATACCGCACGGCCAGGAGGAGGTACCAGGGAAGGAATGAGCACCGATTTTCCTTCTCAGCCCCCCAACTTCATGAGGCCCTCACACCTGTGCCTGAGCAGGGAGCCCAGACCCCCAGTTCTGGCGGGCTCATTGGCCCCAGTGGGCTTGACCTGAGAGAGGAGGCCCAGAGCACTGAGGTCAGAGCCCCTGTCTCCTTCCCGGGGCCCAGCCTGTGGGGCAGGAGCCCCCGCGGGGGCGGTCCTGGGGACGAGCGGACAGCGGGGTGTGGTGCAGGGAGGGTCTCGCTCCCGATGTGCGGACTGGGGCGGGGACGAGGGCAGCCTGGCTGTGCCCCTGGCTGGCGGTGCCCCTGGCCGCTGTGGGAGTGGGGGCAGGTGGCAGAAGCTTCTGGAACCTTGTTTTCCTTCCTCCCTCAGAAAGGGGATAAATTAGTCCCTGCTCGAAGTTGCTGTGACAGAAACGAGATGATACGTGAAGAACTCTTAGCTTGGCGGCTTACACACAACTGTGTAAACGTGGGTCAGCGGTCGTTCTCCCCCCCATCCCCTCACCTGTCAGTCCGTCACCCCTCACCCCTGCCCGCTTACCCTCACCCCTCATCCCCTCATTCCTCACCCCTCATCCCCTCGTTCCTCACCCCCTTATCCTCTCACCCCTCATTCCCTCATCCCTCACCCCTTTATCCGTCACCCCTGCCCACTTACCCTTACCCCCTCATCCCCTCACCCCTCATCTCCTCATTCCTCACCCCTTATCCCCTCACC
>CM052810.1:173068331-173098451 GCA_028533885.1 Nasua narica | reverse complement strand
CCCCTCATTCCTCATCCCTCATTCCTCACCCCTTCACCCCTTTATCCCTTACCTCCTTCATTCCCTCACCCCTCACCCCTTCTCCCTTCACCCCTTCACCTCCTCATCCTCTCACCCCTCCACCCCTTCACTCCCTCATCCCCTCAGTCTTTATGCTTTCACCCTCTCACTCCCATCTCCTCATTTTTTATCCCCTCACCCCTATCCTTTCGCCGCTTCACCCCTTCATCCCCTCACCCCCTCCTTCCCTCACCCCCTCACCCCTTCACCTCCTCACCTCCTCAGTCCCGCAATCCTCTTACTTCTCCATTCCCTTCGGGTCTGAGGACTCTCGAGCCACACAGTGCGTGACGCCGCTGAGCCGAGCACAGGCCCGCGGCGGGCACAGCAGTCCCGTTCCCCTGCTCTTAGCTGTGGGGTCGTGGTCGTGCTGAGCACGGGGTTTGATTTGCAGATTCTCCACAGACCCGTTTGCGTCAGCATGCCCCCTTGTCTGCCCATGAACCCACCGCGGCTGCGACACTCGTCCCAAGTGTCGGGTACAAGTCACCACACAGTTGTCGAAAGGTGCATCGATGGGCCGTGTACGGCCGGCATGTCAGAGTCCCGTGCGGAGCGACCAGGCGCCGTGCTCCGTCGGGGGTGACCCTCTGCCCCACCCGAGCTCCCAGGGACACGGGGGAGCACAGCCAGTTAGATCAGGCCGGGCCAACGCGGGGGCTCCCGTGTCACCCTCCGAGGGGACACAAAACACCCGCCACTGTTGTGACTGGGTGGCCACTGAAGCTTTCTGAGCAAGAATCGATGAGGAAAAAACCACTTTACAGCCTATGACATTTTCTTTGTCAACAAAACTTTTGAACGAGTTTTCAGGGTTCCCCTGTGGGTCCTCACTCGTCTGAGGATCGAGCTCTAAGTCCCAGAGCTGAGTTGGGGGTGGTCCTGTTTCCGGGCCCCCGCTGCCCAGGCCCTGTGGCTGGGGGGAGTCAGCACAGGACCCCCCCCCCCGCTCCCGCTGGTCCGAGGCGAGAGGTTGGCCGGCAGCTCCTGGAGGGGGCTCGGGGAGGGTGCCTCCGTCCTGTGCCCCGCAGTCCGCCACAGAAGGAATTGTGCGGGAAGGCATTTTCCTTCCCGACAGAGGGTCCTGCAGGAACCCCGAGGGTTCTGCCCCCGGGGGAGGCCGAGCCCCATCTGCTGCCGGGAGTCCCGGAGAAGGGCTCAGGCCTGGGAGCTGTGGGCAGGGCCTCCCTGGAACAGGGACACTGGGGTCCTGGCCTGATGTAGGTCTGATCCGAAGGGTCCGCAGGATGGGTCGAGGCCATGATGAGGTCCTGGAGTGAGCCCCGGTGCTCTGCTCACGAGGTGGCCCCACCCCCGTATTTCTACCTCGGTGGGTCTGGGGTGGGGTCTGGGGATCCGCAGTGCTCCTGAGGGGTGCTGCCACCTCGGCCCCAGGGGCCCCTTGTCTGGCCGGCACATTTCCCTTGAGAGTTTATCTGCGGGACCCGCTGGACGTCGAGTGGGGTTGGAGAGAGGGGTGCTCCCTTCCTGGGGTGACCTGATGCCCAGAGAGGTCCCGAGAGTCCTGTGCCCGCTCCCGAGTGGGGGTCCGGGGATGGCACCCCGGCTCCCTCTCGCTCTCTCGGTGACGGGGGCAGCAATCAGCGGTCCCGTGCTGTGTCCCGCGGGTGAGCTGCCCCTTTGCCACCCCTCCCCTCCGCAAGCATACCTGCTGACATCCGGTGAGCCCTCCCTCCCCAGAGGCTCCGGGGGCTCGGGAACATTGCTGACCACCTGGGCTCCGGGGTCCGGCCCCCACGGGCGTGTGAGCGCATGGCCGGCTCTAGGCCAGTGGCTGTTCCTCGGGAAGGCTGCCTGGGATGAGGGCCGACCGGGGCTTTGGGGACGGCCTGTGGGCAGCGTCGTGGCTGTGCCAGGCCAGACCCCGGCCCTCTTGGTGCCCGGGGAATGGCGCGGTGAAAGGCGCCCTCCTAGGCTGTGGACATGGGCCCAAGGGGGCCCCTGCCCCCCGCCCGACCCCACCTCACGCACGAGACCCACAGGTTCGGGTTTCTGGAGAGATTCTGGATCACTGGAGTCTCAGAGCGAAGGCCACATCCCAACTTGACTGAGGGTCTCTTGGCCAAGAGCGTCTCCAAGGGGCCTCAGTGGGTGAGCCTCGCGTGGAGGTGGGCTCATTTCTACTTGCAGCCCCGGCCGGTTGTGGCAGAGTCCGTCTGGTCCTGGGGCGAGGGCTGGGTGCTGGGGTTTTGGCTGCCCTCACTGGGCTGACTCTGGCTCCACTGGGGTGTCCCATCTGAGGGCGAGGGGCTCCAGACGAGATGGGGGTCCAGCTCTTGCCGTCTGAGTAGGAGACTGCCCTAGGAGGGCCGGGTCTTCCTGACGGGCGCACGGAGAGCACATGCAGAGCCCTACTGGTCCCCAGCACACCGGCAGCGGGTCAGAAGCCAGCGGCGTCCTTTAGCGACATTGACGAAGGTGGACAGGGGACGGCAGCGAGCCAAGCCTTTGGGCCAGGCTGGAGGGCTTGGGGCTGGCTGGCCTCCCGGGGTCAAGGGCCCTCAGGCTGGCCTCCCCCAGTGTGTGGTCAGGGCCTCTTGCAGGCGAGGCCTAGTAATGAGAACGAGTCAGGATAGTGCCACCTGGGCCCTGCTCTCAGCATCTGGGATGAGGTTGAAGGCTTAACCCGCAGGATAGCTCCAGGAGGCAGGGCCGGTGACTGCCAGGGGCTGATCCAGGAAGCAGGGCACCGAGGTGTCTGGTGACGGCCGGAGGTCGCGCGGCTGTGCTGTGACATTTATCCAGGCCCGGCTGCGGTGGACTTCTGGCTCTGCCTGCGGGCCTGGCCCACAGGGCCTGGGGCATCTGGGGGCCCCTGGGACGGAGGGCGTCCCTCTAGGGGCCGGTCACAGGTCCATGGGTCCTGCTGGGTGCGGACCCAAAGCTCTGGCTGCAGACTCGGGGGCCGGGGCTCGGAGGGGGCCCCGGCGGGTGCGGTGCTGTGCCCTGCTCACTGTCGGCCAGCTTGTACCCGCCGCGTGGCGGGCTCGTTCTGATGTGTCCTCTCTTCTGTGTGTGCGTGTGTGTCCTCGCTGCCTCCACCTCTAGCGTCTCGTTCGGAAATGACACTAGGTACCGCTCGCTTTTCTCTTCCGCACTCGCTTGGTGTGTCCTCTTCTGCTTTCCGAGTTCCTTTCTCCCCGTGCTCTCCGCCAGTCTGGTCACCCCGCCGTCCTCACGGCCCTCCCTCTGGATCGTTGTCCTTGGTGACGTGTGTGTGTCTGTGTGTGACAGCGGCCCTGCCCCGTCCCGCTCTGCGCCCTGCGCCCCTGGAGCGTGCTCTGGAGAGCCAGGCGGCCGCAGGCGCGGGCTGCACCCCGGCGTGGCCTCCCCACTCCTGGCGGCCGTCCGCACTCCCGGGCCGGGCCAGCCTCTCACGGGGGCGGGCGCTGTCGCCGTCTGTGCTGACGTGTGTCTCGACTGTGTCTTTGAGGATGCTTGGATGGAGACGGGGTGCGGCCGGGTGCCGAGCGGCACCGCCCGGGGCTCGCGGAGTGGCCACATGGGGGATGGGGGCCAACTCCCCCGTCACAGAGGACCCTCAGACGCGCCTAAGCAAGAGCCCAGGAGCTCTACCGGCGGGCGGGGGGCAAGAACAGCTCCGAGCGGAGGCCACGGAAGACGGATGTCCTGGCCTCCTGGGGACAGCTCATGCTGCCCTCAGAGGGCATCTAGGCTGCAGGCGTCGGCTCTGCTCACTTTCTCCGGGGTCAGGACCGGGAGGAGCCCACCCCCTGCTCGGAGCTAAATGGAGGGGAACCTGGCTATGGGGGGGGTGGGGGGACGATGCCGTCTGCCATGGGCCACCCCCGCTTCCGCTCCAAGCATCCTCCCCCGAGGGGAAGACATGGCCACAGAGGGTTTTGGCCACGGCCCGGGCAGGCTGGCCCCTCCTTACTCAGACACGGCGGGAGGGGGCGGCCCCGTTCTCCCTCTTCCCACCTCTCACCCCACTGTCTGCTCTGGCTCCCCCTCCCCCCCTCTCTCTTCCTCTTTGTTGCCGCGTCCCAGCCCCGTGCCCCCCCCCCCCGGCCCTCTCTGCCCCCCACTCCCATTCCCGCCTCGGCGCCAGCGCTGTGGGCTGCCCCACCCATCCCTGCGCAGGGGAGCACCCCCAGCCCGAGTAAGGAGGGGCCTGTTCTCCCCACCGCCCGGGCTGCTCTCCCTGCGGCGGCCCACACGCTCCGTCCCTGTCTGTCTGCATGTTCCCAGCCCACGAGCGTGGCCCGCGGGCCGCCATGTCTTACCTTGTCTTTGCTTCCTTCCAGGACCTTCTACCAGTTTGAGGCTGCGTGGGATAGCTCCATGCACAACTCTCTCCTGCTCAACCGGGTCACCCCGTACCGAGAGAAGATCTACATGACTGTGTCGGCTTACATCGAGGTGAGCCATCTCTGAAGCCGCTGTCCCCAAGCCGGCGCCGCTCGCCGAGGGGCCTGGGCAGGCCCCAGACGCCCCTGCCGTCTTCTCGGAGGACTAGTCAAGTCCGCGTTCGATTCCCGGACCTTCCAGGGCGCTGCTCGCAGTGCCCCGCCCCCGACTTCAGGGTGCGGCTTTGCCCTCGGGCTGCAGGATGGTTCCATCCTGGCTCCACATGCCGGCCCCACCCCGGGGTCTTGGGCGGCCCCTGCCCTGTGGAGCACGGGCGTGGCCCACGGGGGGGCAGTACTGAGGAGTTAGGCGGTCCGGGGTCAGCGGCGGGTGGCTCGGGGGAGGCACAGGCACCCCCTCCTCTCCGAGCCTGAAACTGCAGCTCTGATATGGGGACCTGCCTGACTGCCTCTTGGGATGGTGGTTTGTTGGGGAGACGCTGCCAGGCTCTGCCCCAGGGAGGCCCCGGCACACATGGGCTTCGCTGGGGTGCTGTGGAGCTTCGGGAAAATGAAAGAGCCAGCTGTGTAAGACGCAGCCCGTCGGCGCCCGGGAGGCCACGGAGAGGACATGGGTGCGGAGCCGGGAGCTGCTTCGATCCTCGCAGACGTTTCGGGAGTGTCGCTTGATCCCGCGGCGAGGCGGCTGTGTCTGTGTCTGGGATCCTCGGGCTCCCCGGCACCAACACCCGGCCCTCTGCAACCCGCAGCGGTGGGACCCTGACTCCCCACGCGTTGGCTGGGCGGAGCGACCTCCCGCCCGGGTCTGGGGCCAGGCCAGGGGCCCAGGGAGTCTGAGGCTGCCGGTCGTGCGCCCGCCAAAGATGGTTAAGAGGGGTCTGGGTCCTGCGGGGTGCTCGTGTGCCTGAGCCCCGCCCCCGCGCCCCACGGCAGATGGAGAACTGCACCCAGCCAGCCGTCGTCACCAAGGATTTCTGCATGGTCTTCTACTCTCGGGACGCCAAGCTGCCTGCGTCGCGCTCCATCCGCAACCTGTTCGGCAGTGGGAGCCTGCGGGCCTCGGAGAGGTGAGCCCGCGGCGGGGGCGGCGGGGGCGGCGGGGGCGGCGGGGCGTGCCCAGCAGAGGCTCGAGTGACAGGCCTGCTGCAGGCCATCCCCGGTGAAAAGGTAGACCGGCCCGTGGGTCCGTTGCCCCAGGGCCCCCTTGTGGGCCATCCTGGGGCCCCACTCCGCCCCCACGGCTGGGAGACCTCCTCCCCAGGGATCTCAGGGATCGTGCCAGCGGGAGTGGGGGGCCGGGGTGGGAGATGCGCACTCTGGATGGAGCCTCTTGCCTCCTGGAGGCTGGCAGCAACCGAGGGCGTAGACTGTCGGGCCCGGGACCGGCCGTCCCCTCTTGGCCTCTGGCCAGTCCCTGCATTCCTGGGGGGTCGGGGTGATCACAAGAACGTCAAGGCAGCGGGGAGGGGGCTTAGTCCCAGCCGCGGAGACCACCATGGGTGCTAGGCCACCTGTGTCCCACACTGTCGCGGACCCCAGCGTGGGGGACACCCAGGGCACAGCCGGGAGGGGATTCAGGAATGTGGGGTTCAGGACGTAGTGGCCTCGGGCTGGCTGTGATCCAGGCACTTGACTGGCCCTTGCTGGGCCTGGTGCCCCCCCCGCCCCCCGCAGCAACCGTGTGACCGGCGTCTACGAGCTCAGCCTGTGCCACGTGGCCGACGCCGGCAGCCCAGGTAGGCCTCTGCCCTGCGCTCTCTCGTGGCGCGGGGGGCACTTTGTCAGGGAGTCGGGGTTCCCTGGGGTCACTAGGGTCACCTCAGCTAAGCTGCCGTTGGGGAATCCTTCCTTTCGAGACTCACGTGTCCACCTTTGGGCGTGCGGGCTTGTCGCGAGAGGCCAGAGGACAGTGAGGGGAGAGGTGGCGCTGGGGTCGGTCTCAGGGGCCACCGTGCTGGAGGACTTCCTGTGGGCCCCCCGGGGGGACCTGCCTCCCTCCGTGGTGGGTAAGTCCCCACCCTGAGCCCCAGGCCTGGAGCCGGGGCGGGAGTGCAGCCAGCGCGGGGTCCCCTCTCCAGGGATGCAGCGGCGGCGAAGGCGAGTGCTGGATACGTCTGTGGCCTACGTCCGCGGCGAGGAGAACCTGGCAGGCTGGCGGCCCCGGAGCGACAGCCTCATCCTGGACCACCAGTGGGAGCTGGAGAAGCTGAGCTTGCTGCAGGAGGTGAGCTCGCGGGAGCAGGGCGCTGGGGGGCCGCGACTGGGGCGGGCTGTCCCTCTGCTCGCTGCGAGCACGGCCACCGGGGACGGGGCCGCGGACACAGGACGGAGGGCAGCCGGACTCCAGGCCGAGTCCCATCAGCAGCACGGCCCGGGGGAGCGCTGGGTGGGCTCTCGGGTCCAGGCGCCCCGGGGTGCAGCCGCTGAGCCTTGTCCTGGCTCCTGCAGGTGGAGAAGACCAGGCACTACCTCCTACTGCGGGAGAAGCTGGAGACCACCCAACGGCCTGGCCCCGAGGCGCCGTCCCCCGCCTCCAGCGAGGACTCCGGGTCCCACGGCTCGTCCAGCCCCTCCTCCCCGCTCTCGGCCGAGGGCCGGCCGGCCCCTCTGGAGGCTCCCAACGAGAGGCAGCGGGAGCTGGCCGTCAAGGTAGCTCAGGCAGCACTGCCCTGACGCTGGTCCCTGCAGGGCTCTGGGGACTGAGCCTTGTCCTGTCGGGGCAGGAGCTGGGATGAGGGCTCCATAGAGGTCCCTTGCCTGCCCTCACTCCACCCACGTTGGAATTTGGCAGCCTTTTACAGCTTCTCCCCTCCAAGCAGTGATCTGCTTCCTTGAATAACTGTGCTGACAGGGAGGTCACCCCCTCTTCCCCGAGCTGGCTCTTTCTGTGGTTTGACGGGCCACTGGCAGACCTCTTAGGCTGGGCAGTGCTGTCCTCCCATCTTTGCCCTGGGCCCGGGTTCTGTTCCCGGAGGCTTCCCTGGCTGACCCATCACTTTGGAGGCCGGAGCCGCTGTGCCCGGGCCCTCAGCCCGCCCTCCACGTCCAGGGGCCGTGCCTGTGGTCGAGCCAGGTCCGGGCACCCTCGATGGGATGTGCGCTCTCTTACAGTGTTTACGTCTCCTCACGCACACGTTCAACAGAGAGTACAGCCACGGCCACGTCTGCGTCAGCGCCAGTGAGAGCAAGGTGGGCCAGCGAGAGAAGTCCGCACCCCGTCCAGAGAAGGAAATAAGGGCTTCTTAGAAACACACTCGCACAGCCCAGAGGAGCACCTCATAGCCAAGGGCCTGGTGGGGCGGGGGGTGGGGGTCGTCTCTGGAGCGCGGGGGCCTTTGGGGCCAGGCCCGCCCACCCTCCCTGCTGCCTCCAGCCTGGCCCTTAGCAGCCTCTGTCCTGGGTGCTCGGGCCCCGGCCCAGAGCTGTCCTTCCCCTCCCAGAGGGCAGCTCCCGTGGCGCCCCCTCCCACTGAGGCACAGGGCCTGCGGTGCACAGCCCCCTCGAAGCCCCTGGCCCGTCCCCAGTCTTCACCCTTGGCCTACGGCCCGCTGCGTCTGGCCTTCCTCCTGTGCACGAGCCTCCCCCTCTGCCTGGAAGGGCCTCACACCGCGTCTCCTGGGCCGCCCGTGCTGCGGCCGGGCTCCGAGACTGCACCTTGGCAGAGACCCTCCGGCCCCTCTGCTCGTTTTTAGAGCCCAGCCGTCCCGAGTCCCTCCTGAGGCCGGACAGAGCCCGCAGCCCCAGGGGCGCAGGCCAGGGCCGTGTGGGGCTGGGAGAGGTTCGGGGGAGGCCGGCAAGCGGGTCTGGCCTGCGGCTGAGGTGTGGGTGCCCTAAATGCAGCTAACACGGGAGCCGAGGTGGAGGAATCAGCTGCGGGGGGGGGGGTCCACACCCCGTCTCCCCGCGAAAGGCTCGCTCTCCTCCGCAGCTCTCCGAGATGTCGGTCACCCTGCTTCGGGACCCGTCCATGTCCCCTCTGGGGGCGGCCACGCTCACCCCCTCCTCCACCTGCCCCTCTCTGGTCGAAGGGCGGTACGGAGCCACGGAGCTGAGGTGGGTGCGGCCCCCGGAGAAGTCGGCAACGCCGCGAACCCACTGGGGACAGTGTGGCCGTGGCTCTGGGGCGGGAGGACACCAGTGACCCGGGAGGGCCGCACACAGCTGGGCGGGGCTGGGGGAGGGGTCCGCTCTGCGCCCTGGCCAGCACGGCCCCCGGCCGCTCCCCAGTCGTCCGACTCTGCGGAGGACGTCTTCGGCCGAGGCACTGACTTCCGGTGTCGTGGGAACTAAAGCTGGGAAAGGATCAAATAGCACAAAAGCAAAAACCCTTTTCAGGGGGATGGGTCACATAATACTCAGTAGGACAGAAGGTGAGGCCCGTGGCCCGCGCCGTGGACGGGGGCGGCCTGACGTCTGCCCAGCCCCCCAGCCGTGTCAGCACCGCCCGCGTCTGAGCCCTTACATTTTAAATCCCTCCAGGTGTCTGCATTTTGTTCATAAAACCAAAAAGGCACCATGGCCTCTGGGCTTCCCTGGCCATGGGTCAGGCTCTTTGGCCCCGGCAGGCCCCGGCGCGGAGGGTCCCTGGACACGTGACCACCCAGCTCTGCCGGCTGTCTGGGGAGAGGGCCGCTTTCAGAGGGTGGGGAGCAGAAGGTGCTGCGGGACAGGGGCGGGGGACCCTCCCTGGCACCCCGGCATAGCCCTGGAATTGGGTGGCCCGGGCCCCCCAGCCCCAGGCGTGGGTGCGGCCGGGCGGACAGACCCTGAGAGGTGCCCGCGGCGGCCCGAGGGGGTGACGGGGTGGGAGGAAGCCTGGGCCGAGACGGCGGCCCGGCCCAGCGAGGCGTCTCCTCGCAGGAATGCAGAGGCTTGGCTTGGCTTTCCCAGGACCCCTCAGCCCTGCTCCCGGCCGGCCAGCCCAGAGCCCGAGCCTGTGCCAGACGCAGATTCCAAGAAGGTCCCCTCCCCGGCTCGGCCGACGGAGGCGGACAAGGAGCCCCAGCGCCTGCTGGTTCCCGACATCCAGGAGATCCGGGTCAGGTGTGTGGGGGGCCCTGCCCCAAATGGGGCGCTTCCTCTGTCCCCACAGCTCCGTACGAGGGAGACGGGCTGGCCACCCTGACCGTGGACAGGGGCAGCACAGGGAGGCCAGACCAGGGCCAGGGGTGGGGGACCCGCGGTCGCCCCCGAAGAACCACGGTTTCCGGGCATCTGTGCATTACCGGTCCGGCCGCTGTGCAGCCCAAGATGGCCACCGTCTACGGGTCACGGTCGCGTGACAGGGAATGACTGCTCGGGGGAGCGCCAGCTCTGTTTCAGCTGTTGTCCAGCTGGGGAAACTGAAGCGCAGAACTGGTGGTGGTTCTGGTCTCCGACCGTCCAGGTTGGGGTTCCGCCAGGTACCTCCTAGCCCCTTGGTCCTGGCTCTTCTCGGGGGCCCCTTTCTGACCTTCCCAGTGGCCGGTACTGCCAGGGGCCTGGTGGGGGGACCCGCGCGGAGGGCCCCCCGGCCCGGAGCGCAGGAGCCAGCAGCTGTCGCTGCCCCGCAGCCCCATCGTCTCGAAGAAGGGCTACCTGCACTTCCTGGAGCCGCACACGGCGGGCTGGGCCAAGCGCTTCGTGGTGGTGCGGCGTCCCTACGCCTACCTGTACAACAGCGACAAGGACTCCGTGGAGAGGTTCGTGCTCAACCTGTCCACCGCCCAGGTGGAGTACAGCGAGGACCAGCAGGCCATGCTCAAGGTGCGGCCCGGAAACGGGACGGGGACCCGGGGCGGGGCCGGGGCAGGCTGAGGCCCGCAAGCCCCCGGCGGGGCTCAGGGAGGGGTCTGGGCTCACTCCCCTGCGGCCCTGTTTCAGCTTGCCGCCAGACCACGGCCCTCGTGTTCCGTCTCGCTCAGCGTCCCTCTGCCTCTCACGTCGGGGGTTCCTCTCTGCCCCCCGTGGGGGTCCTCATCCTGTGACGACCCGCCGTGATGGGCCGTGGTCCTCCAGGGCGGGGGGCGGGCGCTGACCCACTCCGCTTCAGGACGGCCAGTACCCAGGCCCCTTCTGGGGCCACGCGGCCCCACGGAGCCGGCCAGGGAGTGGGCCTGGGAGTCCGGTCTTCCTGTGCCCTGGAAGCCAAGCCAGCAGTGGCCCTGGCCATGTGTGCCGGGGCCCCAACTCCTTCCGCTGGAGGCCGTGGTGCCCGCTGGCTGATCTTTGATTCCCTGTGGTGGGGCTGGGGGCACGAACTTGAGCTGCCCCTCGTACCTGCCCCACCAAGGGCTTGGGCTTTAGCAGAAGAGACCAGGCCCAGCAGCCGGGCCAGGGTCGAGGGGAAGGCACCTCGGCCCGTAGCGGGTAGGTGCGTCCTGGGGAGGGGGGTGCAGAGCAGTGAAGGGTCGCTCTGGGGCGGGAGAAGACACAGGAGAGCCTTCTGCGAGGGGGCCACCCCCTCTGCGTCCGAATGGGCCGTGCAGGCCACGGAGGGCGGGGCAGCCTTCCCAGGTCTCTCCCGCGTCCCTGCCCCTGAGCCGCCCCAGCCGGGCCCCAGGGGAGCGCGACCCCATGTGCCGACCGTGGGATGTGGGAGGCCTCGCGCCTTCTCACGGCCGCCCACCTTCGCAGACGCCCAACACGTTTGCCGTGTGCACGGAGCACCGCGGCATCCTGCTGCAGGCCAACAGCGACAAGGACATGCACGACTGGCTGTATGCCTTCAACCCGCTCCTGGCCGGCACCATCCGGTACGGCTCCCTCGGCAGCGCCCGGTCTGCTCCTCGGGCCTGGGCGCACGTTCCGGGGACCTTAGTGCTCGTGTGGGTGTTGCTGCTGGTGGAGTGTTTATCCGGGGGCCGGCCGCGGGCGGTTGGAAACGGGACACACAGGCTGGGGGAGCCCTGCCCCTCTGACCCCCAGGCCTTTTGGAAGGCGGGCGGGCGGCCGCGGTGAGTCCCAGGGACTGAGTCCCAGGGAGGGGAGCCTGTCTCCGGGTGAGGGGGGCCCTGGGGGGGCGTCAGCCGCGTGGAGGCCCGCATCCTGACGGCCGCGTGTCTCCCGACCCCGCAGGTCCAAGCTCTCGAGAAGGCGTTCTGCCCAGATGAGGGTGTGAGCCGGAACCCTGGGACAGCCAGCGGCCGCCCGCCCCCAGCCCTCGTCACCACCCGTCACGTCACCGCGCCCAGCCCGCCCCCACCAGCCAGCCAGCGAGGCCCTCTTGGGGACCGCGCCGGGCCCCGCAGGCGCCACACGATTGTCCTGCTCCCAGCAGAGGCCGCGTTTGTTCTTTGTTCTTTCCGAGCGTGCCCTGGGTGGGAAGAGCTGGGAGGTGCTGGAAAGGCCAGAGGGCACAAGCCACAGGGGCATCGCGGCCGTTCTAATATTTTTTTAAGCATAGACAGACTTATAATTAATATACATTAGTTAGTGACATTGAAACAGTCCACTCAGAAATTAACTATCAGACTGTGTTCTATTTATAAGTATTTATTTCTAATGCCCCCACATAGACCTCTGGGACCCAGATGGACCCTGTCCCCCGCTCGCTCCCACTCACGTCCCCCAGGGCTCGCAGGAAGGCCACGGCGAAGGGGTGTCCGCACGGCCCGGGCGCCTCCTGGTTGGCACCATGGGGCACGCCGGGCCGGGCCCGAGCGGGGGCTTCTCCCCAGCCACACGGGGGGCAGGCCCTCATCCCGGGGGGGCGGTGCGCGTCAGGGGACCTGGTGCCTGCCGTCCGAGCCGCACGGAGGGTGCGTGCAGTCTTCTGGCAGGAGGGGGCACCCTCGTCTCACTGACAGCAGGGAGATGCAGCTTTTCTCCCTGGGAGTGTGTGGAGCTGGCGGGGGGGGGACCCGGCAGACGGGCCCTGGGCGGTGGGCCTCTCGCGGCTGGGACCGCAGCCAGCGTCGTGTGTCCAGGCCTCCAGGGTGCAGGGGGCTGGGGTGCAGGGTGGTCCGGGCGGCGAGGGGCTTGGGGTGCCGCTTCTCCAGCTGCTGGGAGAGATGGGGTGAGCTCAAGGTCGTTCCTGGAAAGAGTGTGTGACTTCCCCCTCTGCCTCAAGAAAAGAGTTTCTGAGAGTCCCCGGGGCAGGCGAGGGCAGCCAGCAGGCCACCGTCCGCAGGGAGGTGCTCCTGTCCCCACCCGAGGGGCCGCCCCGTGCTGTTCGGAGCTCTGGGTGCAAGATCCGCAGACACCGCGCCCGAGGGCCGCTCCGCACAGGGCAAGGGTCCGGCCCAGGCCGAGCGTCTGGTCGGGCGTGGCACCCAGGCCAGAAACCCGCAGAGACTGTGGGGCCCGGGGGTCTTCAGGGACCTACTCCCACCCCCAGAGGCCCCAGAGCCTCCTCCCAACTCACCGGAAAACAGTAGCCAGACCACGCAAAACCCCCGTCCCTGCGAGAGCAGGTTTCACCCAGAGTTCGAGGGGTTCTGGGCCCAAGTTCACGGCCGGCCGGTCCACGCTGTCTGCTGCCTCTGTCGGGCCCTGCGGGGCGCCGCTCACGGACACCCCCCCTTTTCACCCAGTTTGGATTACCCTGCCACACCCGGTCAGTGGTTCCAACCCCCCACCCCCCTTCCGCCCGGGCGTCCCCGACCAGCACCCACGTGACACGTGGACCCCGTCCCCATTCTGTGCACTGAGGCCGGGAGGGTGTGCAGCCGCGTTCCTCCGGGGACGTGCGGGCTCGGCTCCCTTACTGGGTGAGAAGGTTCTGGTCGGAGGCGCTCCCTGGGGAAAGTCAGTCAGGCTTCAGGCCCGTTTAGCACCACCTCAGACGCGGGACTAGGCCGCAGGCTCCCCGACCCGAGCGGCCTCCGCCACCCCCGCCCCCGGCCGGAAGCAGAGACGGCGAGCGTGCCTTCTCCACCCGCGGCCCCAGGATGAGGGCCCCCATCCCAGACCGAGAGCACAGGTCATCCAGAAACCAGACGTTGCTAGGCCGAGACGTAGAGAGCAGGGGCGCGGCACAGTCCAGAGCAGCACTTCTGGCTTTTACGAGGGCCTGGAAGGCAGGGAGGAGGACCAGGGCGGGCGGGAGCAGCGCCAAGGTGAGCTGGTTCCCAGGAGCCCCGCGTGCCCACGGGGAGCCCAGAGGTGCCAGGCCCGGGCCACAGCCCGCTCAGGCCAGCCAGCCTGCAGCCGTGGCCTCGGAGGGTCTGAGGCGCTTGCACCCAGGACGCAGGTGTCTGAGGCCAGCCAGCCTGCAGAGCACCGGCCTCGTGGGGCCGGCGGGAGGAAGGGGCCCTCGCGAGGGCTTCTGGGAACCACCCTAAGTTCGGGAGCCTCCACGGCCATGGAGGCGCTCCAGGGACTGTTAGTTTGGGCGGTTGCCTGGAAGCCCCAGCCCCGTCGTCACAGCCAGACCCTCGGAGTTGCTGGGTAGAGAAATCAGAGCCAGAAAAGCTGGTCTCCTCATGTCCGCCGTTGCCAGAAGCTGCCCGCGTGTCCCATTAGGGGGCCGAGCGTTTAGCGAACTGGGAGGTGGGCTTCACCTCTGTGACCCGGGAGGCAGATCTGGGGGCCCCTGAGGGTCTGCCCGTTGTGGGGTGCAGAGAGGAAGGTCAGACCTGACGACTTCCCAAGTGGGGAGGGAGGAAAGATCCAGAAAGCCGTGTCTCTGGGAGGTTTTTTGTTTTACCACTTGATGCCACTCATTTCGGTTTGAGGCTCAGCCATCGTCCCCCAGAGAAGCTCTCGGTCTCCAGGGAGGGTGAGCCCAGGAAGGGGGGCGCGGGGCTCCAGGCCCACCAGCCCCAGGCTCCAGTGTGTCCCGGCCAGTCCCCAGGAGTGAGCTGAGTGGCCCCTGAGTTCGTTCCAAGTCGTCGCTCCTTCGGTGCCCGTGTTCCAGTCACCCATCACACACGCCCATGCACGCACACGCTCCCACGCCCCGGCTGGCCGCAGCGGGGACCCTCCCCGCCAGTCCCGGTCCCTACTCGGTACCCGAGGGGCAGCCGTGGCAAACGCTCGGCGAGAGTTCCTGAATGCTGCCGGTCGGGCTGTGAGGGCCGTGCTGCTGGTCCTCTGTCAGCTCCCTCCCGCGCGGGACCCCAGAAGGCACCCTCCTCTTATCCCCAGGACTGGACCGGCAGAGGCAGTGGCTTCCCGCGGGCCTGAGCTTCCTGCCGCTCGCCGTCCCCTGAGCTCCCCTGTAGCTTGTACAAACGTGGTTGTGTGGCCCCCCGGCCCCCGTGCTGTAACCACCGCCCGACGTAACGACGCGTCCCCTGACGTCCTAAACCCAAGTGTTAGGCTCTAGGCTCCTGTACTGTGTGTGTGCACTTAAGATTCTGTCCAGTTAAGAAATAAATGTGGCTCCTTATGCAACACCAGACCTGCGGGCCTCCGAGGTGGTTTTATTTGTGTGTGAAGTCAGTTGGAAGCAGCTGGAAGTGGCCTCTGGGGCCCGATGTCCAGCATCGTGCGGAGACAGCACCCACTGCAGGGAGGCGGGGGCTCCGAGAGCCCAAGGGGTGAGAGGGACACAGTGGCATCTATCACGGGAGCTCCCACCTGCTTCCCTCGGTACCCGGCCGCACCTGTGCGCGGCGCTCAAGGCCCCCAGCTTCCCGTGGGGTCAGCGTCACCCACACCCAAGCCAGACGAAGGGATTCCGAGGAGATGAAACTACAGACCGTTATCCTGCATCCACACAGAAAACAAGTATTTTCAAAAACCTTTTACCAAATGGGCTCCGAGGACATGGAACAAGGATAATACCGTCCTGACCAAGCGGAGTTTCTCCCGGGAAGGCGAGGTTGGTTCAAAAATGACTCCGTGATTCACCATATTAGACAAACAAAAAATCACTCTACGGATGCACAACAAGCATTTGACGGAATTTAATACCCGCTGCTAACTAAGCCTTTAGCCAATAAGGTCGTAGAAAAGACCGATGGGGCAATAAAAACACAGCTGATCAATCAAATGAAGAAGCGAAAAGTAAGGGCACAAGGAGCAGCTGGACAGAAGGAGCACAAATACTGAGATAGACTTCTGTGCAGATCAGTCCTCAGTGACACCAACGGGAAATGGACCCAACGTCGTGCCTCCGTCGGGAGAGACGACAGCGGTGTTTCGATAGAGAAATGTCCCACAGGGGACTGCTGCCTGGGAATCTGAGGTGTCCGAACAACGTCCACCTCGTCACGCGTTACAGGGTCGCTGAAAGAAAACGAGCTGAAATCGATCCGGTTTCTGGATGAGCCGAGAAGGACACCAGGGGGCTGCGAGCCCCAAGATCCGGGGTGTGTGTGGGGGGTGAGGATTCCGGGGCTGCTTGGTTGCGACTCCGGCGAGGTGGCTCGGATCTCGGGGTGAAGGTCCGGGAAGCGGGGTCAGAAGGCCGTTTCCCACGGCTGTGCTGCGGCCGCAGTCGCAGACGCGGGGGGGGGCGTCTGAACTGCTAGTGGCGGGAGTTTGGGAGGACGGGCCGAGAGCCTTCGGTCTGGGCGAGGCCGACCTTTGCGGATCTCCAGCGCCCTCCCCAGACCCGGGGCACAGCTCCTCATGGCGAGGCCACTGGCGGCAGTGGCGGAAACGCCCGAGGTGGAGCGTCCTGCCGCCCACACGGCGCCTCCATCCCCCGCAGCGCGCTCGGCGACAGCGGCCCCGGGCTTGTGCCGGCCGCCGGACGGCGCCCCTTCCGAGAACCCACTCGCGGTCTGGGTTCGATCAGTCGGGCTTCCGTCTGTCCTCTCCCCTCTGCCTGGAACAATCGTGCAATCAACCGACCGTTGTCTGGAGAATGTTATTTATTGGCTTATTAGGAGACATTATTCCGTGTGCCGTTGGCTTGGGAACTATTATCGCTCCAAGTTATAATCCCCACGGTGGACCCGTGTTAACTAAATTATTGGCAAAGACAGGGATCCGTCTTTGAGCATCAAAGAAAACGTCCAGAACATGGTAAAGTTCACATGAAAATGACCTCAGTTCTTCAACAAATAAACTGTAAGATAAGAAAGTGAAGGGAATCCGATGAAGAGACATCCAAGAGGCCCCTTGTAGATTCTGCCTTTTCTGAATGTCGAAAGCATGAGGTTGTCAGCTCAGACTGTAAAGGTCTTAGCAGCCATCATGCTTAGTCCCAACAAGAAACAAGCTGAATAAAACCAGAAGCAAGTTTTCTCACACGCATCAGCGAATTGAGGTCACGGGCCAAACATCACCCAGAATCTGGAGCCGGGAGCACAGACATCCCCGCTGAGACCTGCTCGTGGGTGCAGAAGCCGCTGGGCCCGGGGCCGCGTGCGAACACAGGGGTGGCAGCGCTGACTCCGCGTTGCTGGAGGCCGAGTGGACCAGCCGGGGGTGAGGAACTCCCGGGCCTCAGGCTTACGGGGACCCTCACACTCCCGGGGTTCACCAGAGGGAGCCCACCCCATTCTCACTGCGGAGAGTGGAGAAAAACCCCCTCACGTCTGTATCAGGAGGAACAGAGAGTAGTCATTTTAGAATATGCCCAGAGCTTTCTCCATGACAAAGTCGTGAGGGACGGGGGGCAGACCAGGAGTAGAGGGGAGCCACCTCGACTCGGCAAAGAACGTCTGTGAAAATCGTACAGCTGACATCATACTTACTGACGACAAACTGGAGGTTTGTCAGGGCGAGGAAGTCCCCTCACCATCCCATTTGACTCCGTCCTAGAAACTCAGGGTGCAGTAAGGCAAGGCAAGAAGGGGCACACAGATTGGGAGGGAAGAGAGATAGCCGTCTTTGTTTGCACATGACAAGATCGTGTGAAAGAAATCCCAAAGAATTGACCAAAAAACTCCTGGAACTAACCATAGATCATAGCAAGGTCGCAGGACTCAGACGTAATGCACAGATGTCACTCGCTTCCCTATAAACCAACAATGAACAACTGGAATTTGAGATTAAAAACAAAACAGAATAGAGCAGCGATTACAGGAGCGCCGACAGAGGGCGCGAGCCTTCGAGCGCATTGGCCGTGAAGCTCAGACAAAAGCCTACAGGATCTGTACGTAGGAAACTACAAAAGCCGGACACAAGGAATCAAAGAAGACCTAAATAAATGGGGAGCATTTTGTGTTCCTGGAGTGGAAGTCTCAGGATGGCTACGAGGTGAACTTTTCCCAGTTGGATCCACAGCCTCAGCGCGTTCCCAGTCAAAATCCTCACCAACGACGCAGATGTTGGCAAACTGATCCCAACATTGGTAGGAAAAGGGAAAAGACCCAGGGTGGCCTGCCCCATACCAAAGAACAACGTAGCACGACTCCCGTTACCCGACTTCCAGCCCTAGTATAAGCTCCCAAAAATCAGGACAGCGTGGTTTTGGCGAAAGAGTAGACGATCGGTGGAAGAGAAGAGCTCCGCGCACGTCGAGCCTGCCCGTGTGGACAGAGGAGCCTCGGCAGCTCGATGGGGAGAGGACCGCCTTCCCAACAAGGGGGCCAGAGCCATGGGATGCCCGAGGGCGGCCATCTTACGCTTTCCCAAAAGTTAAGAATTTAAGTCAAAATAGACTTTAGACCTAAATGTGAGACACAAGACTATAAAACTTCTAGAAGTGCTTATCAAATGACATCATTAAGAAAATGGAATTAGGGAGCTCCTGGGGGGCTCAGTCAGTTGAGTGTCTGCCTTCAGCTCAGGTCAAAATCCTGGGGTCCTGGGATCAAGCCCCGCATCGGGCTCCCTGCTCAGTGGGGAGCCTGCTTCTCCCTCTCCCTCTGTTCCCTCTGCTTGTGTTCTCTCTCTCTCTCTCTCTCTCTCAAATAAACAAAATCTTAAAAAAAAGAAAATGGAATTGGGTGAAAATACATGTGAAATCACAGCACAAGGGACTTTATCCCGAGTATATAGGGAATGCATGACGAATCATTAGACCTCGATCAGAAAACGACACACAGCCCCATTAAATTCCGAGGAGCGGCCCCGACCATGTCCAGTCGCCGTGGGGGCGGTGCAGGCGCTGTGCTTCAGGCTTCGCGGCCCCGACCATTGAAGGCGCCGTGTGTCCCCCGCGGCTCCCAGGCTACTGCCACCTCAGGGAGCTAAGCGATCCCCGCCCTCGGCCCGAGGCTCCGGGCATCTGTCTGCGAAGACGCGAGCCCGAGTGCTCGAGACAGCTCGCTTCGCAGTCACCTGAAGTCGGTCGTCGGGAAAGTGGGCGAACGGAGCTGCACGCAGCAGTTAGAAGGGACGAACGCCGCCCCCCAGCCCCGCACGGCTGCCAGACTCTGCAGCGGGACGGTGCATGACGGTCCCCGAGAGCGCGGTGACAACAGACATCCGAGGGGCAGGCGCTCCTAAGGCCTTCGCTTTATTTAAGTTTTCGCTGAAAGTTACAAAGTCCGTGAAAAAACAGAATCAGTTGCCCTTGATCATCAGCGTGAGGAAGCCCCTCGCTCCAGCCAGGAGGCCCACGAGTTCGCGGGGATACGGTCATGGTGTCTGAAACCTCGGTCCCTGTGTTCTCACCGGGCTGGGCCCCGCCTGGTGGGGGGGAGGGGTGTCTGGGTGTCCCACTCCCAGACCCAAGGTCTCCACGGCTTGCCGGCACCTCCGAGCGGACCGAGGTCGCGGAGGAGGACGGGCCAGATCCCCTGACCCCCCCACCCCCCACCCCATACTCCCCCCCCAGGACTGGAGTCCCAGGGGGCGCAGCAGGTGGGGTTTCTGTTGGGGTTAACCTCACCTTGTCCCCCAGGGCCCAGACGCCTTCCCCGCCTCTGGAAACATTCTGGACCTCGAGATCATGCTTCGGACCCTCCCTCCTGGACCTCCGTCTCCCCAGCTGCACAAAAGGGGCCTGGCAGGGAGAGCCTTGGAGCTGGAACAGTACAAAGCAAGGGACTGTCAGGGAGGCAGAGGTGCAAAGGAGGTGAAAGATGGTTCTCCCGGAAAAGATGGCGCCCCCCCTTAGGCCTCCTTGTGAACGTGCCCAGCCTGCTCCCAGGGGCCCGGGTCCAGGGCTGGGGCGCCGCTCGGGTCACGGGGGCCTGCTGGGCCATCCTGCAAGGCTGCAGGTGATGGGACCCCTGGGCACGGCCAGGACTTTTGCCCCGGTCCCCCAGCTGCTGGCCCCCTCAGGTATCCGGCACTCTCGGGGAGCCCCCTCCTCTTGGTGACGTCGTTCTCAGCACCTTCCCCAGCAGCCCCGCTGGGCCGGACTCCTTGGAAGGAAAGGCAGAGGATTTTGAGGGTGGTTCCCCCTTCTCCCCAGGGGAGAGAGCACAGCAGGAGGGGGAAGGGCCGTGGGGATCCTCCCGGCTGCACGGGCAAGGGGAGGAGGGGCAGACGTGTCTCCTGTACCCCCGGCAGTGTCTAGACAGTGGGGTCTCTGCCGTGCAAAGAGCCCGGCCACTGTGCTCGGAGCCCACGTCCATGGTTCTGTCCAGCCAACTGCAGGCCTCGGGAGCTGGGACTCGGGGGAGGGGACGAGGCGCCCCTCTCCCACTGCTGGTCTCCCCCCACCCCTCTCACACTGCGCCCACCGCCTCGGCCTGGCCCAGGGCTGCGTCCAGGCAGGGCCTCAACCTGGGCCTTCACCAGCGGTTCCCTCCCCTTCTCTCTCCTCCCCTCCCTCCCCCGCCCCCGCAGTGCCACGCCCCTCCCAGCCTCTTTCCCTCCCCCTCCGGGCTCAGGGCACAAGGCCCCTCCCCAGCCTGGCAGCCCCTACCCCTTCCAAGTTCCCCCCACCCCGCCCCCCTTCCCGGAGTGGCCTCTGCGCTAACCTCAGTCATTTCGCTGGGCCCGGAACGTCCCCTGCACCGGGGCTTTGGCCGCTGTCGGAGACCCAGTGCCGCTGCTGGATGTCCACTCTTCCCCGAGGGGCTCGGTGGCCTCCTGGGGTCACTGTGGTGCGCCAGAGACCTCACGGCCCCAGGCTTGTGTCTCTGAGGGGGTCCCCAGGAGGGCCACGCATGGGGAGTCACTGCTTTCCCTGGGACCGGGCCTTCTCTTCCAAGGTCGCCGTGTTTGTGCGTCTGTGAGGACAGCCCGGAGCTCCTTCCCAGCGGGGCTTTCGTAGAGAAGAAATCCTAGACATGCATCTTTCTTTGTCTACACCGCCAGTCAGAAAGACGACCGCGTGTGTGGTGTGGTGGGGTCGTTTCCGCAGGTTCGGCTCCCGGAGACGTCCCCAGCCGGAGCGCCCGCGGCTCCCTCGCCCCCTCGAGTGGGAGGCCCAGCCCAGCAGACAGCTGCCCTCCACGGCAGAGCCAGGGATCGTCACCCGGGGGGTGGGGACAGGTGCGGGGAGCCACCAGGCTGCGCCCCAGGACCGGAGAGCCCCGAGGGCTGAGTCACGGAGCTCCAGTGGTGGCTTTGAGGCTCTGGCCCATGTCCAGCCCCTGCAGCTGGCCGGGGGGGCAGGGGGCAGGGGGCCTGGTGTGGCTCGTGCCCCAGGGAGGACGCCTGGCCGCAGGGCGTCCGCGCCGGAAGTTCCCAGCTCGGCTCCCAGGCCGGCAGCCGGTGTGGCGGGAGGTGAGGGCACAGGTGTGGCGTTCACAGGGCTGCCCGCCCAGGTGGCCTCTCCCACAGCTGCCCTGTCCTTGGGGCGGGGGCCCAGGCGGGCCCTGACACATCAGCTCAGGCGTCCCGCTCCACCCGGCTCCTCGGGGAGCCCCCAGGCCGATGGCCGGTCTGAACGCGTCCCTCTCCTTCTTCTTCGGCACCTTCGCCCTCTGCCAGGCGGCCAGGAGGCTGTCCAAGGCCCTGCTCCCGGCGGGCGCTTACGCCAGCTTCGCCCGGGAGGCGGTGGGCGCCGCCCAGCTGGGGGCCTGCTGCCTGGAGATGCGGGTGTTGGCGGAGCTGGGCCCCTGGGCGGGGGGCTTCGGCCCCGACCTGCTGCTGACGCTGCTCTTCCTGCTCATGCTGGCGCACGGGGCCACCTGCGACGGGGCGGCGGCCAACCCCACCGTGTCCCTGCAGGAGCTGCTCCTGGCCGAGGCCTCGGCGTCCCGCACGCTGCTGGCGCTGGCGGCCCAGGGGCTGGGCGTGCTGGCGGCCCGCGTGCTGACCCGGCGCTACTGGGCCTGGGAGCTCAGCGACCTGCACGTCATCCAGAGCCTCCTGGACGCGCACTGCAGCTCCGCCCTGCGCACGTCCGTGCCCCACGGCGCGCTGCTCGAAGGCGCCTGTGCCTTCCTCTTCCACCTGAGCCTCCTCCGCTTCGGGAGCAGTCGGCCTGTCTACAGGGTGCCCCTCATGGCCCTGCTGGTCACCGTCATGGCCTACGCAGGTGAGACCCGGCTGCTCTCCCCGGGGCCCGTCGCAGGCCCTGCACCTGGGCGGACTCCCAAGCGAGAGGCGGCGACCGAGGGGGCCCGCGGACGGCCCTCTCCTGGGAACTTGGTGGTGGCGGGGCGGGGGCCAGGGGGACTGCACACAATGCACCGTGCTGGGACCCTCGGCCCCGGCCAGCGCTCCGCGGTCTGCAGCCGCGGCAGGTGTGCGGCCAGTGCCGTTTCTGCAAGGCCCAGCCCAAGCCCTGGTCTGGAAGCTCCGGAGTCCTCTGCCCCGCCCTTCCAGGAGTCCCAGGTCCTGCTGTTCCTTCCTCCCCTCCTCCCCACAGGGTCCATTCGTCTCCAGAGAGGGTTGCGTCCTCCCATCCTCCTCCCATCCTCCTCCCATCCTCCTCCCATCCCCCATCCCCCATCCTCCCATCCCCCATCCTCTCATCTTTCTCCCGTCCTCCCATCCCCCATCCTCCCATCCTCCCATCCCCCATCCTCCTCCCATCATCTCCCCATCCTCCCCTCCTCCTCCCACCCTCCCATCCCCCATCCTCCTCCCATCCTCCTGTCCTTCTTGCCTGTGCCCAGGCTCTGGCCTCCAGACCGCGCTCTCCCGGGGTCCCTGAGCCACCGTGGAAGCTGTCCTTCCCACCCCGGTGCGGGAGCAGAGGGCTGAAGCCAGCTGCAGAACCCCAGGCTTCTGGCCTCACGTCACAGCTGTCCCTGGATGTGGGGACGGAGCTGGGCCAGAACTTAACGTGCCAGACTGGGGTTGCTGAGAGACCCCGAGGGGCTCCGCCTCATTCTGTCGGTGGGATTTGCTCTGCTAGGAGGGCTCTCCAGGCGTGGACGCTCCCTCCACCCCGGAGCACTGATGTGCTGGGGCGGCCAGGAGCTGGGAGTGGGCTCTCTGGGAGGGGCGCGCTGTGGGACGGGGTGCAGGTCGTTCAGCGGGCGCCTCACTCCCGCTCAGGCCTAGGGCTCCAGCTGGAAGCGGCCGAGGGCTGAGCTCGCCCAAGGGTGCGTTTGGGGTGGGCGAGGCCCAGTAGGGAAGGAAGCAGCCCTGAGGACTGACTTCCTGGACGCTGTCCACGGTCTGGCAGGGGACCGACACTGTGTGCCCAGGAAGGCGCCGCTACAACCCATGTACAGGTGGGGAAACTGAGGCACAGGCGAGCAGAGACTTGCCAGCAAGACCCTGTGTCCAGACTTCCTGGGGTCCAGCCCTGGGGGGACGCGCGGGGCTCCTTCAGCCCCGCAGCCTCCCCCAGAGCCTGGTCTCCACCGCCGGCTTTGGGCCCCGGCCTACACCCGCGAGGCCACTGCTCCTTGGCGGTGGTCTGCCCGGCCCAGGGCAGAGAGATGCTGGTGCTCTCCAGTGTTTCCTCGTCCTCTCCGTCCTCCCCGTCCCTCCTGCCTTCTCTTGTTTCCTCACAAGGCTCAGCCCTTCGCTTCTGTCGCTCTGACTCTGCCCCTGTCTGTCTCCCCATCTCCCCGCCGCTGTCTCTCTCTCCATCTCTGTCTCTGTCCCCCTTTCCCTCAAGGACAACCTCCCACAGGCGGATGGTGGGGGAAGGGGTGGGGGAGGGGAGTTCATCCGGCCAAGTGGTTGGGATGGGCGGTGGATGTTGGTGGAGAGACTCTTGTCCCGGCTGCTCCCTGGTCCCGCGGAGCTGGCCTTGGCAGAGTGGCCCTCCTGCCCGTGTCCCCCTCAGCACAGGGGTCAGGAGGGGCTGAGCTCCAGGCCCCAGGCACAGGGCTCCGTCCCGAGGAGAGGCGGCGGCCGACAGGCCCCTCAAGGACCGTCTGTGTTTCCTCTCACAGCTGGGCCTTTCACGTCCGCCTTCTTCAACCCTGCCCTGGCTGCCTCGGTCACCTTCCAGTGCTCGGGGCCCACGCTGCTGGAGTACGCCCAGGTGTACTGGCTGGGCCCTCTGATAGGTAAGGCCGGCTCTGGACGGTGGCTTGGGGAGGACATGCGAAGCGTTCCTGGTGGACATGCTTGTGGTCCCGCTCACGGGCGGGGACTTGATTCAGGGGTGGCTGGCTGGGGGGTCCCTGGTGCAGATGAGGGAGACCGGGGGATCCTTCTCAGTTCCCGTTAGGGACATAAGGGGTGGGGCCGAGTGGCCCGTCTTGGTTTGGATGCGGTCACGAGGGGCTGGAGCCAGGGAGGACGGGGGCGGGGCAGGGGGGACAGGCTCGTGGACGTGCCCTCGGCGGGAGCTGCTGGAGCCCATCCAGGCCACCCTGGCCCCGGGGTCAGCCAGCCCCTGGTCTTAGCTCCTGCACCCACCCCCTACTCTCCACACTTAGTAGACGGGTCCGTGGGGTCCGTGGGGTCCGTGGGGTCCGTGGGGTCTGTGGGCCTCTGGAAGCTTCCTCCACTTCCCTCTCGGGGAGCACAGCCCCCGCCTCCCCAGGGGCTCCCAGGTGGCCGGCAGTCCCTGGAGCGATGGGAAGGCCGTGGTTACGATTGTTAACTTCACGTCCCACTTGAGCGAGGTCTGAGGCATAGCGCCCCCCCCCCCCCCGGGCTGGCCCAGGCCCGGTCTGTAGGATCCTCATCACACGGACGGTCTGGGGCGCGCCTCCCCCCCGCCGTGAGCCTGCCAGGCCGTGGTCTGACCCTCGGTTTCTTGCAGGGATGCTGCTGGCGGTCCTCCTGCACCGTGGCTGCCTTCCTCGCCTTTTCCAGAGGAACCTGCTGTACAGTCAGAAGAACAAGTACCGGACTCCTAGGGGGAAGCTGGGCCCGGGGCCGAGAGACACCCCGGCGCCTGCAGGGGGGTGCAGAAGCCCGGAGCCCGTGCGGAGGGCGGTGGGGCGGCAGCTGCCAGGCTCCGGCTGAGCCAGCACAGTCACCGGCGGCCCTGGCGGGACCCTGGGGACCCGCACCCCCTCTTCCCTGGAAACAATTTGTCAATAAACCATTCATGAGACCTGCCTGTGTCCCTGGTCCGACAGCAGCTTCTGGAAGGGCGGGCAGGGGCGGGACCAGTCCACAAGGGAGGCCAGTCTGAGTCACCTCGAGTCCCACAGGGTGTCTCTTGCCTCTTCTTTTCAGAATTAGAACCGAAGGTAAGACCCGGGCGGGAAGGTGAGAGGCCCAGGGTGCGTCCCCGAGGCCTGGGAAGACCCGAGGGGGGACGTCGCTGGACGGTGCTGGCTGTCTGGGACACGCCCCAGAACCCGCTGCCCGGGGAGGCTGAGGCCGGCTGGGGCCGGGGAGGCTGCAGGGGAGTGGGCTGGACCCCTGCCCGCACCCCACCCTCATGGCAGCCCGCCCGTGGCTCCGTGAAGCCAAGCAGAGCCTTGCCCGTCTCAAAGTCTCCCCACTAGGCTGGGAAGAGCCATCTCCTCTCCCGAAGACCAGAGCTAACCTGGAAACCTCTGCCCCAAAAGGAGAAAGCCCTCCTCAGCTAGGGGTTCCTGGAGCCCTATCCTGAAAATGAGGCTGGTGGGGGCTCCAGCCCAAGGCGTCACCCTCACCTCGGGCCGAGAAAACCGGGGAGGTCCTGGGTGAGCTTCTCCCTCATGTGGAGGCCATGTCTTCCTGCACCGGCTTCCCAGGGGTTGGGGGAGACAGAAGAACCCCCAGCCCTCAGCAGGCCCCCGGGCTGACCCTGATAGCCAGCCCGGCGTAGCTTCTGCAGGGCCTGAAGGGGCTGCACGGAGGCTTCTAGAAGGACCGTGAGCACACAGGGGTGGTGCTGGGATGAGGGCCAACCAGCTCCCTCCCAGGGGGTCTGTGGGAGCCGGGGGGCCGGGGGGCACAGCAAAGGTCGCAGCCTCAGGAAGGAGGAGAGGCCCCTCGGGGACCCGAGACCAGAGGCCAACAGCACTTCTGTCCCCGTAGAACGTCCTCGCAGTCTCGCACAGACGCTTCCAGGTCCGAAGCTTCCAAAGCTGCCTCAGCAAATTCAACCAGGAAATTAGTGCAAGACAAGCCAACATGCTGACATTGCAATAAAGCATATCAGCAAATTATTAGAAATCTTGGAGCTCAGGATCTTGATTTTGGAAAGCATCGTAAAGTGAACTCCGCAAGCTTGGATGCATACGTTAAATTTAAGGCACACAGCATTTGATGGAAAAGAACACAATTTTCATATAAAGCTTTGATGAACAAATTACCAACACGGAAGACAACTTAAAAATTCTCAAAAAAAAAGAAGTTTAACATGAAGGATGCAAGAGTGGTTCAATATTCAGCTGTTCTTTAATGTAAGTCACCTTATTAATCGACTGAAGAATGAAATTGTACAATTATCTCCACTGACACTTAAAAGGCATCTGGGAAAAGACAACGTCCATTCCTTGTCCAAAGAGGAGGTGACGGATCGTGTCTTAGTCACACACACAGCGCGTACACGCGACGCAGCCCCCCGTTGGGTGAAAACAGACCGCGGACGAGCTGGCTGAGTCAGAAGGACAGCCGGGCGTCCGCGTCCCGTCCAGGGTGGCACCCGGGACACGAGCTGATGCAACCGGATGGGAGGGAGCAATGAGGGGAGCAGCACTCCTGGAGTACGTCACAGGACCGGGACACAGGAGACAGACGAGGCCAACGCTGACACGGGCTGTGAGAGACAGCTTGTTGATGTAGCAGAAGCCAGCAGTAGCGGGAGAAAGAAACCCAACAGGCTTCACGCAGCCGGCAACGAGCAGAAAGGTCACAATGACAGCAAGGCTGTAAAGTGCTTAGAAATCCACTCAATAAGGAAGGCACAAAGCCTGGTTCCAAAGAAAATTTTTTAAAATTCCTGAAAGACTTGAAAATAGGGAAAGTCTGGGGCGCCTGGGTGGCTCAGTGGGTTAAGTGGCTGCCTTCAGCTCAGGTCAGGATCTCAGGGTCCTGGGATCGAGCCCCGCATCAGGCTCTCTGCTCGGCGGGGAGCCTCCTTCCCCCTCTCTCTCTGCCTGCCTCTCTGCCTACTTGTGCTCTCTCTGTCAAATAAATAAATAAATAAAAATTAAATCTTAAAAAAAAAACCTTTGAAGAAAAAAAGATTTAAAAAAGAAAAAGAAAAAAAAATAGGGAATGTCATTCTTCGTTCTTAGATACCCCAGATATCCCAACACCCTAAAGATGTGCGTTCACCCCAACTTACTATATAAATGTTAATAATAATAAAGTTATTAGCATAAAATTGTATAATATAGAATTATAAATATATAAGAGTAATACTGTGAATTGTGTAAGACTGATGAATCACAGACCTGTACCCCTGAAACAAATAGTATATTATATGTTAATAAAAAGAATAAATATCTGCACTCCAAGAAAAAAAATAAAAGTAGAAAAAAATATAATAAATAATAAGACCAAAGTAGTCTTTATGCTAAACCCCAGATTCTAAGATAATGAAAAAACTAAGCAAGCCAGAACGGCTAAGAGAGCCCCGCCTGGGACACACGTGGGAGGCGGGCCTGTGTGGGGTCAGCAAACACACCCCAAACTCTCCCCAGGCAGAGCAGGCGCTACTGGCCCAAGGACGGGCACACTTAGTGTGTGACAGGCGGCCCCTCACGTCACTAGGCAGCAGGCAGACGTGTCGGTGAGTGGTGCTGGGACCAGGGGACGGGATGGGGTCTGTACCCTGCACCAGAGTTAAATCCTGGAAGGGACTGGAAATCCATCAGAGACCTACTGTGAAACCCTGAAAACATGGGTAAAGTTCTTCCTAAACTTGGGAGTGGGGCGAGCTTCCCAACCAGGATAGAAAATCCAGAAGCAACGAAAAGCATCAATTCCTCTAACATTCTAACAGAGACGAGACTGGTGTGGGGGCCACATCGTAACAAGGTCAAATGACAAAGGCCAAACCAGGAAAAAACCGTTTGCAACCTTTGTCACAGACAAAGGGCAAAAACCAATGTACAAAGAACTCTAAAAAATATTTTCAAAAACAGAAGGAGAAAAAAAAGCAAAACTTGAACAAAGGTTCACAGGAAAAGGTACATGATGGACTCAGACAGGCAGGCTTGCAACTGCGCCCGGTAGGAGGAACGTGGGCCGCGTCGGGTACCAGCTCATCCCCCAGGCGGCCGCAGATACAAAACCCCGCAGCTTCTCTGCACGGAGACCTCAGTGCTCCTCAGGGAGCACACATGGTGGGCCTCGCAGGGGGAGGCGACAAGCTACAGAGGGGCCCGGAGCCTGGCGGGAGGACACAGCACCTGAATTCAGACAGAATCCCTTCCCCAGCCTGGTCATCGCTTAGGAGCTGCAGGACCCGCTCTGCCCCCTCCGCGGGCCCCAGCCTGGGTGACCCCGCGCCCCGACCCGCCCCCTCCGCGGGCCCCAGCCTGGGTGACCCCGCGCCCCGACCCGCCCCCTCCCCGGGCCCCAGCCTGGGTGACCCCGCGCCCCGACCCACCCCTTTGCGGGCCGAGAGCCGCTCGCTGGCCCGCGCACGTGGCAGGGGAAGCTAGCTGCTCCTCGGGGCTCCCTGCTCGCTCGTACCTGTTGGCATTCCCACAGAAGCACCTGCCCAGATGTGCAAATTAAATGTCCACCTGGTCCTGGACTCCTCTGGTCACCGGGCTCTCACTGCAGTGTTTCTGGGGCGTCACTCAGGATGTCACGGGCATTTCGGGTTTCAGCATTCATCCTTCAGTCATTCACCATCCGGATCCAAACCCAATAGCCTGCTAGCTGTCTCTCAAATGGAAATTTCCTGCTCCGATATCCCGGTGGTCGCGGCTGGGTGGTGCGCACTGGCCTCCACCCCGGGCTGACCCGGGGATCTGTCCTTCTGCACTCCAGCTTCCAACCGGGCATCAGTGACAGCGGCCATCCCCTTTTCGCCCACCGAGTGTCCTATACACTTTCAAAGCACTGACCTCCGCGGGCTTGGCCCGTCTTACCGGCCCCCACCGAGCACTCCCAATCGGGATCTGCGGAAGGGGCGTCCACAAGCCTTCTGCGTTTCCAGTATTAGGTAAGGGCAGCATGCCCCCGTCCCACACGGCTTCTGTCCCCACCAGTCACAAGCCGGGCACATCAACGCCGCAGTTCTCATCGGACGCTCCCCTCAGCGCCAACCCCCTGGCGCTCCCAGACCCCTCCGCACCCCGTCTGCCTCCAGCGCCTGCTGACCCTGCTCAGGAGTTTCTGGAATCAGTGCGCGGGGCTCTGGTGCCCATGAGTCCCAAAAGTGAGTCCCTCCCAGGGGCCCCACCTTCCCCTGAGCCCGCTACTGAAGACGCAGGACCACGGCCACACCGCGTTCTTGCCACTGAAACCATTTTGATTTTCTCCTTTTTTTTTTCTGAGATTTTATTTATTTATTTGATGGAGAGAGACATAATGAGAGAGGAAACACAAGCAGGGAGAGTGGGAGAGAGAGAAGCAGGCTTCCCGCCGAGCAGGGAGCCCAATGCGGGGCTCCATCCCAGGACCCCAGGATCACAACCCGAGCCGAAGGCAAGCACTTAACAGCTGAGCCACCGAGGCGCCCCTGATTTTCTCCTTCGGTGTTACTGCTACTAAGTGACCATTCACGGCTCACATGGGAACCTCGTAGCTTATAATCCTGAGACCATATCCTCGGGCCGCAGGTGACAGTTTCGAGGGCTAGGGGTTCATTCTGTCCGCGGGGAGTGGGCTTACATCATTTCGTTGTTGCTAACACACGTAATCAAACAACCCAGAAACACAGCCAGTTTTTTATCTTCCAGAATAAATCCAATTTTTGTTCTCTTTTGGTTTTATTGCTGTTATTAAGCGTTTGTATGATGTCCCAGAGACCTGATAAGATGGTAACTTCAGGACGGTGTTTCATAAATGTACGTCCCGCACGCGTGAACCTTGGTGGACAGTCTCCACCTTCCGTGGTTTCCAGACGCGCCGCAGACCGCTCTCGCTGCCGCTCACCGGCCTCTCCCGCTGGCCCAGAATCTGTGACACGTGGTCCCCACGTGAGGCACGTTTGGTGGCCTCTCATTCGGATTCGCGACTCCGCGATGGCGCCAACCGAGGCTGGACAGAACCGGAATTCCGGGGACCGCGATGCGCCCGCGGGGCGCCTGTCCCCTCCCGCGGCCCCGGCCCGAGCAGAGTCTCTGGGGGCGCCGGCCCTCAGGGCCGCGGACGGGAACGTGGGTGGAGACCAATGGATGGGTTTGCTCCAGTCAGGAGACCGGCAGGTTCCGCTCACTGAATTTCGGGGAAGAAGCGGGGAAACGCTGTCAGAGCGGGTTACGGTCGCCCTTGGCGCTCCCGGCCCGAGCGTGTGCACGGCTGCGGGAGGCCTGCCCTGCGGCCCGGCCGCCTCCCCCCTTCGCCCCGGGTCCGGCTCCCGGTGAGGCCCGTCCCCACCCTTGTTTCCGGGGGTCCCTGTCCCCCTGCCCCACTCTGACGGGACCCGGTGCCCCAGAGCCCACTTCGGGGGTTCCTGTGGGGATGGTGGGGTCCTGGGGGTCCAACGGGGACCTGGGCTCCTCCGCGACCCCGAGGGCACGGGTGGGCTCGCTCTCCTCCAGCCCACCTCCCCGAGCCTCCC
>CM052810.1:173021335-173067831 GCA_028533885.1 Nasua narica | reverse complement strand
TGAGCAGAGGTCACGGGTCAAACCCGGGCCTCTTCAGCCGGGCCCGCCTCAGGCAAATTGGGAAGGCCACCAGGATTTTCCCCGGGCCCCGACCCCCTCCCCTGCTCTCAGGTCCAGTGCTCGCATCAGTAAACCATCTTCCTGGCCTTTGGCTGCAGCCTCCACACAGGCGGCTGGTTCATCCACGGACCCCCCACTGCGTGTTGGGGGGGCGGCCCCCCGTCCCCCTCCCAGCGTCTTGGGTCCAGCCCGCGCGCTGCCACAGGCCTTCCAGGCCCCGGCACACTCCCCCAAGTCTGAGGCAGAGCCGCGCCGACATTTTGCAGGGAGACGGTGCCCGGCTGGCCAGCCTCTCGGCCAGACCTCAGCGTCACAGACAGAGGGACCAAAGCCTGCGGTGCCCGGACCCGCGGGGCTCCCCCAGCAAGTGCAGAGGCTGTTCCTCAGAGTCACTGGAAGGGAGGGCGCTGGTGGGACGGGCCTACTGTGTCCTCTGCTCCTGTTAGCTGTTGGAGGGTCCCTCGAAATCCCGCGGATGGCTGACGGAGGGCCTACGAAGGCCCCCCTTTGTCCCTGGCTCGGAAGTCACCAGGGAGTCCTGGCCTGGTCCCGCAGACGGCGCTACAGCCCGGACGCCCAGGGTTGGACCAGGGAGAGGGCGGCTCCCCGGCCCTGTGGTCTCGGGCTCGGGGCGGAGCGAGGGTGCAGGGGTGCCTGGGGCTGGCACCAAGGCCAGGCTTCCAAGACACCGATGTAAGCCTCCAATATCTAGACAAGCGTGCGAGTCTCCACCTGTGGTCATGTCCTGTGTGGGAAACGAGGGTAGAAGAAAACTCGTTACGTTTCCTCACTACCTACAGCCCACTGACACGTCCTTGAACCAGGCCGTGACCTTCCTCTGGGAGCTCGGCTGCCTCGATGAGGACACCTTGCTGAGGGCAACGGGTGATCTTAGCCTGACCCGCAGGGACCTGGGGGTCTACTTTCACATACAGAAATTCCTTTGGCAACTTCCCTTATCACTACCCCCCAGATACATGTTGGCCGTCACCCGCCGAGCATACGACCCACCGATTACATCTGGGGGGTCTCCTGACTGAGCTTTTACCAGACAGGAGTAAATGGCCTTCCTGGAAACCTCGTTGCCGAAACACCTGGGAGGCTTCTGCTCCCCAATCCCCTCCCGACTTGTCAGTACTTAATGGCCCACTCCTCACGCCCCGGCGCAGCTCTTCCCGCCCACGGACCCCGTCCCCCCACTTTAATAAAACCATCTTTTTGCACCAAAGACGTCTCAAGAATTCTTTCTGGGCTGTGGGCTTCAAACTCTAATGTCTTTCCTACATCAGAGTCCTGGGCTTCACTAATGTTAGGGGTGACTTGGATCTGAGGGTCCTCAGGCTACAGGCGAGGGCAGGAGGCAGAGAGGAACCAGGGGTGACCACGCCCCCGAATTTGCACTCCTGCCGCCGGGCTCAAGGACCACCTTCTTGACTGCTGGACCGAGGGCCGTCCTGCACGGGCTCCCGGGGCTCCTGGGCAGAGGCCCACGGGACAGTGGCAGGCAGGCTTCCAGAGGCTGCGGAGGGCTGAGAAGGGGGCAGCTAGGGAGCAAAAATTGGAGGAGAGGAGGGGGTGTGGAAAGGAGGAACCTCCTCGGCTGGCTTGTCAGGCGGCCAGCAGGGGGAGCTCTCGTGCCCAGCCCAGGGTGCAGCTGCAGACCCCCCAGGTCGGAGCGAACTGCCCAGAAAGAACACGAATACAGGAAGGACGTAGTTTTATTCAAACCCAGAGTAGGACACTACAGTTGCCCGGGAAACACGATCTTCACAGGGAAGAAAGGGTTCCTGAGAATGAACAGGTTTTTACAAGGTTTATATACCTTCTTATATAAACAGCCACAAATCAATAGGTCAGAGGTACATTCTTGTGAAAGTTCAAAAAGATTATAGCTTAACATATGGGCGGGAATCATGAGTTTTAAGGTCAAGGAGTGCAGGAGTAGCAACATTGATCCCCGTGTTAAGGACGAGATAGTTTTCCTTTAGGCCACTCATTCACAAAGCAGGTGGACTGGTGGGCCATAAACCAGATTTTTGGTTGAAACAAAGCTTAGCTACAGTCATGCTGACTTAAAAGAAATCTGAAATGGCGTCCCTTGCACACCAGGGCTGTAGAGAGGTTTTCTCTTACCAGAGGACGAGAGGGACTTTGCAGGGGGTGGACACTACCTTCGCATCCTGGCCCGAGGAAGGGAGGGTTCCTCTGGCCCTGGCAACAGCCCAGCCAGCGAGAGACCGTCACATCCCAGCCGATGAGAAGCCGCCACGCCTGCGGTGGACGCCAGCGGACTTTGGGTTGGTAAGAGCCCTCCCTCCTCCCCTTACAGAAGGTTCCCTGGTCTCACTGTGGCCTTCTAGAGCTTTCTTGTGCTGCATTGGCATTCTGTGCCGTTCTCAAATAAATCCATCTTTCGCTGGTGAAATAACTGGACAGGGGGTTCCTGGGTGTGCTGGGTGTGACCGGGCAGAGGACGGGGCCCGAGGGCTCGGTCTGGACAACGGCATGGGGGGGACCTCACCACCTAAGTGCACCTGGTCTGCGAGGGCTCACAATGCCCTCAGTCGGTGCCAACACTTTGTGATGCCAGTGGCCTGCCCGGCAGGTTCCAGGTGACTTCCGTAAACCACTTACTCCTTGCTGTCTCTGAATGTGCCCCCCTCCCCAATTCCTATGTTGCAATCCTAATTCCAGTTGTGATTAGTGGGGAGCCTTTGGGAGGTGGAGGGGTCATCAGGGTGGAACCCCCACGGAGCAGCTCGGCCTCTCAGTGCGAGGACAGTGTGAGAAGAAGGCTGTCTGCCCCGCGAGGCACACCCATCCGGGCACCCGGACCCGCCGCACGCTGAGGTTTGACCCCCAGCCTCCCAACAGGGAGAGAGAACTGTCTACGAGGCACGCAGTCTGCGGTGTTCCGCCACAGCAGCGCCAGTAGACTAAGCCAGTCCTGGGGCGGAGAACCCCGGGGAGGGTCAGCGGACTGCAGGACAGGACTGAAGCCCCCAGAACCCTGCCCTGCACTCTCAGCACCCCCGCCCCCCAGCCTGCACGGCCTGTTCGCACTCTGGCGTCCTTGTGGATTGGGGTATTCCCTCCACAGGTTACCTAAAACCTCAATCCCGGCTGACGCAGCTGAGAGGGGGGAAAGGCAAGTCGGGGCGAGGGGTCTCCCCAACCTGCGAAGGCAGCACCTGACCTCTCGCCCTCCGCCCTCAGTGCTAAGGGCGCCCCCTGATCTTTTTCAGGAAGAGCAAGGGGTTGGACGGCGGACCGGAGCCCCACAGAACGCGCAGCCGTGAAGGGGGACGATCACGTTGCGACCCGCGTGGAAGGAGGGAGGGGATGGCGGGCTGGGGGCGGAGGGGCGTGGCGTGGAGGGGGCGGGCCTTGTGGGCGGGGCCCTGGCTCTGTGGGGCGGAGCGCAGTGTGGGCGGGGCGGGGCGTGGGCGGGCCCTGGCGGCTTGGCTCCGCCCCTGCGGCCCTGCAGGTGCAGGCCTGTGCAGTGGCGCCAAGGAGCTCTGGTGAGTGAGGCGCGGGGCTCCGCCCGTACCTGGGGATGGGGGGTGGGGGCATGTCCCGAGAAGAGAGGGGACATCGCAGGTCCCTTGGGCAGTCCCGCCCCCTTCTCCAGAGAGAGCTTCCCTGAGGGCAGGCGGTCCCGTCTGCTTCCTTGCTGCCTGGGTCCCCAGCCTTTGCTTGCCCCCTGCTTCCTCCCTGCCGTCACACCCCTCCACGCCTGCACGGGGTCACCCTAATTCCTGGAAAGCCCCGCTCGCTCGTCCTCCTGAGCCCCGCTCCTGTACAGCACTGCACCGAGGCCTCCCATGGCCGGTGGTCACCGCGGTCCTGCACTCCGGTGATGGCCTGGACACTCCATCCTGGGGCAGGAACCCATCACGGCTCAGCCCCCACCACTGCCACCCCAGTCCCCTGCTGACGTCCTGGCCCTGCCGTCCAGGCCCCCTTCAGAACACCCACTAAGCCCCCCATCCCCCCTGCAAGGCCCACTTCTCAGTCTCTCCCCTCCCCGCCCCTCCGTGGGGCCCCGTGAGACCCCGGGCGCCTAGACCAGTATCCGCAGCAGGGCAGGTCCTGTGCAGGTTGTCGGGGGGCTGTCAGCCTGGAGCTCCTTGTGCCTGGAGCTGGAGAGCACCGCCCAAGGTGTTCAGGAGACACTGCACGTTCCCTGTCCCTCCAACCTGCTGTGCCCCAACACTGTCTCCAGGCTGGGAGGGCCTGGGTCTCAAAGGGGCCGGCCCTGCAACCCCGAGGGGCTGCTCCTCCTGGGAAAGGGCCCTAAAGGAGGTGCTAGAGAAGGGGCGGAGCCCATGTGCTTCCCGCGTGTTTCTCAGCAGCCGGAGCCCCAAGGAGCTAGAGCCCCACGTCTCTGGACCACTGCACGCACCTCCCCGGAGTGGGACCGGGCTCCCTGGCCTCCCGGCGCTGGCTGGGGAGGGTGGCTGGGCCGCACCGGTGGGCTCAGAGCGAGTGGCCACCTCGCGGAGCTGGGACTGCCCCGCTGCCCTGAGTGTGCCTGGACCCGTGGAGGAAGAGGTCGGGCCCTCCGGGGGTCACTCCTGCTCGGGGTTCTCTTCCAATGCACGAGCCCTTCATGGTGACACAGGAGTGCCCCCTTTCAGGAGCCCTTTCCCCAGGCACTGGTGGACCAGGTGGGCTAGACTTTATGCCCTACGATTTCTGTGTGTGGGGAGGGAGAGATGCGGCCAAGGCCTGACTTCCCCGTCCCCAGCTGGCAGCCCCAAGAGGACAGAGGGGCCGGGGACTCTGGTTGCGCTTCCGGCACCGCAAGAAACTCCACACTTGGGCCACGGACAGGACAGCTGCTGGAGCAGTGGCCACGGGCAGTGGGGCCACTGTCGGCCTTGGCCACACAGACGGGCTCTCTGGGGGCCCGCCCACTGGCCATCCTTGACCGAATAGGTGGAGGGGTGGGGGGAGGTGAGCCCCTGGTGGAGGTCAGGCAGGCCGGGGGGTGGGGCAGGTGGCCTGGGTCTCCAGGCGGCAGAAGGCCAGGGCCCTGGTGCCCTCGCACAACGGGACTGGACCTCTGCCGGTCCCGGGTCCTGCTGCTCTCTCACGATGCGGGTCTCCCTTGGCTGGAAGCGGGTGGCCCTGCAGGCGACAGGTGTGGCCTAGGGTCGGCCCTGCCGCTCTCATTCTGCCTGTGTGGCTGGAGGCATGCCCCGGAGGGCCCAGACTTGCCCTGCCAGGCAGACGGCTCTGAGGGAGGGGGGCCGGTGGCAGGGGTGGGTGGGAGACGGAGAGGAGCACGGTGGGGGGAAGAGGACAGGGGTCTGGGTCTCCCAGTCTCCCTCTAGTCCTCTGAGGCTCTCGGGAGCACCCACGTCTGCGTCCTCGGGCCCAGTCCCGGGCCCCCAGGCTCCAGCGTGAGCCCCCGGGGGCTGTCTCCTGCCTTGGCTTCTCAGTGCGGGTGCCTGCACGGACCCCGTAATTCCATTCCCAGCCAGGCGCTCAGGCCCAGCCGGGTGGACGCATCCTGACGGCTCCAGCGCTGTGGGGAGAGCCCCTCCTGTGCCCCGCTAGCTGAGGGGACCACCAGGCCTCTCGGCTCCGCCTGCAGGTGTCCGCGGGCCTGGCCCAGAGAGGCGGGAGGGCTGTGCGGAGGCCGCCGCTGGTGCCGCGAGGTGTGACGTGTGTGGCAGAGTGAGGGGCCCTGAGAAGCACCCCAAAGGTAGGGACGCTCCTCCAGAACACAGCGGAACATGTGTTACAAAGGAATGTCTTTAAACTGAATTAGCGTGTGTGTCTCTGTGAATGTCCCTCCCCCAGAGCCCGGCGCCCGCAGCCCTGGGATCCGGGGGCTTCCGTCTGCAGTGCTGGTACAGGCCTGAGGAGAGACCTTGAACTTCGGTAGATTTTGGTGTCTAATCATAATCCATAGGTGACACAGAAAAAGGTGTGGGTTTTTGTAACACCCTTCTCAGTACTTGCCGAGGAGTGTTCCCTGGGTGCTCCCCCGCGCCCGCATGGAATGGAGGCGCTGCTTCCCCCAGCGGTTTCGCGTGCTCACACTTGGGGGCCGCTACCTGGATGGCCACTTGGGGAACATGGGCAGTAGTTTCCTGAAGCACTGACCTTCTGGTCGGCTGGACGCTGCATTCCGCTGCCTCCTCCCTGGGGTCCCTGGGGTGCCCCAAACCCGGCCATGCAGCTGCAGGGGGGACACTGGAAGCTGGGCAGCACCCCATGCCTGCACCCACTCCCCCAGAACCCCCAGGCCCCCCTTGCTGCGGCACTGTCTCTGGTTGATACTCCCTGGCCCCGTAGAAGGTGGATACGTGTTCTTAGGAAAGGTTTCTCCGTGGCACGGTAGCTGGTGGGTCCCCGAGAACAGGAGGCCAAGCGGGGCTCTGCCGATAGGTGGCCGACCTCCTCCCTCAGACTACCTTCTCCTGAGGCCGCTGCAGCCGGACTCCAACTCCCAGCAGGGACAGAAGAGCCTTCATGGAGAAGCAAGCTGCCCCAGAGGAAAGAGCCACCGGCACTGGACATCGGCCGGACGACACACAGACTGTTAGGAACCAGGTGCCACGGCCCCCTGGGGAGCACCTTCCCTCTGTGTGGAGATTCCTGGACGCATACAGCCGGCGTCTCACCCAGCTCTCGGGTCAGACACGGCCTGTCCTGGGCAGTTCTCTGGGTCCCCCCTCATCGTGGCTCTGCTCTCCGCAGCCACCCTGACCTGTCTACTCCTTGGAGACCACAGACACCGCCACCTCCTGGGAGGCACCGCCCTTCCCCTGCCGCTCTCTGGCTGCTGCGAGGCCCTCACCAGTACCCTCCAGACCCTCTCCCAGGTGACTAGGGGTGGGACAGAACAGTGTCCCAAGCCAGATAAAATACCCTAGGTGTAAGCCTACCAGAGGGAGAATGAACTGGTGTCCTCCTACATTCTGGGCCCTATACTCCTGTTGATACAGCCTCAAAGTGAGTCTGCTTTCAGATGCCTGTTGCTTGCTAATTAACGGTGAGACTACTCCCGCTCAGTGTGCCCGACCGCCCCGTAAGCCGTCCGGGCCAGAGTGGGAGGCATCAGGGTGAGGCTCCTCCACACGGGCTAGCCCAGCCCGGAGGTCTCTCAGACTGTGTGGGGCCGTGATTAGGGTTCTTTAGATGCTTAACATCTGTGCTTTCTGCCTCGGCTCCTTTTCTTGTCACTCTGGGAATTTCGTGAAAGTCCAGCTGCATACCCTTGCTGGGGGCCGGGGGAGGCCTGGGGGATGGAGGGCACACACATACCCTCCCGCAGCCATAGATGGGAGCCAGCAAGGGGGAGCTTTGGGGCCCCCCCGAGGAGGCTGGTGTCCTCGGAGAATGTCAGGCCGCGTCCACCACCCAGCGGCTCCAGCCCCACCACCAGGAGGCCCCGCAAGGTCTCCCCCGCCCACCCCCAGGAGGACAGCCCTAGTGAGCCCGCGGGAGCAGGCCAGGCTCAGCCCTGACCCCTGGTCGCACTGCTCGCTGGGCCCAGAGCGCGGTTCAGAGTTCTTAGCACAAGGCTCAGGCAGCCACTGTCACCAGACCCGCCAGCCTTTCGTCTGAAGCTCTGTTTCCTGGTGGCTGCTCTCCACGGGCCCCTGGGTGTCCCCCTCCTCGGGCCCTCAATGCGGAGCGGGGAGCAGGGGGCGAAGCTGAGTCCCATGCCCTATTCTGCCTCTCTCCCTGGATCCCCAAATCTGCCGAAGGACGGCCCGGACCTCTACACCCGGCCCTGGCTCGCTGCTCAGCCCAGGGGTCATCCCACGCTACAGTGAGAAACCTTCTCTGGACCCCATGGTCCCTTGGAAAGGAGAACCCCGAGGTTCAGGGTGGTAGAGGTCCCGGCCTGGGAACTGTGCGCTTGGCCACGCCCCCGGAAGGGCGGGGTCGTGAAGAGGGGCCAGTGCCGGATGTGGGGGTGAGGCGCGGAAGGTCGAGGATGGGGAGCACTGGAGGGGGCGAGAGGTGTGGGGGGTCGTGGGGAGCCAGGGGTGACGCCGGGGCTCCTAGTCCCAGGGCTGCTGCCTGTGTCTGGGGACGTGGGGCTGAGGGTGCAGGATGGGGGCAGCGGGGGGGGTGTCCTGCCTACGGGGGGGGGGGGGGGTGTCCGCCGCGGCCTTACCCCTGCTCACGCCTGCCCTGCTTCCTCACGGCTGCGGTGCCCCCGGCCCTGCTCCCCTGGACATGCCTGGCCATCTCTACGCCTCCTGGGGACAGAATGCAGCCCGGCCTGGCCCTGTGCTCGTCTGGGGCAGGGTCAGCACCCTCTACCCGAGGTGACAGAGGGCGGGGTCCCCCATGGGGGGGCATCCGAGCCCCAGGAGAGGACAGCCGTGGATCGGAGCTGCACGGGCCCCCTGAGTGCCCCACCCCCAGCAGAGGTCCCCTGAGTGTGGACCTCCCTGAGCACGGGCCGCTCCCCACAGGGCCCCTGGCCCGGGGACCCGAGAGACCGCCCTGCCCCCGCCACAGTTGCCCGAGGCCAGGACGTGGCTGCCTTTGGGCTCCGGGCGCACAGATGGGAGAACAGGACAGGGAGGCTCTTTGGCGCCCGGGGTTACAGGCGGGTTGGAGTTGGAACCCAAGCCCTACTCGGCCAGCACCACGGGGTCCCGGAAGGCTCAGGTGGTTCCAGCCTGAGTGGGGGTGCCCGCCCGCGAGGGAGGCTGAGGAGAGGTGGGTCCGGCCCACACCGGCCTGGGTGGCCATCCAGGCCCTGCGGCCCCCCCGGCAGGGTCCTCCGGCTTCCCTGCAGGAAGCACAAGGGGAGTGCACCGCCTCGACTGAGCTGGGCCCTTCCTCACTGCCCCCTGGCCCACCCCCAGCCTGGTGCGTCTGTGCAGCCCTGACTCTTCCTTGGCAGGAGAAAAGCAGGCTGCGGGCCTTTAGCGTGGCCCTTCCGGGCGCTGCAGGTGGCCGGGGGTGGGGCAGGGGAGGGACGCAGGTGGGGGGCCCAAGGAGAGCCCCCAGGTGGAGAGCCCTTGAGAGCCATGTAGGAAGACACCCCAGCCCTCCCACCATGAGAGTGTGGGGGGCACGCACACAGCCCTGGCAGGCCAGGCCCAGCCCTGGGGGACAGCGGAAGGCTGCCCACCGAGGCCTCACGGCACAGAGCAAGCACCCACCCCAGTACCCCAGGGACAGCAGACTCGGGGCGCTCCGGTGTTGGCCCGGTCCGCGGGCACCTGCGGTTGGCCTCAGTCAGGCCTCAGGCCTCCTGCCCTGGTCCCGATCCCCTTCCGTCGCAGGGATCGGGGCGCCCTCTCCACCCTGCCAGGCCCCCCGGAGCATGCCCGGCGGCCGCAATGAATTCAGGGATGCCCCGCAGGCAGGACTCCCTGCAGAGCTTGGCCCACGTGCCCACGTCCTAGACGAGGGTTGCAGAGAGGGAGTTCTCGTTCCTGTGGGCCGTGGCAGTGGGCATCGAGGCCAGCGGGGACGCCTCCTGGAACTCCTTGGCCATGAAGTAGTAGCAGATGGCGTCCAGACAGCAGTTGGCATCGGAGAGCTTGCCCGTGACGACGAGGGCATAGCAGACGGCAGAGGTGTTCTGGTTCGTGGCCACCAGCACCGTCAGCACCACGTGAATGGGCAGGAAGCAGACCACGAACACGGCCAGGTTCGCCCAGACCATGCGGGTGGCCCTCCGGGTCGCCTCCCCCTGGTCCGGGCTGGCGGTCGGCCTCTGGCCCAGGGCGGCGACCACGCGCAGGGAGCAGAAGACCAGCACGGCCAGCGGCAGGAAGAAGCCCAGCAGGGAGAAGAGCGTGGTGTTGGAGCTCTGCCGGGACGCGTTGGAGAAGCAGAAGCCGCCCTCCTGCACCCCCAGGGCCCAGCGCAGCCCCAGCGAGCCGGCCACCAGCGCCCAGAGCGCCGCGCACACGGCCGCGGCCTGCCGCGGGGAGCGCAGCGCCCGGGCGCGCAGCGGGTGCCGCACGGCCACGTAGCGGTCCACGGCGATGGCCGTGACCAGGCTGATGCTCATGTACCTGTTGGCCAGGTAGACGCCCTGGGAGAGCAGACAGAAGGGCGTGTCCTCGGTCCTCTCCCTCAGGGAGCGCAGGAAGAAGGGCAGGGCGCAGAGCAGGCAGAAGTCGGCGGCCGCCAGGTTGACCATGTAGACGCGGGTCTCGGTCCAGCGCCGCATGCGGCGGCAGAACACCCAGAGCGCCAGGCCGTTGAGCAGCAGTCCCACCGCCAGCAGCAGCCCCGTGTAGGTGAAGAGGACGGTCCTGGCCAAGGGGGGCCAGAGGAGCTCTTCGGAGACGCAGGTGCTGTTGTTCATGGTCCCGCGGCTGAGGGCGAGAAGCAGGGGGTGAGGACGGCAGGCAGGGAAGGGGCGTGGGGGCCGGCGGGGCCCACCCACCAGCGGCCCACATCCAGGGGCCCCAGACTCACTTTCCCAAAATCGTGGAAGTCGTCGGGAGTTCCGAGTCGCCCTTCAGGCCGGACCCAAAGCCCCGAGCACCGGACTGTGTGGGAAAACCACAGCTCTCAGAGGCCGGGGTGGGGGCGGGGACGGCGGGAGGCAGGGTCACACAGCGAGGGGGCCCAGGGACAGAACCAGATCCCCTCCCCTCTCCCCAGCGCTGCTGGCCTGGGACTTGTCTGCCACCGGGCCGAAAGGAAGGCGGGAGCAGCTCACGGTGGCCCGTGCGCCAGCACTCAGGTCCTGAGGGCCCCCCACAACGCTGAGGGGGCCCCCTCCGCCCCTGCCCCTCCCCGGCCGCAGGAGGTGCTGACCCGTGGGCCACCCTCACACCGCCGCAGGGCAGCCCGTGTCGGCAGAGGGCCAGGCGGCAGGGCCCCGGCTCGGGATGGGAAAGCCCAGTTGTGTGGTCTCCCTCCGTGCTGCTGCCTCACATCCTCGTCTGGGGGCACAGCGGCCACAGGGCCCCAGGGCCCGCCTGGGGCCTGCCTGTCCCAGTCCTGCGCCCCGGTCCTGCACCCCGGGGTCCCCCTTGGAAGGGCCCCTTGAGGGCAGCGCTGGCCCTTCAGGCCCAGACCAGTGGCTCAGAGCGGGCCTCCGGGCGGCCCCGGGCGTCCACCGCCGTCATCATCAAGGCCACCGTAAGGCCTCACCCTCCACCCCTGCCCCCAGTGCAGCCCCCTCGCTCCCCGGACGCGCTCCAGGACACAGCCCAGCAGTAGGTGTGGACTTGGTCAGGGGTCTGACGCCCATGGCATGGCCTGCGATCTAGGGACCCGACTGGGTTCCCCCCGAGCTGGGCGGGCCTCAGGCGCTCCAGTCGAATGGGGCACTGGTGTCACACGGGGGGGGGGGGAGCAGGGGGGAGTAGCCGCCCCCCCCCCATGAGCACCAGGCCCTCTGGGGGCTCCCTGCTCTCCCGGAGTGCTACGGAAGGGAGGGTTGGGCGGGCTGTGTTCCGGCCTCCTCCCCACATGGGAAGGGAAGAAACAGCCAGAACCATTAGGTTCATTAGTGCCTGGAGCTGCGGGGGAGAAGGGAGCTCATTTCCTCGGCTGCGGTCCCCTGGGGACCCTCAGGTCACCGTCCATTAGGGAAGCAGGAGCACAGATTTCAGCTGGAAACGGAAATATTCTGCCAAATTATCCCACTGCGTCTCTTTTGAATTTTAAAATGGAACATTTGCCAGCAATTAAAGATTCATGAATCTTCCAGTGCACATGGAGGCTCCACACATCACTAATGATACTTTTTTTTGAAGGGTTCTGGTTTTCTCTGCTCTGTGACACCCAGATCCTCAGACCTGTGACACGTCAGACCGCAAGCCGGCCAGGCTCCACCAACCCTGACCCCCAGAGCCCGCCGGAACCATCGACAGGGATCCGCCTCCTTGCCTGCCCCGCCCTCGCTACCACGGCCCCCCGGGAACCCCAGGTGACCAGCCGGGTGGGCTCCGGTCAGGTCCCCCCGCAGCCCTGGATCCTCAGGGGCTGCTGGGAACGTCCTCTCACGCCGCGTCCGGGCGGCCCCTCGCACCTTGGCCAGCAGCGCTGGCGGCCGGGCTGGGTGTCCCTTCCTCACACCTGGGAGTGTGGCTTGCACGCAGGCCTCAGCGTGCCCCAGGGAGAGGATGCAAACTTGGCCAGGTGTTGAAGGTACGCGCTGAGACTTGGGAGACTTGCCCAGCTCCTGGGGCCCTCATCGTAGAAGCTCAGGAGGCCCTGCCCCAGGGTCCAGCCCAGATGGCCCGGGGCCCCCGAAGCCGTCAGAGTCAGCACACGCCCCTGGCTGGGTCTGACCCTGACACGGGGACCCGTGCCCAGGGCAGGGGCCCTAGTGGGTCTTCTGCTGAGCGGCGCGGGCCTGTCGCCTCCCGTGGACACTCTACGGCCACCGCCCTGGTGGCTGGGGCCCCACGGCCAGAGGCTCTGAGTTTCCTGCAGGGGGGGGAGGGGGGTGGAGCAGGGGAGGCTGGGGGTGGGTAGTACCTGAGGCACCACTTCCTTCCTGAGGCTGAGCTCAGTTAGCTTCCCCCACCTCCCCCCGCGTGGAAAGGTGCCCTCCGCTCTGTGCTGATGGACCCTTGTGGTGACCTGAAAGCCCCCGTGGTGGCCTCCGCCAGCCCTCCCTACCGTCTGGGGCGCCCTGGAGTGGGAAGTCGGGAGAGAGTGGGGTGCGGCCCGGGGTGCCCGGGCGCTGTAGGGGCTTCTGGAGCCGGGACCCCACACGAGAAACACGTGTGAGTGGGACGGACGTGCGGCCAGACGGGGCCCTGTAGCAGGAACGCGGCCCTGAGACACTCTCTACTCTGGTTTCTCGATCCTGTCACAGCCCACAGACTGGGTTTCAGGGTCTCAGACGAGGCACGAGTCCCGCGCTGCCTGGGGCAGGTTATGGGAAGGGAAGTGGGAGCGGCACCGGCTTCCTAGACAGAGGCCCGGCACGTCGGTGACAGGCAGGGAAGGCAAGGCCGCGCCAGTCCCCCGCGCCCCCAGCTCCGCAGGGTCGGCGGGGCCCACGGCTGGGCCCCCAGGGGCTGCGGGGTGGTGTCCCCTCCCTCCAGGGCCAGTCTCCCAGCAGGAGGGCCACCAGCGGGGCACATCCCCCCACTCCCGCCGCTCTGCTCCTCCCTCCCCTCCTCCCGGCTGTCCCCCCTCAGGCCCACCCCCTCAGGCGCACCTCCAGACCAGGCATCCCCCCTGCCCGCTTCCTGCCCTCCAGGCCTTCTGGCCCTGTCCCCACTTAGCCCCAGGCACCCACGTGGGCCCCATAGTCCACCCCAGCATCTCTCCCTGCAGGGGCTGCAAGGGGCGAGCGAGAGCTCCCACCACCCCCGCCCATTCCCAGAGGTAGAAACCGAGGACAGGGGGGCGGGGGGGGGGGTTGCTGGGCGGCGTCCCCCACACCCCGCCAGCAGGGCCCCCTGCCCAGAGGCCCCTGGTGAGGAGTCTTGTCTCCACCCTCCCCCACCACAGTGGCCCCAGGCACATCCCTGCAGGCCCAGCCTGAAGGGTCCGGCGTGACTCCCTCTTCTCTCCCTGCCTCTCTGTCGGTCCCTGGCGTCCCCTACCCTTTTTGAGCGGCCCACTCGGTTTGGTTTTCTTGAGAGAATTTCTCACAGATTACATTAGCGCCCTGTGTGCTTTGTTCTTGCTCATGGCCGGGACCCCTGCTCTCAGCGGGGCACAGGAAGGCCTCGAGAAGCATGCTGACCAGTTGCTGGCGGCCCCAAGAGGGGCGCAGGGTGGGCCGGGGCCTCCGCATGACCGTGCAGGGCGGGCTCCCTCCCGGGGGCAGAGGCCCCACTGCGACCCCGGGGCCCACTAGGCCTGGCCGCGCAGGGCGGGTTCCAGATTCCAGTCCCGGGCCGCTCTCTTGCTGGCGGGCGGCCTCAGAACCACCACCGCGAGCCTCTGCAGGGCAGGACTTTTAAGCGCCCCCCTGCCCCCCCACCCCAGCCCCTGGGAGCCTCCCCAGCCTGCCCTCCCGGGCTGCCCCCTGCTGGACTCGCGGCTCCCTCCCCTGCTTCGCACCTGCGGAGCCCACGTGCCCACGTGGACCCTTCTCACCCCCTCCTCCTGGTCCCCTGCCCCTCCGGACACTTGGGGCTACTCCGCCGATGACAAGAGACGCATGACCGCTGGCACAGCTGGGCCTTCTAGGGAAGTGAGCAGGGGAGGCTGAGTCACCGCTGCGGCCCAGGGGCGGGCCCAGGAAACACTGCAGACTCTGGGCACTCCTGTCCTCCCTGAGCGAGCTTGCGGTGAGAACGATGCCCCGCGGTTCCTGCCCTCCCCGAGCTCGAGCTTGTGCGGTGAGAACGATGCCCCCGCCCACGCCGGTCGAAGGAGCAGAGCCCAGGAAGAGGGCAAAAGGCCATGAGGACTGTGGGCCGTGCAGCCTTGACCCGCCCAGGGTGGCTCCCCGAGCTAAAATGTGCATCCGCTCTGACCTCGCTCTACTCTCTGGTCTTCCTCCCCTTTCGTGCCCACTGTGGGGCCCCCGCCTGGGCGCCGCGCGGGGGGGGCCGGCCACCTGCCCGCTTGCAAAGCGGGGCCCGACTCCTGGGGGTTCGCTAGGGCCGGAGGCTTCTTGGAGGAGGCGGCACATGAGCAGGTCCTGGAAGGTGGGAGGAGGTAGGGACGGGGAGGGCTTTCTGGAAGGTCGAAGGGAAGTTGCACGCTAGCCGGGAGCAGGAAGGAAGGCAGCTTCTCTCCCACAGCCTGAAGCCCACAGCACGCAGGGAGGGCGGCCGGGCGGTCTGCTCGGAGACACGGGCCTTTCCGCGGGTGGAGGGGAAGCCTGAGAGGAGCCCCCGAGCGCTGGCCGGACGGCCCCCTTCGGAGCCGGACCCGGGGCTGGGTGGAGGTTGGTCTGTCACGACCCCCGCCCCCCACGTATTGGAGCCAGAAGCAGGGGTACGTGGGCCCGACCGGCCCTCAGCACGGAGCGGATTCTCCGATTCTCCACGCACGTTCCGGGCGGGCTGGCGCCCTCACTCCCGTGTAGTCCGACGTTGCTCGGCAGCCCCGCCGATCCCGTGACCGGGCGCCGGGGCTCCTGACATGTCCGCCCTTGCCCGACCCCGGCCCCAGCCCTGCCCCGGGCACCTGGTGGCTGGAGCCCACCAGGCCTCTGGCCCCCGGGCTCAGCCCCGAGTCCGGACTATGCGCAGAGCTGAGCAGAGAGGGGACCCGAGCTTCTGTCCTCTCCCCACCACGGACACTTTCTGCTCCCCTCTTCCCAGAAACCGGCTCTGGGAAACTCCTTCCCCTCTGGGCAGATGAGGGCTCCCCGGGGGCAGCAGGGGATGGGGCGTGCCAGGGGGGTGCCGGGGTCACCATGGGGGGGAGGGGTCACGGGTGGGGTCAGTCCCACCTGCCATCCACCCCGAGTCCCCCGCCCCTCCTCAGCTGGGGGCCCTGGCCCCCTGCTCCTGCTCTTCCTCTCAGGCCCTTCCGCCCCGCGCAGCCTCCCCCTGCCTCGAGAGCTCCCCCTCGCTCTCCCTCGCACGCACAGGAAACACTCTGGGACTCCGCCCCCAAACTGAACCCCTGCTGGCCTGCCCCAGGGCTCCCCGGGCACTGGCCCCCATTAGGAGGGCTTCTCTCCAGGATCTCCTGGCCCTGGGGTCTTCCCTTAGCATTGGGACCCAGCTCAACCCTCCGGAGGGAGGGGACGGTCACATCTTCCTGGCCACACTGCCCCCCGGCCCTCCCCCTCCGGCATCTGCCCTGTTCCCCAGGAAACGGCTGGGGTGCAGGGAAGGCCAAGGATAAGAGCCCTCCCGCCGCCTCCAGCCAAAGCCCAGCCCCAGGCCCGTGGGGGACAGCCTTGGAGGGGGGCGCTGGAGGATGGCGGTCCCGTTCGCAGAGGCCCACGCGCACGCCCATGATGGCAGAGAGAGCCTGCGGTCGTCCGCTCAGACCGCAGCTCTGACGCTCCTTCGCCTCCGGACCGCTCACGCTACCTGTCGCCTGAGAGCCCACGCGCCAGGGCCCGACACGGAGGCCGCGGGTCTAGGACGACTCTGGAGCCCGGAGTCCTGGGGGGCAGCCCTGGCTCTGGCCGTCCAGGGCTCCTGGTCTTGCTCTCTGCGCTTCCCCTCAGCACCCCCTCGGAGTCTGCCCGCGGAGCCCCTTCCTCCCCCTCCCCCCTCCCCCAGGGGGACCCGCAGCACCAGAGGCTGGTCAAGCTGGGCACCCAGACCGCACGTCCACAGTCCTTCCCGGACAGGGATTGGCCCAAGCAGGGGGATGGGGGGGGGGCTTTGCCAGAAGAGAAAAGCCACCACAGGACAAGGGACGCTAGGCCACTTGGGGACATGAGGGCATCCTGAGGCGGTCCTGGGGTCCTGAGGGGGTCCTGAGGGGGTCCTCAGGGGGTCCTCAGGGGTCCCCAGGTCCTGAGGTCTTGCTGACTTTGGCTGGGCTGTCCCACTTGTGGCACCCTAGGTCACATCACAGGGGTGGGCGGCATGGGGACAGGGGGATCTGAGGGGCTGATGGGGGGCTGCTGTCCTGTCCCCCCCGCCCCCACCCCGCAGCCTCGCAGACACACACAGGCTTAGCATGGGAGCCCCTGGACGCCACCCTTCTCTGTCCCCCCTGGTGCCCACCCATCCCCTTCACCGGCAGCCTCCACCCTCAGACTCCCAGGGACCAGGGCTCCGCGCAGCCGTCCTCCCCTGCGCCTCCCACCCCCTCCGCTTGTGCTCAGCTGCGCCCTTTGGCCCGAGCTGGAAGATGCCTCGGGGCGTCTGGAACCCCGCGGGTGACAGAAGTGTCCCCATGGGCGGGCTGCCACCTCCCAAGACCCGTAGTCTCATCAGCGGGGCGGGCCGCTGCTCCGGGGACACGGCTGACCCCGGGCCCCCAGCTGCCCCAGGATGGCTCACTCACCCCTGGTCGGCTGCTGCCGCCCTCCTCCTGCGCAGGCTCCTCGAGGCGCTGTCCTCAGCCTCCGCTGCTGCCCGGAGCCCCGCTGGGACCCCCCAGGCAGGGGCGGCAGGGTGGGTGGTGGGGGGCTGCTCCCCGCTCCCACGCTGCTGCCGAGCCCCCGAATCTCGCTCCCTTACTCTGATAGACCTCCTTCCCCTTTCTGCGCCGAGGCGCTCCCGGCCACAAGGCTGCCTGCTGGCCCGGTGCCAGCGCCTCTGCCTGCTCTCACGCCTGGGGATGCTGCCTTCCAGCGCCGCCCTACCTCGTCCCCGGGGCAGCGGGGGCGGTGGTCCTGGAGCCCGCTGGGAGCCGTGCTCACCGCGCCCACCTCCCCAGGGGCCCTCCTCTTCCGGGCGGTCCTCGCTGCTCACGCACCTGCCTGCCAAGGTATCCAGGGCCGGGGCCCCAGGCTGATGGGCGAGGGCGTGATGGGTGGAGAGCAGCAGCTCACCCCTGCCTGGCAGTCACCGCGAACGTCCACAGCTGACGTGGACGGAGCCCGAGAGGGGCGATCTCCCAGGAAAGGGCATCTCTGCGGAAGGGGTCGTCCCCACCTCCAAGGGCAGCTGGCCTCCCGCCTGGGCTCCTCCGAGCCCCTCTGTCCGCGGTGGGCCCGAGGAGAGGCTTGCTTTTCCAGCGCCCCCGGAGATGCCCAAACAGGGGTCCTCAGCTTCCCCAGACCAAGGCTCTGAGCGCTCCCTGCGCGTCCCTGTCCTTCCCTTCGTCGCTCCCCAGGGCCACTTCCCCTGGAGGTCGGGCAGGACGCCAACGGAGAGCGAGAGCAGCAGATGCACAGAAGAGGAACCGCGAGCTGGCGAGGGTTCGCTGGAGAGAAGATGCTCGGTGTGTTCCTGACCTGAGAGACAGAAATTAAAAGTGCCTGCAGTACTTGTCCCCGTTAGATGAGCTGGACCCCAGGGTCCGACGGCCGTCTCAGGGGGAGACAGCCTCAGAGGCCATCTGTCGGGATTTCCCATGACATGAACCCCATCGGATGACATGAACCCCATCGGATGGAGGGGACCCGGGAACCCCGCAGAATTGACCCAGTCATCGTGCTTCCAGGGATGTGTCCCACAGACAGCCCAGCCCAGTGAGGAAGAGCGGACTGGAGAGGCAGTTTCTTGCCGTGCAGTCGGGTAGCTCAGCCTGGGAATCACTCAGATGACTGTCCGGGGGGCCCTGTGTGCACAGAACGCCGGCTGTCCACACCACGGGGCAGCAGGAGGGTGTAAAAAGGAAGGAGAAATATTCTACGTTACTAAATGGTTTTCGCCAGGACAGACTGCTAAGTGAGAAAAACCACTGATGTGTATTTATTTATTCACAGCACACCAGCAGCTTCTGTCTTTACAAATGGAAGGATAAGCCATTAAATTTGTTTTAAATTAAATTATTACCTACAGGGAACAGGTGGGAAGGAGGTAAAGGGAGACTGGACTAGAAACTAGACTTCTATGTATAGGAATATATCTTCGTTTATAGATTTGGCTTTAGAGCCATGTAAATATTTATGTAATTACTAAATTAAATGGAATTACATTTTTAAAGGAAATTTTATTATTTTTTAAAGATTTATATTTAATATTTGAGAGGGAGAGATCATGATGGGGGAGAGGGTGGGGGAGAAGCAGACTCCCTACTGAGCAGGGAGCCCGACGTGGGGCTCGATCCCAGGACCGCGGGATCATGACCTGAGCCGAAGGCAGACGCTTCTCCGACTGAGCCCCCCCAGGCGCCCCGAAAGGAAATTGTAAACTTAAAAGCAAGACGAAACCAACCAACTTGCTTTATCACCTGACAGCAAACTCTTCCAAGTGTTTTAAAATCCAGTACTTGACTGTCATCTATGCAGCCTGACTACGAAAGAATGTCAAAGATGTATCATTTTCTGTAACCATTTTCCAAGTAATGTTGAAACACAATTTTGTCTGTACATGTGCATAACCCAAGGATGTTTCTCAAAACACATAAAAGCATCTTAAACTGTTTCCAGCAATCGCACTATTGATGGTAATGCTGGTATTGTGGTCTGGCGGCCATTGTGTTGTGAGTAATTGTGAATGAGTCATTCGGCCGGGCGTTGTCAAGGTTTCTGGTGTGGGGTAAAGGAGGTGCAGATGTAGCTTCAGAAAGGCTCAGTGGGGGGCACGCAGGTCGGGATTTGGCGAACAGTGTCAGCAGGTACCCGCACTGTGACATATCTTGGAAAGAGAAGTTAGTCTCTTAGTTCCGTCCGCTGACCAGACCTGAAAACCAGCACCCCAGCACCCAGATTTCGGTCTCTGGGGACCATTTCTCTTGAGGAGAGGGAGGGGGAGGGGCTCCTGAAGGCGGCAGGTGCCTGCAGGTCTGGCTTGGGGAATGGTGGCATGGGCCTGGAACAGCTTTCACCCTGGAGAACAGAGCAGATCGGACTCTTGGCCAAAGTCTACAGGATTCAGGCGTCAACTCAAGTTTGCGCCCGCTGGCCAGAGACGCGACGCCTGGCATGGCAAATAGAAGAACGGCTTCCGTGAACTGGGAATGCACACAAGTGCTTAAATCCCTGCATCTGCAATCATTCTTCACAACCGGTCTCTTCCTGAAGGGGCTGGCCACAAAGAAGTCACCCCTGAACCTGACCGAGCCCCTGCAGCTCGGTCCCGGGGACCAGAGCCAGAGAGGGCACGGAACAGGGCCGTGACTCGCCACGGGTGCAAGCAGCAGACTCCGGCCCGTGGGCCACTCTGCAGGGCCGGGCAACAAAAGCAAGAGTCACGAGGGGAGAGAAAGGGATGACGGAGAAACCTGTCACTTAGAGACTCGAATGCACATCAGTCAGTGGAGGGCAGGGACCTTATTCGTACCCTGTTGAGTGGCCGGCGTCTGCAGCCAGTTAGGGTGCCGGGCCAAATGGCAAGTCACAATCAAGTGTCATAGCAAAGTGCAGAGACCGAAGAAAGGCAGCGGCCTCTCAGTGTCCCACTTTGCCCCACAGTTACACGAGGGACGAGTCAGACGGCCTAAGGACAGGTGGGAGGACTATCTCACTCCGGGGGAGCCCCGAATATAAGGCTCCCACCTGTGTGCGGCACAGAGGGACGGGGGCAGTGGGGCAAGGCTGGGAGTGGAAAGGGCTGAGACAGAGTGGGAAAAAGAGCCTCAGCCAAAGACCCCAGGAAGCACGTCTGAGGGCAGTCCGTGCCTAGCACTGTAGGTGTGCGAGGAGCGGGGCCCATCGGTGGGGGCCTGAGCCCTCAGCCCAGGCCCACGCAGACGCTGCGCGTTGCACAGACCGCAGGGCTGGGCTGGGGAGGGCAGCTCGCGCGGGGTCCACGGGCCGCACTCTGTGATCACCGGTGGGCAGGCCGTGGAGAGCGTGCACAGGGTTTGGGCCCCGACGCGGACTCCTCAGGTCCCAATCCAAGCCCAGTTATTCTTACAGGCGTATATGACCACGCGGACGAGGGGAAGACTGACTGCATGTCTGCCAGAACTACAGTCCTGTTCATTCCGGCTCACGTGTGGCAACGCTGCCCTGCACGTGTGTTTTCTCCACCCTTATCCTCTACTCGCACCTGCCCGGGAAGTTTTTGTCGACGACATGCTATGATGTCTGGTATTTGTTTCAAAATATCCCAAGCTAGTAGATGGAGGGGCAGGTGAAATAACACCACTCACGATTCCATCATTGCTGGAGCTGGGGGTGAGGGGCGCGTGGAGTTCATTACTATTTTATTTGTATCTGTTTGAAAATTCCCAAAATAAAAAGTTTAAGAAAAGGACGGCCAGATGCCCACTACAAATCCGTAAAAAGTAAGGAGAGGACATCTGTGACTTTTCTTTCAAGTCCGGGGGAGTGTAGGAGAAGGGGGTTCTTCTCAGTGGTCCTAAAAGGCTGAGAAATCCCGGGCAGGCACAGGCAGCAGGGTCAGAGGTGGGAGAAACCGTGGGCCAGAACATGCAGGCCCAGGAGAGGACTCCTGACACAGGGGGAGGCCGAGGGCAGAGGCAGCTTGCGGGAAGCTTGGTGCCCCAGGGCCCTCTCCTCTTCCTCACGCACATGTCATGCCTGTACACACATGTTCACACGCGTGCATGCACATATACGCTCGTCTGTACGTGCACACGTCCACGGGCACCCACACATTCACCCACACATTCTCACGCGTGCACATCCAAACACACAAACATACACAATCACACATACATATATACTGTGAAACTGAATAAAGGAAAACTCTCTTAGAATGGAGTTGGGAGCTGCAGGGGAAACTCTCCAGGCCCAGCGCCCAGGGCCATTCGCAGACTCCACAGGAAGGGACCACCCTGCAGGTGGATGGATAGGACTTTACTACCCGAGCAGCAGGAAGAAAGATTTCCTTCTGGCCCTGGCAACAGCCCTGCCAATGAGAGGCAGTCACGGCCCAGGAAATGAGAGGCAGTGACGGCCCAGCCAATGAGAGACAGTTACGGCAGAACCAATGAGAAACAATCATGGCCCAGCCAATGAGAGGCAGTCGTGGCCCAGCCAATGAGAGACAGTCACAGCTCAGCCAATCAGAAGCCACTACACTTCAACCCGCCCCCGCCCCCCCCCCCCCCAATATAAAAGCCGCCTCTCCTTCCTTGCTTGTCTGGAGGTGCAATTCTCCGTTTCGGATGAGCGCGTTTTGCTGATAAAATGACTTGAGTTTATTTCTAAAGTTGACATGACACATACACATGCATGTACTATGCACGGGAGGGCACGCGTGCACACACACTTCTGCTGTGACTATGGGAGGGGTTCTCGGGTGGACACGCAGCCCAGAGACGCTGAGCCAGCCCCGCAGCAGGGACCGCCCGGCGCCCGCACCCCGCGGGTGAGGCCCATTCCACGCAGGGCTCGGCGCTCAGGGCCATCTGCTCGGCCCGGGGAGCTGAGGCCGCCTCAGAACCGGGAGGCGCAGTGCCTCCACCACCCACCCGGGCAGCAGTCTTCACCGCACGGGCTCCAAGCCTGCTGGGCGCCGGATGGGGAAACTAAGGCTGGGGGGGGGGGGCCCAAGAGTGCCGAGGGTGCACAGAGGAGAGAACTGGGCTCGTCCCCAGCAGAAGCTTAGGATGCAGCCCGCACCCGGGACCAGAGGCCCGGACCAGGACCCTCAGTCATGGCTGGGCTCCGGAGGGCAGGAGGGCAACAGAGGTGGGAGGAGGTAGACAGTCGGGTGTGAGGGTGATGGGGACGGGGGCGGGGGGGTGGACAGGGGGCCCCTCGACGGTTGGGGTCTGGTTTCTGGCTAGAGTGAGGGGAGGTCAGGGTATGGGCGGGGCTCGGGTTAGCGCTGCCTTAGGGTAGGGTTACAGACCGGCATTGAGGAGTCACAGAGCAAAGCTGGATTTTTTACTCGATTTGCTCACTTGAAAAATCTGGAGTTCAGGGTCCTTTTTCCAGAATCTTGTTTGCGTTGTGATCAGAGAAGAACTCTCTAAAAGCCTGGTACACACGGGAAACCATTTTAGATTTCTTTTTAGACTTAGAAATCAGGCTTTGATTCAAACCAAAAACCTGATTTGTGGCCCCTCATGCATGGGTTGTAGCCCTGCTTTGTGAGCGAGTATCCCGAAGGAAAACCATCTTGCCCTCGAGATGCCGCTCACGCTCCTACTCCCTGCATTCCTTGATGCTAAAACTCCTGATTCCTGCCCGTGTGCCAGTCTATACCCTTCTGAGCTTTTACAAGATGCAAAAACTGCAGCCCGGTAAGAACCGGTCATTGTCCAGAACCCTTTCTTCCCGGCCAGGCGCATCTCCGGTAGCCATCCTAGCCTGGCTCAAGTAAAACTCTTTCTTCCTGCTGGAGATTCTAAACGTCTGTTCATTTTGCATCGACATTCCTCTCTCTCTCTCTCTCCCACACATACACGTATGCACACGTGTACACACATGCGCACACACGGACACACAATGCACACATACACGTGCACACACCCACACGGACATACACACACAGTTTTGTGGTCCACGCTCTCACCGCTCACCCGCCCCTGGGACACCCCACCTCTGCTCTCGCCTCCCCTGCTGCCCTCTCGCAGGCCTACCTGCTGCTCCCCACCTGCTCCACCCAGGCCCGCCTGGCCACGTGGGTTCGCTTGGGCGCGTATTTGCTGAGTGCGCCCCTGCCAGGCCCCAGGCTGCGTGGGTCGCCCTCCTCTAGTCAGCGGCATACAAGCTGCCATGGGGGGGAGGAAGTCACACTACAGGGTCGTGGCAGCCACACCGTCTGGCAGCCGGAGGCCCGGCGGGAAGGAGAGGCCGTCCCTCCTCCAGGCCCGGCTGTCTGCGGAGCGGGCGACGGCTCGGGTCGCAGGGGTCCTGACGGCGGTGTCCTGGGGCAGACTGGCTCCTCGCACCACCGCAGAGCCGGGGCCCTGAGGGCCGGGCCCCCCACGGTCGGTCCGCTGACGCTGCGGGCAGCAAACGGGCACTGCCTTACTTGACTCCCTACAGCGTGGGGCAGAGTGCTTCACTTCGAAGTGTTTTAATAAAATAGTAGATAGGTCTAGGTGTCCAGCCATGTACACACTCACAAATGACAGAGTGGAATCTCCAGTGACCTTCGGGGGCCCCTGCATCCTGCCCTGATCCCGAAGCGCTCTCACAGCGTCCCCCCCGCCCCCCACCAGCCCCCAAGCCACTGCCTTCTGGCTCCAAGGGGGCCCACTTGCCTTGTCCTGCTCCTTCCTCTCTGGCCTCTCCCTTCACACCTCTGTTGCTCTCCCCTTGGGTCGCTAAACTGGGGCTCACGGGGCTGGGTTCCAGACTCCTTTCTCGCCCCGACACACACACTCCCCAAGCAGATTCCGCCACTCCCGCCAGTTCAACAATCACCATTCTGCCCATGACCCCAGCTGCTGGCTCCAGCCCAGGCCTCTGGACCTTGCACGGAACCCTCCCCAGGCATCTTCTCCTGGGCGCCTCACAGGAACCCCAAGTGCGCTCGTCCGACGCTGACGGCGTCCCCTTCACCACCAGCTCCTGCTCGAACTCTGATTTTCCTCCAGAGTTCCCCGTCTCAGACAATGATCCTCCTTGCTTCCCAGACTGGATGTTTGACTACCATTCTTGACACTCAACTTCCCCTTCCTTTCCTTTCAGTCATCAGTAAGGGCACTATGCATACTGTAAGCCCCGGAGCAACCACTGAAAAAATAAAGAGCTATAATAAATTAGCCAACAGAGGAGATAAATAGAATAAGAAACAAGACATTCAATCCAAAAGAGGGAGGAAAAAGGTACAAAGAAAAGATGAGATAAATAGAAGACAAATGTGAGATGGTAGATTTAACCCAAATATATCAAACATATATATTTGATTATCAACAATTCCATTAAATGTAATTGGTCTAATGTTGCAATTAAAAGGCAAAGATTTTGGGGGCACCCGAGTGGCTCAGTGGGTTGGGCCTCTGCCTTTGGCTCAGGTCACGGTCCTGGGATCCTGGTCCTGGGATCGAGCCCCGCATTGGGCTCTCTGCTCAGCGAGGGGCCTGCTTCCCCTTCTCTCTCTGCCTGCCTCTCTGCCTACTTGCGATCTCTCTCTCTCTCTACTTGCGACTCTCTCTCTCTCTGTCAAATAAATAAATAAAATCTTAAAAAAAAAAAAGGTACACCACGTTCATGGATTGGAAGGGATCAATTCTCCTCATGTTGATCTATGTGACTGATCTAATTAATAACACATCAAGCATCATGTTCTATTGGTTTTGCCTCCTAACTATACCTCAACCCTGACCTCTTCTTTCTGCCTCCAGCACCTCCCATCTGGTCAGGACACCATCATCTCTCCCTTGATGCCTGCAGCAGCCCTCTGTTTGGTTCCCTCCCCATCCAGAGACTTCAACCAAAGAGAGATGTGTCAACCATACACACATCAGACCTTGCTGGAAACTGTGCAGCGGCTCCCTACCACCCGACACGAGACCCAAGCTCCATAAATGGACCTCAAGGCCCTTACTACCTTCCCAGCCTCAGCTCCTACCACGTTTTCGGAGCCTACTCCCCACACTGTAGGCACAGAAAGCTTCTTTCCGTTCCCTGAGGGGGCCCACCTCCCACTGCCGGCCCCAGGATGGCCAAGGACCACCCCCATGTGTCATCCATCCCTCACCACCAGGATCACCTGCATGACCTGTGTGCAGACAGCCCTCCTGAATGGATGGTGCCTGCCTCAAGGGCAGAGGTGCTGGGCCTCTCGGCCACATGCCTAGCAAGCCCCACGTGCTCAGAGGGGCTTCAGAATGAAGGCACAGTGGGCGCAGGGTAGAGCGTGATGTGTTGATGCCGATGGGTCTTCTCATTGGGGCTTGGCAGATAAGGGATGAGAGCACATCAGTTGGATCTCACACACACACACACCCTGGTGCCCCAACAGCACACGTGTCCAGGTCCCAGGAACACACAGGGGACCAGGACTGACCCGGACAGAGCAGCCAGCCCAGTCCAAGCCCGGGCTGTCTCTTTGTCTGTCAGCCTCTCCTCCTGGGTCATTTGTGAAGGGACAGGAACTGAGGGTGGGCACAGGCCGAGCCCTGGCCCTGTGTGTGCAGCAGGGTGGGAATGGGATGAGGGGTGCTTTAGGCAACTATGCACAAGCCTGGTGACTGTACCTCCATGCCCCGTGCTCCCCAGGACCCGAGTGGACAGGCTCCCAGGCCAGACGCGAGGCCGCTGTCTCTGCTGGCACAGGCGGCCCCCGCTGGGAACCAGAGGACAGGCCGGAGGGTCCCAGCCAGGGCTCTGCTGCTCAGATCCCCAGGGCAGGGACTGGGCCCAAGCTGCCGAGCTGAGTACTCCTGGAGGCTGGAAGGCCTAGCCTTCCCCCTAAAGCTCATCCTCAAAACCAGCAAAGAGCATCTCCTGGATGGAACAGCCATGTCCAAGGCCTCGTGCTGGGGTCCCCCAAACCGTCTCCAAGAAAAAAGTGACTCCTGCGTTCATTTCAAAAGGCAGCAAATCTAGCTTCCATCTGTTAAATATTAGAGAAGAAAAAAAAAATCTGGGAAGACCAAATGAGACAGACATGGGACACTGAGGAAGCAAGAAATGAGGGTCAATGGAGAGAGAGACAGACAGACAGAGAGGAAGGGCCGCGGCCCCCTGCTCTCCGGGGGAAGGGAGGGGTGTCCAGCCGCTAGCTGGACACCCCAGGTGACGGTGACACGACAGCGCAGGCGAGTCGGAGAGGCGGGGGGTGGGGGAGAGGGGCCTGGCTGAGACCAGGGCCTGCTGCGTCCAGCTGGGGAGGGGCCCGAGGCCCTGCAGGGACGCCTCCTCCCACATCAGGAGCAAACGGCTGCACCAGGCAGCTGGGGACGGGGGCGAGGGGGCGCCCAGCATGGACGGGGCTTGGGGGGGGGACGACGGGACCTGCGCCAGTTCCCTTTCCCGGGCCGCCTCCCCCTGCTCCTGTACCGGGGCACGCGCCCACCCCTGCCGGGCCCTCCAAACCTCTCAGCACTGCTGCTGCCCCCCCAAACCAGCTGTGCTCGCCTCACAGGCCAGCTGGACCTGTCCCAGGGCCACGGTCACCGGCAGGCACCAAGAGCTGGGCGGAGGGGCCCCAGGGGACGCAGGGCCCGGGCCTTCCCCTCCTCCGCATCAAGACGAGACTCGTCTGTAAACCAAACCACCCGGTACTCACGTTTATTTATAAAGTTACTTCCTAAAAAGGTCGCACGCAAATAGTTCTCAACAAGACCCGTCATACTCTGCTCTCGTCGGCTGGAAGGCCTTTCTCCCCAGCCAGGCATGGGCGCCGTCAGGGGGCGCCAGCGAGCTCTGCAGTCCGAGCAGCGGGGACAGAGACGCCGTGTGCGTGGCTTCCCCTGCCTTCCGGGAGGCACCTGCTGCGCCCCAGGCCCCGGGCCCCACAGGACGGGCTCTTCGCTGGGACCCACGGGCACGCGCTGCCGTCCAGCTCAGGACCGGCCGCCGCCCTGCTGAGGCTGGGGGCACCATGGGAGGGAGCCCCTCGGAACCCCCAGCTGCCGGAGCTGACACGGGGGGTCACCGGTTAGGTTTTCATAACTGCCATGAAGGAGGCCTGCGGGAGGAAGACGGCGAAGTCTGGGCAGTGGCCGCCCGGGACGGTGGCCTCGTGCTCCCAGCTGCACCGCCAGGGCTGTGACGGCAGCCCCCACCCCTCCTGCCAAGAGACAGGTGTGCCCACGTCCCAGGAGTAGCCTGGGGGAATGCAGCCCCCCAGGGCGCCAGGAAACCCCCGGTGAGTACGGGGCGCCCCCTGACCCAAGCCCCGCACGTACCTCCTGGAGGAACTGCCCCAGCCTCTCCTGGCTGTGAATGGAGCGCCTGCAGGAGAGAGGACACGGTAGCCCGGCCGGCCCCCAGCCCGAGGGGCAGCCGCGCTCTCCCGCCTCCCCCTGCACGCTGCCGTGTGCCGCCTGCTGCTGCGCCACTGAGATGGGCGGGGACGGAGGGAACGACAGGAGGGGCCCGCGACCCACTGAGGACCCCCACCTGTCTATCCTGGTGGCGATGGTGACCGTGAAGGCCCCCTCTGTGTCCGGCAGGTAGGTGGAGGGCACGATCCTGTAGGTCCCCGCCGACAGGTGGCACAGCCGGCTCACCTCCGGCGCGTAGCGATGCGGCACGCAGCTCAGCACGGGCTCCTGGAGCAGCAGGCCGGGCGCCCCGGGGCTCCCGCCGTCCGCTGGAACCTGGGGGACGCAAGGGCTCAGAGGGCGGAGGCCCATCCACGGGGCCGCCGCGGCCACCAAGAGCTGCTCCCCTTCCTCTCCTTTCTGAGGCTGGGCTGTCCGGGGCGAGGCTGAGCCCAGGGCGCTGGGCCGGGAGCTCCGCGTCGCACGCCTGCCCCTCCCCCGCAGGGAGACCCACGCAGCCACTCACTGAGCCCCACGACCCTCGTTAGGCACGCGGCCCTGCCTAGGGGGCCGCCGCAGCCACCACAGCCCAGGGCTCCGTCCCTGAGGTCTCCGACCGGCTCCCGGCACGGGCCCTTATCAAAGCTCTGGGGCAGCTCTGTCCTCCCGCGGGTACACGAGCTTCTCAGAGACCTGCCTCCCCTTCCTTCCCCGCGTCTGCAGCCCAGCTAAGCCCGCACACCCCACCGCGGAGCCCGGGACACGTCCCCGCCCGTGCCCTCCCGGCACCCGCCCTCCTCCAAGCCCGTCTTGAGTGAGATGGGGCCCCCAGGAGGGGCACACGGGCAGGTCGCGAGCCACCTCTTTTCCGGGGCATCCGGGCCTGCGACCTCTGACCCCTGGGCCTGGGCCCCTTCGCCCGACCCCGCCTGCGGCACGGCACGCCGAGAGCTGAGGAGCAGGAAGGGGGTCTGCGGCAGCGTCTGAGGCACACACGCCCCACTTGGGCCTCGGCACCTGCTCCTCTCCACCCCGCAACTGCTTTCTGACCCGGGAATCACCTGAACCCTGCGCTGGGTGCCATGTGCCCACCAGGGCCCCCGGTCTTTTGGGGCCCCCTCCCTCCCTCTCCTCCGCCCGGCGAGCCTGTGCCGGGGGCGCCCCCTCCTGGCCCCCAGCGGACGCCCCTTCCCGGGAGGAGCAGCCCCAGGGCTGCGAGCGGGAAGGGCGGGGCCGCGGGGCCTTGGGGCAGCTCCTGGGCGGAGGCGCAGCCCCGGGGAGCAGAACTGGCCTCAAGACAGCGCTGTTCTAAGCTGGGGGGGCAGACGGGGCCACCTGAGCTGACTCAGGACCCCGGGGAGTTACAGGTTTCAGGAAACCTAGACCCGGGTTTTGCAAGGGAGCAGCCAACCGGCTGTGCCCACGCGGCCGAGCCCGGGCCTCTGTCACGCCTGGCCACCCGTGGGGCCACAGACCCTCTGCGAGGCTCCGCTGCCGGCCCCGGAACAGGAGGAGCTTGCCTGGAAGATGTGGAAGCCGATGGGGCGGCATTGGGCATCCCGGCAGTGCTGGCGCAGGGTGACGCGGACGCAGCGGGGGCCCGGGCCCTCGGGGACCGACAGGGGGAAGCAGGGGTTGCTCGGGTAGGAGGCAAAGTTCCTGCTGCCCCCTGCTGTCTGGCCGCATCTCCAGGATCCCCGCAGCTGCACTGTCTCCCACTCGCCCTCGGGCAGGGCCTCCCCAGGGGCTGGGCTCCCGGCCGCCGGCTTGATGGCACTGCCCGGGAAAGACACACGGAAGGGCGGCTGGCGGCGTGCTCCGGGCCTGCCCACCTCGGGGGAGGAGAGCCCGGAGCCCCGCCTCGCCCCTCTCACCTGAGGGAGACCCTCCCGCTGGAGAAGACCCGCAGCAGAAAGCGCCCCGGCACGTCCTTCAGGAAGGTGCTGGGCACGGCCAGGTAGTAGCCCGGCGCGAGTTCGCAGCGGACGTGGACCTCCCGGTCGTAGGCGTGGCACACGGTGCCGGCCACCGGGGGCGTGGACAGGACCCTGGGCAGGCTGACCCGCCGCTTCTCCACCTACAGAGAAGAGGACTGTGCGCCACCGTCCCGGAGCCCGGCCCCGCCGCCTTCGCCCAGCAGAAGGGCCCCTCGGACGAATGAACAAAAGAGCACCCAGACCCGTGCCCGTCCCCCCCCCCGCCCCGCGGCATGGCGGGGGCCGGCCCAGAGTGCCCCCCACGCCAGGGCCCTCACTCGACCCGGGGTCAGAGTCCCCTGCTCCGGGAGACAGCAGACGAGTCTAGACAGGGCTGTGCCCCGCTCCCTCGTGCCAGCCAGCCAACGGCCGCTTCTGCTTCGTCTCCCTTCGCCCGGCAGCTACGGGCCGGGCCGGGCGGAGCCGGGTCTGTGGGAGCCCCAGCGGCCAGACGACCCCGGGGGACGAGGCAGGCGAGCCTCCCGGCGGTGGCTCGTGTCCCAGCACCCCCGGCCCTGAGCAGGGAGCCAGACCCAGGGCGGAGTTACCTTCCAGATGTGCAGGCCCACGGCCTGGTAGTCCTCGCTCAGGAAGCTGGCCGGGCTCCTCGCCGCACGCTCGTCCCCCACCGCGGCCCGAGCCCGGCCCGCCCGGCCCGCGGCGCGCGCCCGGGGTCTCTGCAGGACGGCGACGAACACCTCGCTCGGTTCTGAGACCCGCAGCCAGAATTTGGGGTTGCTGGGGAAGCCGCTGTTGTTCCGACAGCCTCCTGCCGACCGCCCCTTGACCCAGGCCCCCGGCAGCTCCTGAGTGTGGCACAGCGCCTTTTCTGGGGGGGGCCGGCAGGCAGCAGCGTCAGGGCAAGGCTCCCCCGCGGGCCCCCCTACCACTCACCAGCACCAGCCACGGCCCCCTCCGGGCGGGGGCCCCGCGCTCCCCCCACCCTAGCCGCCGGGGACGGGAGGGGGGGAAGCGCTCTCTCCGCACACAGCGCAGGGGGACAGGGCCCGGGGCGAGGGCTGTGCCGGGAGCCCCCAGGGGGACGGGGTGGCCGCTCAGCCCTGACCGCAGGAGCCCGTGCGGACTGCCGCACCCCCACGAGGGCCTGTCCCAGCTGCACGCCTCCCCCTTACCCGAGTAGAGGCTCTGCAGGTGGCCGGCCTCCGTGATCGGGAAGCCGACGGTGACCTCGTCAAACTCCCGGAGGAACTCCTCCTCTTCCACCCAGAACTCCCCCTCCTGTAGCTGGGACAGCAACTCGGACTCATCGGCTGGGTCCACCCGGCTCCACCCTTCGCCCCTGGAAGGCAGCTCCCTTCAGCGGTGGCCGGCCACCCCCAAGCTGCCAGCGCTGACGGGGGAGCCCGGGCCTTGCCAGCTTCCTGCCGGCCCAGCTCGGCTCTGCCCTGGCCCTTCCTCGGGGCCACCCCCTCCTTCTCCGAGGCTCCCGCCCAGGGCTGTGCCCGAGCTGCCGCTAGCCTCCTGTGCTCAGGAGCAAGGGTCGGGATCCGCGGACCGCCGGCGCTCAGCCAGGGGGAGCGGACCCAGGGCCCCCACTCAATCCCGGTCCCCGGCCTCGGTAAGGGTCTTAAGGCTAAGCTGCGCGCAGTGACCTGGCCGTCCCACGTCCCTGTCACCCGCAGCCTGACCGGGCATCCGCCGGTCCATGGGCCTCTCAAGACAGGAGCCCGGGGCCTCGGGTGGCCTCGGTCCCAGCTCCGAGCACTAAACCACCCTCTAAGGATGTCTGGGGTCAAACACAGGTCCCGGGGCACCACAGGCAGGCGCCAGGGCCCTCGTGGGAGACCAACCGCGCCGTGCCGACCAGCTACAACCCTGCGCGGGCCCGCGGCTGCAGCGGCTCTCTGCGCGGGCCCGGCCCACGCCCACACTCACCCCTCTCTCCAGGGCCCCTGCCCTCCCTGCCGGCAGCACAGCCCCTGCCCGCGGCCACACTCGCCCCTCTCTCCAGGCCCCCTGACCTCCCCGGCCCCGCAGCACACTCACCCCTCTCTCCAGGGCCCCTGCCCTCCCCAGCCCGCAGCACACTCACCCCTCTCTCCAGGGCCCCTGCCTTCCCTGCCAACAGCACAGCCCCTGCCCGCGGCCACACTCGCCCCTCTCTCCAGGGCCCCTGCCCTCCCCGGCCCGCAGCACACTCACCCCTCTCTCCAGGGCCCCTGCCAGCACCGCCGGCCCCAGGGGTTCTGAATGCGCAGCAGCAGGAGGCTCTGGCCGGCCCGGCCCTGGAGCTCTCGCAGATCTGACACGATGAAGGCATGAAACTCCCCCAGCTCCCTGGCACCTGGGTGAGAACGGCTGGGTTGCAGGCAGGAGGTCCCTAGACCAGGCGCATACACCAGTCTGTCTCCCTCCCCGAGGGAAGAGCTAGCCCACCCGACCATGGCCGCGGCCGCACCCAGATTCCCATGGACCGCCGGGGCTCCTTTCTTGGCCGCTGTGGACCAGTGGGCTCAGAAGTGGCCTGAACCAGTGCGGAGCCCCGGCTAAGGACCTGGGTGTGGACTGCGGCTCGGCTGCCACGGGGCCTGGCAGGCCACTGCCTCCTCGGGGCCTTGTCCCTGCCGGGCTGGAGGAGCGAGGACGGCCAGCTGACAAGGCAGTGCAGGGCGCCTGGTGCCGGGCCGGTTCTCAGACGTGCAGCAGGTCTGGGACAGGTCTGGGACCTCCAAGAAGAGCAATCTCCTCCTGGCAAGGCCGGCTGGCTGCGGGGGCCGGGGGCACCGCACGGCCAGGGACCGCAGGACCAAACACTGCTGGGGGCCGACTAGAGGCCCAGAGAGGAAACATCCCCGCCTGCCCAGAGCCCCCTGGGTCACACCGTGTGGACAGGGAGGAGCCAAACAGGGACCGGAGCCCCACCTGGGGAAGAGGGCTGGCGGTCCAGAGAGAAGAAACTTCTGGAACGTCTTTGAAAGCTTTCTTTAGAACGGCGCTGCAGCCACCACCCTGGGTATCCACCCAAGTCCCCAGCCCCGAGACACCTCCGTGGGATGCAGCTGAGTGCCAGCAGCCCCCACTTCCCCTGGGGTTTCTGCAAAGCCTGGGGTGCTAAGGGGCCGCCGGTGCCCAACCTCAGGGAGAGTTCAGACACGGCGCCCCGACTCGTGCCCGGGCCAGCGGCATTCAGTGTCCATGTGCACTGTTCGTTTCAACGTCCGTGTTCTTGGGCCAAAAACCCCATTATGAAAACCATCCTAAACGTGAACGCAGTTAAACACAGAAACGTTCAGTAATGCTGTCCCTAACGCGAGACTGGAGAGGCCTGAATCAGGCGGCATTAAGGCAAAGAGTAAGGGAACCCGGCAGCCCCGCTGACGGAATGAGGCACGGCGCCCGAGAAAGCGGAGGCAGCACGGAGTGCGACACACACGCCTGTTTGTGGGAAAGCCCCGAGGTCCACGGGAAAGTCACAACAGTTCTGTGCACACGGTTCTTCCTTTCGAGAAGCTTCCTTTAATGAGCGCGGACGTCCCTCAAATGAAAGCCGGAGCCTAATTCTGCCAGGGTGCCAGCCGGGCCGGAGGTGCCGCCACCCCGGGTTCTAGTCTCGGCAGCGGCCGCCCTGGGAGAGGCTCCGGCCTCACCCTAGTCGTAAGTCACGGAAAGAAGTCAAGTCAAGGGAAGTCAAGGGAAAGAAGTCAAGGGAAAAAGGGACCCTCCCTCCGGAGGACAGGTAGCAGGGGAAGGTCACACGCCAGACACCGGCTTTGGAGGACAAACGTCTTGCTCTCCACTTAGTCCCGATGGGGCCCCGAGAACCAGCCCGTGTCAGCCGTGGGGGCCACGGGGGTGCCCGGGGGGCGCAGGCCCGGCCCGCGGCCGCCGCCTTCCGCCTCACCTGCTCTGGGGCTGAGCACCGAGCAGCTTATCAGACAGCGGTCCTTGAGGCTGAGCAGCTGCCGACAAGTCCTGGGCCCCGAGCCGCCAGGCCCGTCCTGTTGGGCACCGGCTCTGGCCAAGTCCTTGAGGCTCCACCTTTCTGCCAGGCCGCCGGTGAGGTCCACCAGGGCATCGGCCACCTGCCCCGCCCATAGGTGCTCGTAGGACCCGTAGACCCTGGGGAGACACAACCGCAGGGAGTGAGCCTCTGGACGGGGACGCGGGCCCGGCCTCTCTTCCATCCCCGCGTCTGCAACACCCTCAAATCACCTGACCCACCACTTCCACCGCCTCGCCCTCCCCGACCACACACGCCCAGCGCGCCCTGCGTGCGCGCGAGGCCGTGGACACCCCTCTGCTTCTCCAGATCGAACCCCACCCCGGCCCCGGGACAGGGATGCTCACAGGCCCTCCTCACTCCCTGCCTCACTCCCTCCGGGCAAAGGCATGCCTATCAGGGCGGCCCCTGCCGGCAGGCTGAGCGCTGCATTCTAAGAGAGGCCTTTCCCCACTCAGACCCGGGGCGAGGGGCCTGGCCTCAGGCAGGACCATGATCAGCAAGCATGGAGACCTGGGGGGCCTCACTCCTCCCACATTTTGCTGAGCTGGTGATGCCTTCGGGCCCGACTCTGAAGCGAGGACAGGGAAAGAGGGAGCGGGCTGTGGGGAGACGCACACCACAGGCCCGGGCTCAGAGCCTCTGTCTCTGGACAGGCCGTCCCGCCGCAGGCCTGATGCCAGGTCCCGGGCCTGAGGAGGGCACTGCAGCCCGGGAAGAGCGGAGTCGTGCTGCCCCGGGGCGGCCTAAGGCAGCCATGACTCCCCAGCCCACCCCGGCCTGGCCCCTCCAGCCTCCGGCCTGCGTACTTGGCGTAGACCTTCTCCAGCAAGGGAAGCCAGAACACATCCTCTCTCTGGCACCGGGAGAAGCAGAGTCTCCCTGCAAGACAAGGCAGACGGTCATCTACGGTCACCTCCAGCCAGCGTCCAAACTGCCAGACTCGACAGGTAAAGGAGCCGCGGTACGTGTGGTCACGCCAGCTCGGCTGTCCTGGAGGAAAGACCTACCACGCACAGGGAAAGGCAAAAGGAGAGCATGAGACACAAACCACGCAGTGCCTCCCACGCACCGTCTCCAGAGCCGCCCCACGGCCCCCTGCTGCTCTGCCCGGGCCCGACTTCGCTTCGGCTGGTGTTGGCGCAGGTGCAAAACCCAATCGTCCCATGGAAAATGAACAGACTTTTCAGTAAAGCATTTTAGGACCACACTGAGGGAGCCAAGTGCCTCTGAGGGCGGAAAGCCAGCCGTGACGTCCTCCGGTCCCAAAGAAGCACTCAGCCCGAATCCAAAACAAACGTGACTTTCACAGGCAGTTCTGGCAGAGCTGGCTGCAGATGGCAGTCGCAGCGACCCCCTGGCTGCGGGGGAGGGGGTCTCAGGAGCTCCGCCGGCGCCTGGTCCCAGCGCCCTCACTGCAGACTTTGGAGTTCCAACCCAGGATGAGACACGGGTGGGCTCTGCACTGACACAGACTTGTGTGGTCCGGGCTCCGTCACTTACTGGCTACGAACATGGGATCGGTGGTTTTGATGTCGTTTGCAAATGAGGGCCAAAGCCAGGCATGCCCTGAGCAAGAAGGCCAGCGAGTATGGTGTGCTTAGCAGGGCCTGGGGGCAAGGGAGTAGCTCCCAAGGAGTCACTGCTGTCAACATCACTGCATTATCAGTCACGTCCAGGCACAAGGCAAACAAGCTATGAGGCCACTGGAAAAGCACCCTCAGCGGGCCTTTTGTACCTGTGCTATCAGCCTAGCACTCGAAACGGTTTTAACCACCTTTTGCCAATTTATACTCAAAACCTGTTAAAAAAAAAAAATCGACTAGCGAGGGAAACTTACTCCAAACTGGGGGCATAGGACCCGTGAACAGACCCTTTCCTACTCTAGGCGGCTGTGCTCATCTTTGCATCCCAAGCGCACAGCTCTGCCTGCATGAGAACCCAGGGCTCAGGAGGGCGGAGCGGGGCGGAAAGCCCACGTGCTGGAGCCCCGGGGACACCTCGGACCCCCTGCGGCCTGAGCGCAGAGCTCATCCGCTCCCACCAGCCACAGCGGCGGCCACAGCAGAGCTCACAGAGCAGGAGGTTCAGCTGCTAGCCTCCTGCTTCCTTCCTGCGCCCAGCGGACAGGAAGACGGGGCAGGTACCTGGTCCAGGAGCTGCCGGCGCTTCTGCAGGGCCGCGCAGGCGCACAGGAGCCAGCAATCTCCCAGCAGCCCTTGCTTCACCTGTCCGTCCTGGGGGTTATCTGCAAACAGCCGGGGCGCGGCACAAATTTCCTGCAATAAAGAACATCACCCGGTTACACCAGGCCTGAAGGCTAGCCTCTAAAACTAAGAAGACAGGATCTAGGTGGCAGGCACGGGGAGGAGCTTTTCTGGTCGCCCACATTTTGCCAAAGAGGGGAGGGGAAGCAGCTGGCCTCTCACAGCCCCTCCTGGCTTTAGATCACCCCGTCCTGCTTAGGTCCTAGGGTCCCTGTCTCTCTCTGTCTAACCTTCTGAAGTGGCAAAACCGCAACTCTAGATGAGTCCCACCATCCCCCTTCTCGGAACAGCTAACCTGCCCTAGAAAACGGTTTCACTTTAAATTCCTAACGGCAAATCTCAGACGGATCCTCCACGCTGCTAGAATCCTTCTTAATTTCCCCAGACCCAGACTACTTCCCCGTCTCTAAACACTTCCGCCCACGGCCCTCTGAGCTGATGACCTTGCCAGCAGCTTCCTTAGAAGCAAGCCCCACCGGACCCCCTCTCCTGCCTTTAGAGCCAGGGTTCCTCCCATGACCCCCTCCCTCCTCCGCCACTCCGCCCCTGCAGGGAGAATCCCACCGCCTAAGGCAGAGAGAACCCCATCTTCTGTATTACCTCCCCTAGAGTCTTCCCTTGTCTGACAGACTCCTCCCGACAGAGCTGCCTTCCTCACTTCCTCCCTCCTGCTGGCGCAGCTAACGCCCAGGGCCGGTCACCTCTGTGTTCTCAAATCCAACGGGTTCTCTCTGTTTCCGTCTTGCCTGACACATCGGGAGCATCCGGAGAGTGGCTGTCCCCTCGCACTCCCCCACAGTCCCCTCTTGGCTCCACGGCTCCACGTTCCCCTCACCCGCCTGCTGCTTCTCCAGGCTGCCCGCCAGAGCGCCTGCTGGAAGCGCTGGAAATGTTAGGGTCCCTCTCGGCTCAGTTCCAAGCCCTCTCTTCTTCAGACCCGCTTTCTCCTGCGGTACTATTCGGGGCCGTCGGCCGTGTTACGCTCCCCATTCCCAGATACCTGGGTCCTCTAGCCCAGAACTTCCTGAGCACCTGACTCTCGTGCCCACCTGCCTGTGGACAGCTCTGCTCACACCTGGGAGAGCAAAACCCACGCGGGAGTTCCATCCCTAGCCCTCCCCCACCTCCCAGTGTCCCCCAGCGCGCGGCACAAGACCACCAGCTGCCCGGGTGCTCCGGCTAAAAATGGGGAAGCCCTTCTTGATCCTTGCCTCATCCTCACCCTCTCCTTCCAGTCGGTCACTAAGACTTATTAATCCCCCTCCAAAATGTTTTCTCAAACCCATCGCCTCCAAAGCCCCATGCTAACACCGGCCCTGGTCACTTCTGTCTCGCACACCGCATTCCTGCCCCGTCAACGCACTTCCCAGCCAGCAGGAAAAGTGAGCTGCTTAAAACCTAAACTCACTCAGATCCCTCCTCTAGGAAAACCCTCCAATGGCCTCCCACTGGGCCTAAAATGCATTTTTAACCCCAATTCCGCTAGCGTGACCTGTAAGACTCCGTGCTCTGGCCCTCGCCTCCTTCCACACCAAACTGGCACTTTCCGTGCCGCCCAAGCACCTCGGCGACCAGAAGCCAGCTGCACCGGGGACCGGTGCCCTTGCAGGCAGGGGAGGGCCGTTCCCGCGGAATCTCACTCAGCACCAACACAGCACAGGCGGAGGGTCCCTTTGAACGGGCCCCTTCAAGCGTGCTCGGGCGCGCTCGGTCGAACAGCTCTGCCCTTCCGGGGCAGCGCGAGCGTGGTCGATCCCCGCAAACACAGCGAGGAGAGCGGGGCAGCCGGAGCCCAGTCGGCCGGGCGCCCGTCGGGGCAGAAGCGGGTCTGGAACCTCCCTCGGCACCGAGCTCCGCCATGGCTCCCTCCCGAGGACCCCCCCCCCCACTCCCGGGGCCGCAATGGCCCCGCCAGAGGAAGCGCGCTGGGCGCCGACCCGAGCTCCGCGGCCCCGCCAGCCGCCCCACCTGCGGCCGCCTCCATGTGATGTCCTCGCGGAACTGGGCCAGCGGCGTGGAGAAGCTGGAGAACAGCGAGGAGTCCGAGGCCGGGAAGTCGGCGTCCCGGAAGAGCTCCCTGGCCGGCGCCCGCATCCTGGGCGCCCCGGGCTCCCATGGGCTGCCCGCGCCCCCGGCGCCGAGCGCGGCCCCGGCAGGCAGGCGAGCCCACCGCAGGCCCCGCGCGCGCCCGCTCAGTCGCCGCGGTAACTGCCGGGCCACCTGACACCGCGGCCCAATAGCTCTCGAACGCCGGAGGTGCGCCCCCCAGGGGGCGTGGCTCCCGAGCTCGGATCTCGCGAGACCGCGCCGTCGCCCAGGCTGCACTTCTCTTTCCCCGGAGGGGTTCGGGGGCTGACCCTGCCGCGACTGATCCCTGGGAGGCCGACGGGCACCGTGTCCTCGGGCCGGTGCAGTTCGGGCCGGGGCGTCGGGGCCGCTTGGAGTCGTGGAGTCTTGGGGCTGAAGGGAGCCGAGAGGCCTCTCGGCCGATGTCGGGCGCGGACTACAAGTCCCAGCATGCAGCGCCGCCTCCCAGGATGCGCCGCTCCTCCCGGCGGCGGCGGCGGCGGCGGCGGCGGCGGCGGCGGCGGCGGCGGCGGCGGCGGCGGCGGCGGCGGCGGCGGCGGCGGCGGCGGCGGCGGGTCGGGGGGGCCGGGCCGCCTGGTGGGGGAGGAGCCCGCGAGAGGCTCGCGGGGGAAGGCGGCGCCGAGTCGCTGCGGTGGCGGAGGGCTGGGCTCCCGGCCGCAGCCGGCTGCGGGGAGGGCCTGCCGGGCCTGGGACGCTGTCTCCTTAGCGGGGCAGGCGACGAGGCTGCAGCACCTGGCCGGGCCCGTGGCCCTGGTGGGCTGGACGGGGAGTGACCTGCTGCTCGGCGCTCACGGCGGCGGGCAGGCGAGGACAGGGGTTCCCCTTGCTGCAGGAACGCTACCTCCCTATTCCTGGGAAGGACGGCTGCCTGCCGTCCGGAGGCTTGTCCGCCTGCCCCGGAGGCCTGCCTCAGTGGGGCCGGAGCCTTCACAGCGTCGGGCAGGGGAGGACGAGCGGCCTCAGCCCTTCTCGCGGCAACTCTCCGCTGCTACTAGGGCTCCTCGGATCTCGCGTTCCGGGCTGCTTTGCCCGGCCCCGGGATAGGAAGGGTAGTGCGGTCCAAGCCGATCCCTCCTGCGCGGGGAGAGACACCCAGGTTCCCGGGGCAGGGGCAGCGGCAGCTCCGCCCGCCGGCACTGTCACGCTGTGGGAGTCCCACCCACCGGCTGTTTCGGGCCGGGGGGCTCTGTCGAGGTTCTAGAAGACGACTAGGTATCTTAACACCTGTCTCTGGGGTGCTCGGCTCTCAGGACCGCTGGGCGTTCCGATGGTGGTACCTCCCCCAGAAGATGCTGGTGACTCCTGCGCTGGACCTCAGGGGAATCCGGAAAGGCCTGGGCTCCGCCTCTGTCGCGGTGCGGAGGGAGTAAGTGACCTTTCCTACCCGCCCTGGGCTGCTGGACTGTTCTCCCTGGGTAGCACCCTGGGGAGAGTCCTAGAAGCCTGGGGGTCCATTCCACCGTCTGGAGAGCAGGCAGCTTCCTGCGGAGGTCTGCGCCCCACGCGTTCCCATTTCCCTTCCCGACCTGTGGGTGCCAAAGGGTTCTGTGGAATCTGAGCCCTGCCTGCTCCCCTCCAGCCCCCAGGTTATGGCTGCTCTGGAGCTTTTGTGCTCCCGTGGCTTTGCTCACACTTGGGCCCGGATGACTCCCTGTTGTTCTCCAAGAGATGTTCTCTGGCTTCGCAGCTGGGGCTGGGGGTTGTCTCTTCTGAGCCCCCACATCTCTCCCAGTTCAGTGGGAGTAACCAGGCCCTGCGTTCTCACGGGGACACAGAGATTAGAAACGTGATTTCGTTGCCGCAGCTGAAGTCATCTGGGGCGTCCAGACCTCTCCCTAGGTCAGGGTCAGAAGTTGTAGAGAGGGGCGTGTGCCGCAGCTCCGAGCAACAGCACCAGCCCTCCGGGGGGCTGGGGGTGACCCCCGCAATCTGCCCAGGGCAGTCGATGGCACCTTCTCTCGAAGCCAGCCTTGGCTGCCGGCATGTGGAGGGTTGGTGACAGAGACTGCTGCAGGCAGCCCATGGCCACAGGGGGACGAGCCGGAAGACAAAGGCCCGCGCCCGGAGACTCCAGAACTGAAAGATGAAGAGCCCGCCGATGCCCCCGAGCCCCTGAACTTGTTGGTCCTAGGATCGTCCCCCTTGGGATTTCTGGTCATAGATTATACAGTTTTATAGTTTGAGTGAATTTTGAGCGGAATCTTTTGTTTCAGCAATATAGACATCGTGCCGAGACCTGTATTCGTTGACTACCGCTGTACAAGTTACCCCCAGACTTAGAAACTTAGACATTTATCAGGTCACAGTTTCTGTGGGTTGGGAGCCATGGCGGCAGGAGGGTGGTTCTGGCTGGGGGTCTCGGGGGATGGCCGTCACAGTGTCGGCCAGAGCTGGGCCAGCTGGAGATCGGCTGGGGCCGGAGACCTCGCTCCTTGGCGTGTGGACCTTCGTGAAGCTGCTTCGGTGTTCTCACCACGCGGTGGCTGGTATCTCCCAGAGCAAGCGATCCCAGGGCAGGGGAGGGTGGAAGCTGCTGGGGGGGTTATTTTTTGAAGAGTTTATTTATTTACTTGACAGAGAGCACAAACAGGAGGAGCAGCAGGGCAGAGGGAGAAGCAGACTCCCCAGGGAGCAGGGAGCCTGATGTAGGGCGCAATCCCGGGACCCTGAGAGCATGACCTGAGTCGAAGGCAGACACTTAACCAAGTGAGCCGCCCAGGCCCCCTCTAGGGTGTTTTATGACCCATCTCGGACGTCCTCCATCGTTCCCCACGTTCCCTTCACTGAGAGCAAGTGCCCCCACTGCAGCCCACACTTAACGGCGGGAGCGTCAGAGAAGCTGTGCACACGCGTTAAGGCCCTGTAGGCCCCGAGGGGTGGGCTGAGAGTGTGGCCTGTGCAGGGACCTGATGGGCGGTGTGGGGGCACGGGGAGGGTGGTGGCTCAGGGGGCAGCCCTGGGCTCTCCATTTAAGGGATCACACGCTGGGTGGTGGGCTCGGAAGGAGGTCTTTGAGGCCGGGTTGGGAGAGTGAGCCCAGGGGCCCAGGATTTGAACCAGCGAAGGAGAAAGACATTTAGTTTCTCTGCAGGTGCTTGGTGACTAGTCACAAGAGTCAGAAAGAGGGCGGAGTGGCGGTGCCAAGTGAGGCGGCCGGGGGGCCCCGTGGACTTGGAAAGACTGGCTTTGTGCCCGTCAGTTTAGGAAGCTCATGGGACTCCTCGCAGAGGAACAGTCTTTTTTCAGGGACGTGCCTTGGCGCGGACTAGGGGCAGGCGTGCTCTCCGTCACACAGCCAGGGCAGCTGCTGGCCCACAAAACCATGCGGACCCTGGGTCCCACCCCCAGCAGCCAGGGAGGGGCCAGTGTCCTGGTCCTGCGGGGAAGGCCTTCTCTCTGGGAATCTCCAGATGAGGGGAGAGTACGGGCGCGAGGCCCCCGGGCTTAGCCAGGCCCGCAGCCTGCAGGAGCAGCCTCCACCGAGCCCGTCCCAGAGCTAACTCTGCTGCAGGAGCTCAGCGATGGCGGGAACCTGGGCGGCCGCCCCAGCGGGGCCAGCAGCTGCCAGCAGCAGCCCGGGGGCCCAGAGCCTGGACCACTCAGTCACCCGGGCAAGGATTCTCGGGGCTGCTCTTGGGCTCTGTGGGTCAACCACAAGCCCCGTGGTACAGAAGATCCAGGGTGGTCGTGACAACTAAGTGAGAAGAACGCAAAGTGCCAAGTGCCCGGCTGGCCTTGGTTGGGGGGGGGGGCCGGGGTATGGTCAGCAAGGGCGACCGCCCCGGGCCGTGGAGGGCAGTCACTGACACGGCGGGCTGCTTCAGTGTGGGATTGTTTGAGGTGGAGGGGGAGTTGGTCCTGGCCTCCGTTCCCCGGCTGGCAGGTTCGAGCTGAAGGAATTCCCAGGCGGGGCATGGAACAGGGCGGTTTCCGCCTTGCTTGCACCACGAGAACGTGGGTCCCCGGCTAAGGGCTCGAAGGCTCGAACCATTTAGAACACGAGGAGTGTTGAGTCTGTGTGGTCCTTGCCCATCCCCAAAGCAGGTGTCACTGCCCTATATTAGGACAAGGAGCCTGAGCTTCCAGGGGAGGAGGCAGTGGGCCGGGCGAGCTCCGCCGTGGGGGGGACACAGCCCGCGCCCAGGCCAGCCAGGCCCAGTTCACTTTGCTCCCTGCGACGGAGGAAGGCCTTCTTTTCGGGCGACGTAGGTTGATAGTTTCTCCAAGCTCCTACTGGGAATTTCCCCCGCTCCGGAGGGCCTAGGGCTCACGCGCTCAGTGTTGTCCTGAGTGCAGTGCCACCCGACTCCAGCTCCCCGAGCCGTCCAGGCTGCGGGCTGTTCTCTGCGTCCCGGTGTGCGGTCTTCCCCTGGGCTTGCTGGTTCACCTTCCACCGAGGAGAGGACCCCTGGGCCTGGGTACGCCGGTGGGCGCGGGTGACCTCCTGAGCAGCCTGGCCCCGGCCCGTCAGAAGCCCACCCAGGGGCTGTGCGGGGCTCGCCGGCGCCCAACCGGTCTGCCCAGGCCCGGGTTTCACGGTCATTTCCCCCTCTGCGGCTTCTGCTTCCGGGGTCTGGGCTGGGGGCGGTTTACAGAGGAAGTGGGCGGGGCGGGGCGGGCGACCTGAGGGATTCTCTTGGCAGGACAGTCTGTGCTGGGTGCACAGGGTAAGCAGGAGCAGGGCCGGGAGGGCTGATGGGGAAGAGTGGGGGGGAGCAGAGGGGGGGAAGAGTGGGGGGGAGCAGAGGGGAGGCTAAGGAAATGAGGCTGGGGTCTGGGGGGCCCGCTGTGGAAGGAAGGGCGAGCCTAGGGCAGAGCGAGGGCCCCTCGATTCACGTGAACGTTGTGTGGCTTTATCTGTCTCGCTGTGACCACCCGGTCTTGAGGAAATTTGACTTCACGTTTCTTCTGGACTTACCTTTTAGACTCCTTTGCTAACTCTAGAACATTCTTTGTCCCGTATTCCAGCCCATGAATCCTCTCTGCATTGTGACCTTTCGACCAAGTGTTCTTTTTTGGGGGGAGAGGGGTCAGTTTCTATTGTAGTGATGGCTCCTTAAGACAGTTTCCAAGCGTCCGTCTGGTTCTTTCCCGTGGGTCCCAGTGTCCCGCGAGTGCCGATCCCTGCTTTATGGAGTATTTCAAACACCCCCCACATTGTGACTGAGATTTTCCTTCCGCATGTTGTGACGTCGTCCTCTGACCACTCTGCTTGCTGTCCCCTCGGGTGCGAGTTTGGTCTGGCAAGTGCTGATCCTCTCCCAGGGGAGCGGGCTGAGCTTATCTTCAGACCTGAAGTTCTGCCCCACGCACCTGGTCTCAGGGGAGGCAACCCGCCCCCAGTGAGCACCCGAGAGAGTGGGGGCACCCCTGGAGGGGCTGGGCCGCACAGGACACGGCCGAGGGACCCTAGGAACAGAGAGGCTCCCAGCAGCGTGGGGCACCACGTGCAAACCCGCAGCCTCCCTCCTGCCTTTGTCGAGTGTCCGCTCTCCTCACGGCCCCACAAGAGCCGCTGCTTGAGGCCATGGCCGCCCCCTTTCTGGACATCACGCCTCTGGCTCCCTGGACACCGCTCTCCTGCCTGGCCGGCTGCTCCCCTCTTTGTCCCGGAAGTGCAGCAGTTTCCCCGGGTTCTGCCCTCAGCCCTGCGGGGTCACTACTGCCACTTGCCACGCCCCTTCTGAGCACATGGTGGGAATGGCTGTGCGGCCCCCCAGCCCTTGCCGTGGCCAGTGTGAGCCCCTCCCCAGCCCTTGCTCATCCCTGGCAGGGTGCCTGGAACGTTCCAGATGTCCTAGATGTCCTCTCCCTCAGCAGCGTGGGTGGCCCCCGAGGAACCACAGCGAGGGAAGCCCACCCACTGCCCACCTGTAGCACGAAGGAGAAACACCCCTTGTTGAAAACATTGGGATCTCAGAGGGTTTGTTGCTGGAGCGTGACTCTGCCCGTGGCCGAGAATCAGGCCCCGAGGAGGGCGCCCCTGGACCAGAACACGGGCCGCATGTGCCCTGGTGCAGGGCCTCGCTGTTCTGAGGCGGTGGCGCGGCAAGGTCAAGGCCAGCCCCGGTGACTCACGGGGCAGCTGGTGTGGGAGACGCCCGCGGGTCTCGTGGGAGAAACAGCCGCAAGCTGGGCATGGGCTCTATCCAGCAAGACGGGCCGGGGAGGAGCTGGGCCAGAGCGTATATTCCGGGGCCCCGAGCTGCAGGGAAGAGGAGTGGCGAGAGGCCGGAAATGCCGGGCCTCACAGGGCTGGGAGCACTGTGGCTAGCCCTAGAGGGTAGCTGGGGGTCAGGACAGACCGTGACAAGGACAGGGTCAAGGATATGGGCGTCTCCCGTTGTGACACCCGGGAGTCACTTCTGAAAAGTTGGGAGAGAGCAGGCAGACACAGCTGGGCGGGAGGGGAGCCTGGGCCCCCAGCAGGGCCCCAGGACGGTGCCGTGGCCGTGGCCGCGGAGCTGCAGGCAGATCCGCATTTTTGAGTCAAGCTGCAGAAGAAACCAAGAGCCCAGGACTAAAAAGTGTCAGACGAGAGGCATGAAAACAGCCCCCCTTTCTGCAGGGAAGAGGCTCAGCCCTCCGGAGGGTTTCTTGTTTGACACCTGGTTCAGGAAGAGAATGGACCCTCCCGAGGGCGGAGCTAGGGGCCATGGAGAGCCTGGGATGGGCCCCCACTGGCAGGACTGGGTCCCTTGCAGGGTGCTAGGCTGCTATGGGGCGGGGGCTGCTGGGCACCTCCTGTGTTCCCCCTTCTGCAGCCATGTTGCTGCAGTGGCCCTGTCCCTGTTCCTTGCAGGGCAGGTGACTGGCCTTCTAGTTGGCAAGTTTCTGGGTAAAGTGGGCCTCACTTAGCCTGGTGCACAGCCCCGCGTTCATGGAGACCGCCGAGATGCTGGCCGTGGGCTGCACCACGACTGCAGGGGGGCCGGCTGTCTCCCGGGGGGGGCGGGGGGAGGGGGTCTAGAGCACAGAAGAGTTGACGGGATATTGGTGACCTGGCGGCCAGGCGTGGGGGTGCTAGGGTTCCTGGCCCACCATCTCCAGTCCTCCGTGTCCCGCCCCCCTGTAGAGAGCGGGGACTGGGACTGGCCAGTGGCACTGCCCCGTGAGGCTGAGCCTGTGCACGATCGTGAGCAGAGCCTGGGCTCAGCCTTCGGTCTCAGCGGCCTTGTCCCCACTGCGCTGCTTAACTGTCACCCGTCCTGGCAGACGCCTGAGTGGAGTCCCCGCCTCGTTCCCCCTTCTGGGCCACATTTGTACCCGTAGCTTCCGCTGCACCTGTGCTAGCAGATGTCTGCGGCCCCTCGCCCTTGACCGTCCAAGACCAAACTCGCCCCTGCCACGCACCCCTGCTTTCACTCCAGGTTGGGATGGGGGCCACTGCTGAGAAGGGCCCAGAGCGAGAATGATGACAAGTGGCCTCCTTTGCTTCAGTGTTCGAGGGCCAGCGGGGAAGGAGCAGAGGCCTAGACCAGGGGCCCGAGAGGGCAGGGGTGGCCTGCTGCAGGCCCTCAGAGCCCCGCGCTGCAGGGCAGGGTCTGGGCCTCTGAGGGCAGGCCGAGGAGCAGCTGGAGTGCAGCGGAAGACCCTTGGGCCCCCTCAGCCTCCCCATCAGAGGACAGGCCGTGCACAGCCCCCGGCCCCCTCCCCACCCCCGGGGAGCCGGGTGCCCGTGGAAGATGAGTCGGGTGAACAGGCTGGGAGGTTGTTTGCAGAGTGGAGGTTTAATGGGACAGTCATGGTGCCCCTGTTGCAGAGGTCCCCCGGGTAGCCCAGCTAGGACTGCCGGGGCCCCCAGGCCTCTCCCAGCACGGTGGGCCTAAAAAGAGCACCAGCCCTACCTGCCCTCTTCCCTGTGGGGTGTTACAGCCGCAAGACAGACTGTCCTGGCCCGCTTCCCCTGGGGCCCGGGACCCCGTGTTCCCTGAGGGGCTAAGGCTTTCTGGGGACCCCCTCCCCAGGGAGGTCCACCCTCTCTCCTCAGTGTCCCCTGACCCCACACTAAGGGCATGTCTGTGTCCTTGTCTTCTGTCAGGGGTCAACTGAGGCTGCCGACCCCGGGGGTGGGGTGCAGGGCTCCGCAGGGTGGAGGCGCGCTGTGGGGACAGTGCGGCCTGGACGTCGCGGCAGATGTAAGGCACAGTGTGGCAGTTACCGTGGGGACTGTGGGGCTGTCACCCCGGGGCAGTGCCCGGCGGTCAGTGTTGAGACAGGGAGGGATGGTGTGTGCCGGCCAACACGGGCCAGCAGTGCAAGAGAGCAGGGGTGGGCACCAGGTCCACGGGCAGCGCCGGCCATGAGGAGGTCCCTGGGAGAGCCCGCAGGAGGGGGCGTGGGCCCCAGCGGAGCTCCTGGCCAGAGCCGAGGCACAGTCACTGCGCGCCCGGGCCGCGGAAGGCACAATCGTGGTGTCTGGGAGGTCGGCGCTAGGCGGACACGTTGACGTCCCTGAGAGAAATGGCGCCGCTGGGGGCCTCGTCGCCGAGCAGCAGGGCCGGCGTGTCTGCGTCCACCTCCGAGTCCGCTCCGGCACTGGCCTGCTCCACGCTGGGCTCGGCGCCGGGGCCCAGGCCCTGGGACAGGATCTGCTGGATGGTCCTGCGCAGGTTGGGGTGCAGCCGGCCCTGCGTCTGGTAGAACACCTCCAGGGCGAAGGACTTGAGCGCGCCGGTGCAGAGGTCCTCGTACAGCGGGATGGTGTACATGCGGGACATCTGGGGAGGTGGGCACACTGTCGCCCTGGCCCCCCGACCCCGCCCCGCCCCGCCCGCCCCACCCCCCGCCGGCCGCCAGCCCCACCCCCGCCGGCCCCGCCCCCACCGCCAGCCCCACCCCCGCCGGCCCCGCCCCCACCGCCAGCCCCACCCCCCCGCCGGCCAC
>CM052810.1:173008055-173020835 GCA_028533885.1 Nasua narica | reverse complement strand
CCCCCCGACCCCGCCCCACCAGCCAGCCCCGCCCCCCACAGCCGGCGGGCCGCCAGCTCCCGGCCCCGCCCCCGCCGCCAGCCTGGACCTGCACTGTCCACACTCAACTGCCTAAGGCCTCTCACCCCACACACCACTATGGGCCTTCTGCAGAGGCCTCGTTTCCAGAGAGCTTGGGCTCCGGGGCGCTGACGGGTGACAGCCGTGCGCAGCAGGGAGGCTGGAGACCCTGTAGGCCTGGGACCCTCAGACGGCCCTGGGGCCAGGCCAGGCATGGGGCTGCCCACAGGCCCAGGGCCTGGTAGGCTTAGACCTCCAGACCGTGCTCCCAGCTCTCCCTCCGGAGGACTGATGGGGTCCAGGCTCCTCCCACCTGCTGTGCCCCCCACCATGGCAACCCAGACCCCAAATGTCCCCCACCCTGCCGTCCTGGATGCCCAGCCTGTGCGGCGGGAGTGGGGGGCTGGGTGGAGCAGTGTCCGGGCAGTGCTTGTGCAGGTGGTCGTACCTGGCTCTCCAGGAAGCGCCGGACCCGGTGGAGGTCGGGGTAGTAGTCGTTGCGGACGACGATCTGCAGCCAGCGGATACGGATCTCGGCGTTCATCGAGTCCAGCAGGGACGAGTAGCACTTGGACAGACTCATCACCACCTCTGCGGGGCCACGGGCGGGTCAGGGCCGGGCAGGCACACCCCACCCCGGCCACCCCGGCAGGCGTGGGACCCACCCTGGGGCAGTGGGGACCCGTCCAGGAGCCGGTCCAGGAACAGTGCTGTCTGGAAGGTCCTCCACTTGGAGATGTCGATGGCACTGGCTGAGGCGGCCGCCTGGTCCAGAGGCTCTGCGGTCCACAGCTGGAAGAGGGCCTCCACGGGCCGGGTCAGGCTGGATCCCTGAGACAGGTCCGGCTCGGCCAGCGGTGGGCCCGTGGCGTTGAGCCAGCGCTCAAACTCCAGCCCTACAGGGGAGATAGCACCCGGGGTCCCCACGCATGCTGAGATCGCAGACGCTGAGCGTGTCCATGGATGTGACTGTCCCAGGGCCTGGGAGCCCCAGGGAGCGGCAGCTAGGGGAGCCCGGGGTTAGCACCTTGCTACCTTGAGCCACAGGAGTGGCCTCTGTGAAGGAGCATGGGGGCGGCCAGAAGACCTAGGCTGGTGAACGATAGGTACCCCATCCCTCCGTGCCTCTCGTGGGTACCAAACAGTGAGGCACTTTTAAACCCAACCTCGGCACCGGGGTGAGGTGGGGGCGGTGATGGCAGGAGTAAGGGGGGTTCTGCACCATAAGGGGTCCGGCCAGCAGCCTGCTGATAAACCGACAGTCCGCTCTAAAGCCCTGGGTTTCCCTCCCCCTCACCCCCCGAGGACTCTGGGTGCACTTATTAACCTTCCAAAGCAGAGTCACCCTGTCCAGACCCTCAGCCACACCTCACTGCTCTTCAGCAAATCTTGGCCTTTCCCTAGATGTCAGACTCCTCCAGTCTCTGCTTTGGACCCCCAGAAACATCTTTATGGGCATCACACAGGTGGGCCAGCTGGCCTCAGACAGCTCCAAGGCAAACCTCCCTCTGCCCAAGCAACCATGCCCCAGGCCCTTTGCACATATTGCCTAACTCAGCCTGCTTGACCTAAGTGCTGCCTCCTCAGGGAAGCCTCCGGGGCCCCACCAGGATAGGAAGCACAGTCTCCTCTCCACACCCACGGCGTCCCAGGGTGAGGCTCACACCATCCGGCTATGGTTGGCTGAAGGAGGGACAGCTGAACCCAGGGGCCTTCCCTGGCAGAAGCGGCAGCCTGTGCAGTAGATGGCCCCCCACCGTCACACCCTCTGCTCCCCCCAGCTGGCCACACACATGGTGGGCGGCGGCCTCACCTGCCCGGCAATCCACGCTTTGCTCCTTCAGCTCCGGGAAGAAGCTCAGGAAGGAGTCCAGCAGGTCCTGGGCTACCACGCTGGTGAACTTGTACTTCTCCACGTAGGCCTGGGGGGGCGGGGGGGTGGGGGGGGGTGGGCAGGGCTCAGCGGCCTGGGGGCTGGGCGCACCCCCCCACCAGAGCAGAGTGGGCACGGAGGCACCCCATGTGGCCGCGTGGTCCTGGCCAAGCGGCAGGCACGGGGAGGGAGCTAGAGGGAGGAGGCAGTGTCCAGCCCTGCCGCTCCCAGGTGCCCCCCACTCCACTGGACCCCACGCCAACCTCCAGGACAGGACGCAGCCCTGGAGGGCGGGGTGGGGCGGGGCGTGGGCGGAGGGCGGGGCCTGTCCTGGGGAGAGGGCGGCTCACCCGGAGAAAGTCGTCGAAGCGCTGGGGGTCTCCGCACAGCTGGGACAGGTAGTACACGAAGCAGTAGCCCTTCTCGTAAGTAAACAGGTTCATCAGGTGGCTGGGGTTCACCCCTGCAAGGGGAACACCCACGGCTCTGGGCAGTGTCCCTACCCAAAATAGGTGTCCTGGGGCGGGGTGGGGGGGACCCTTGGGGGGCGGTCAGGCGCGGTGGAGCAGGAAGGCTGAGGGCCCTCACATACCTGGATGCCCTGGGAGTGCAGTAGGGGGGCCTGCCCTGCCCAGAGAGCCTTGGCGGAACCCGAGGGCCCGCGTGTCATGGTGGCCAGTGCCCAGGAGAAGTGGTGGCAGGCTGAAGGAGCCTGGGGAGGCCTTCCTAGGGCTGGGGTACCGGGCCTGGCCTTGGTAGAGATCCAGCCAGAGACGCTCTGGCCAGAGGAAGAAGGGGTGGCTGCAGGGCCCGGGGCAGGGCCTGGTGGGAGGGGTACCTGGCTCCAGCTTGACCTGCAGCTTGCTCACTGGGCTGTCCTCCCCGAGGAGCTTCATCTGCCTGTGTAAGGCATCCAGACGGAAGGCGGTCTCCAGACAGGTGAAGGCAGCCCCTGGACGGGGTGGGGGACAGCGGAGGCAGGAGAAGGGGTGCAGCCTGAGCACCTGGGCAAGTCTGAGGCTGCTGCCCCAGCGGCTCCCCACCCTGAGCCCCGTGGAGCCGACCCAAGGCTACCCTGCTGGACACACACATGCTGGGGGACCGCACCCTGGGGGACAGCCTGGGTTCTCAGCCCCTTGTGGCACCAGCTTCCTGCCGCCTCTCGCGTCACCCAGGGCCGGCCGCGGGCAGTACCGTAGGTCTCGGTGGTGATCCGGCGCTGGGCGTAGGTGGCCAGGCCCTCGCTCAACCACATCTCCTCCCACGTGGCATTGGTGACGGCGTTGCCAAACCAGCTGTGGGCCACCTCGTGGATGACGTCGATGACCAGGAACTCGTCACTCTCCAGGATGGAGGAGATGATGAAGGTGAGGCAGGGGTTCTCCATGGCCACGATGGGGAAGGAGGGGGGCAGGAAGACGATGTCATACCTGCTTGGGGCAGGAGGGCGGGCAGATGACCCAAGACAGCCGTGGGCCCGGGCGACGAGCGGCTCCCCCTTCCCTGTAGGCCCCCGTTCGCCCCTCTGAGCCCCTGGGAGGCGCCCGAACATACCTGCCCCACAGGTACGGCCCGTACAGACGCTCGGCCGCGCTCAGCCACTGCTCCACCGCCCCCGACAGCTTGCTGGTGGCCGTGGGCAGAAGGCACGGCTCGGCCCACACCCGGCTCCTGTCACAGGGCGGAGAGCACGGGCAGAGGCTGACCGGCCCCCGACCCCGCTCCCCCGCCAGATCTCCCCTCTCCCATGGGCCCAAACGCCCCGCCTCACTGGAGGGCTACCCCGCCACACGCTGAGGGTGGCTGGGCTCCTTCTGTCGCCGAGTTGAAAAAGCCTGCCCAGGCTGGAGGGTGCATCGGGCTGCGGTGCCGGCAGGCGGACGGGCTTGAGGGGGGCTCTGAAGAGGCCGAGAGCCCCCAGCTTCTGGGCCGGGGGTGGGCAGGGTGGGAGGGAGGGGCCTGGCAGGATGGCCTCCGGCTGAGGCAAGACAAGGTGGGGAACGGGGCTGGTCCCCACACTTCGGGGGCCCCAGCGGGGCAGCCATAGATGCAGGCCCCGTGCCCGGCCCATGGCGGGACTTCCCCAGAGCCTGGGCGCCCCCCACCCCAGCCCCCGGCGGCGGCCACAGGAAGCAAGTGGCAGCGGCCCTACCTGGGCCCGATGTCTGCCGGCTGAAGGTCCCCGGCCACGAGGGCCACGAGGTAGGCGGGCACAGGGTGCTCCATGTGGAAGCGGTAGACACCCTCCTCCTCCACGTAGGTGCTCTGCGTGGCACTCATCAGCACCTGCACCCCCGATGGGGCCTGTGTGCGAGGAGCCCCACCCATCAGGGCACCCCACAGCCCAGATGGGGAACCCCACGCTCTGGTGGAAAACCCTACGACCCAGGCCAGGGAACCCCAGATCACAATAAGGAACCCCACATCCCCCGACAGGGCACCGCCTGCCCAGGACGGGCAATCCCACGTCTCCAATGGCAACTCCACACCCCGGGTCAGGAAACCCCATATCCGTGGTAGGGAGCCAGCCCCGCATCCCCGACGGGGAGCCCCGTGACCTGGGCCGGACGGCCACATCCCCGTCAGGGCACCTCTCATCACAGAGAGCCCCCATGCTCTGCTGGGAGCCCCTCTCCATCTGCCCCTCCCGCACTGGGGCTCCTTCCTGGCGGGCGGCGGGGAGGCAGGCCAGGCAGGGGCGCTGACCTTGACAACGGCCGAGTAGGTGCACTTGACTGCGGGCGTGTCGAAGCAGGGGAAGAAGGAGCGATTGCACACCGAGTGGCCCTGCGTGAACACGAAGGGCTTGGCGCTGCCATAGGTCAGCTCGGGGTCCAGCCACCAGATCTGCAGGCAGGCGGTGCGCAGGCCATCAGCCAGGGCCACCCTCCCCCCACAGCAAGGCACGAGGGCGCCCGGTCCCACAGAAAGTGGCCTGCGGGGACACTGGGACACCTCTGCCATCTGTGCCTCGCTCCCGGGAAGGGGGGCAGGTTTCCTGGAAAGAGCAGGGCCGTACGGAGCAGCCCCACACCTGTGGCCCTGCCCGGGCTTCTCGGCCCGGAGACTTGGGGGCAGCAGCTGGAGAGGAAGGCAGCGAGGGCCCGGGAAGAGATGGCCAGCTTGGGCCCCTCTAGGGCCTACAGCTGCTCCTGGCCACCGTCGCCTACCCAGCCCTCGGGTGGGCAGGGCAGGGGACCCAGATCACGGCCAGCAGGAGGCTGGGCCCCCAGGAGCCAGCCCAGGGGTTCTCCCAGGCCCAGCCCTTCGTCCCAGCTTCTGATGGGAAACTGAAACATGGTCGAAGACCCAAGTCCAAGTTCTTACAGGGCAGCAGCGAGGAAAGGGAGCCGAGAACGTGAACATGGGAGAAACCCGTGCTTCCTAATGACCCCACACGGAAGGGAGCTCCTGAGCCCAGGGCCACCCCCGAGCAGCATAGGACCAGGCACTTGGAGAGGACGGGCTGGGTGGGCCAGGAGTGGCCACGGGAAGGCGGCGGGGGCCTGCACGAGGCCCCCTGACTCTGCTCCCCCACACTCCCCTCTGCCGGCACGCGGTCGCTGGAGCAAACTGGATAGTCCGTCGTCCGCTCCGGTGACCAAGTGTCCTCCCAGGAACCCCCAACCCCGGCCTCTGCAAGTGATGGGTCCATGGAATCCACGGCTGCGGGCCACCCGCAGTGGCTCGTGCCGAGGTCACAGGAGCGGTGGACCGCCAGACCCAGGAGGGGCTGCCCCCTCCCCCCCAAGACCACGGACCCGGGTGGACGCCCAGACCTGGCAGGGCTACCTATCCGGTTCCGGCCAGACTCCTGGCCAATGTTCACCGGCTTCTTTGAAACTTCCTTTCGGGTGCTACATCGATGTCCCCTCCCCGGGGGAAGCGGGCAGCGGTATGTTCTTTCTCTGCTGACCCCCTCCCCCCCGCCAGGCTACCCCAGATGCTCAGAAGGGCTGTGGGGGGGCCTGTTCAAACTGCAGAGTCCGGGGCCGCGCCCCAGAACTGCCAGCGGCCAGCACCCAGGAACCTGCATTAAGGAGACTCTGCAGCACATCCACATTAGGGACGGGCCTTCGCAGCCCCCAGACCCCTCTTGACCTCACTTTCTCCTCCCCGGCCTGCGGCACCACCACAGCCTCCTCTCCCACGGACCCCTCCCTGCCCCGAGGCCCTGTGCTTCTCAGCCCAGCCAGCACTGGTGTCCCCTTAGCCTAGCAGAGACCGACGGGGGCCATAGTCCTTCCTAGGAGTGGGGGGCTGGGCAGACCCCCAGGCAGGCAGGGTCCGGCCCTGGAGGTGAGCCACCAAGTCCTTTCAGGGTGAGGGGCAGAGGGGCCGGTGAAGGGCTGGACTACTGACTCCGGACACCCCAGGGCAGGAAGAAAGCTGCTCTTGCTGGGGTGGGGGGGTGTCCCTGAATGGGGCGCAGGAGACAGGCTGCCTCTGGGGCGGTGAGGCCCGCGGCCAGGAAGCTGTGGCCTCACCTGGCACTCGGACAAGTGTGGGGATCTAGGCCTGAGCCCTGAGGTGTTCCCGCGGGGTAGCGGGTGCCCGGGGTCGGAGGCCAGAGCCCCCGTCCTCTGCGAGGGACCCAGCTGGGCGCTAGGCCCCGTGCCCACAGCTGCACTGTCTGTGGGGACCATGACGCCCCTCCCTGCTCCAGGCACCCAGGCCCCAGAAAGCGCAGGGATGGTGGCCGCTCTCGCTGGCCTGCTGTGGGTCCCGGCCCCAGTGCTCTGCTGGCCGTGGTCTCGAGTGGGCCAGACGCAAGGGCTGCAAGCTCCGGGACTGAGGTCAGGGAGAAGCACGTCTCTTCGTTCTCACTGTGTTGCAGGGAGGCACGCCTGTCCCCTGTCAGAGCCCCAGACGACTCGCACAGGCAGCAGGGCCAACCAAGTACGCCAGCAGCCGGCGTGCTCGGGGGAGCTCAACGCAGGCCCTGAGCTGGGCAAGGCCCGCTCACGGTTCCGGGGAATCACGCGGGAAGCCCACAGGTGTGCGTCTGGTCCAGGCTCTTCCCATCCGGTGTCACCGTGGTGGCTCCTGGCCTGATGCCACCACCCCACCTGTCCCTTTGCATGCTACAGACAGAGACAACTGGAACCTCAGGGCCTCCCAGAGCTGCGTGCACACTGCGTCCGTGGGGGAAGAGTGGTGTCGCAGGAGCGCTGTCCACACGGGAACCCAGGGCCCCCACGCTGCAGGAGTGAAAGGCTCCACCCTAAGAGCTGCGCCGCGGTGGACACGAGGCACCCAGGCTTTCTGGCAGAGCCTCTGAGGCGGTGGGTGCTGGGCAGGCGCGGCCGTGCCGGTCCCCGAGGGCACCGGCTGCAGCCCCCGCCAGTCCTCACCCCCAGGCCCGAGGCCCAGAGCCCAGCCGGGCCCTCTCTGGCCCTCTCCAACCCGCACGCCACCTCCAGAGAGCAGATTCGCTGCCCCCGAGTGCTCTGAGGACCTAGGTCACACGGAGGCCCTTCCACGCCTGACAGCACCTACTGGCCTGCCCGGGTGCCAGGCCCCCGCCGACGGATGGACCGGCCGGTACCCACCGGAAGCTGCCCTCCTCCCCAGGCAGGGACAACCCCGGCACTACTGAAAGGAGAGGCCTCCCTTGGTGGCACGCTGTCCCCTGCCCCCACCACCCACTGGGCCAGCGCCAGGACTCTCACTGTGCCCAAGGCTCCTAAAAACTCCCCAGGCATCCGCTGGAGATCACTGAGGGCACCTGAACAGGACTCCGGGGCAGGTGCAGGGGTGCCAGGCGCGAGGCCGCGGACTCCCTGGGGCGGGCTGGCCCCGCCCTCCCTGCAGGTGCCGGGCGCAGAGCCCCGCTTAGGGCCCCCTTAGCTGGCGGCGCGGGGAGAGGCCGCCCGGAGCCCACCCTGAGCCCAGCCCCCGGCCCCAGCGGACTCACGGCCGGGGCGTCGGTCGAGGTGTAGCGCAGGATGACCTGGAAGGGCTGGTGCGCCTGCAGCTCGGGCGGCAGCGTGACGGTGAGCGAGGAGCCGTAGTCGGTGAACGGGTCCACTCTGAAGGCCAGCGGGCAGCAGGCGGGCTCGGCGCCGGGCGCCTCGGGGAAGGCGGGCAGCGGCGGCGGCGGCGCGGGCCCGGGCCCGGCGGCCGCGAACGCGAAGGCGCAGGGGGGCTCGGCGGCGGCGGCGGGGGCGCGGCGGAAGGCGGCCGAGTGCAGGCGCAGGGCCGGGTGCGCGTCGAGCACGAGCGCGCGGGGCGCGGGCCGCAGCGCGCACAGCTCGAGCACCAGGCAGCCGGCCAGCTCGCGCGCCTCGGGCCGCAGCTCCAGGCCCAGCTGCAGGTGGCGGAGGCGGAAGAGCTGCGCGCTGGAGGCCGAGGCCACGTCCAGGGCGGGCGGCGGCTCGGGCGGCGGGCGGGCGGGCGCGGCCTCGGCGCCGGGCGCCTTGCAGCAGCAGCACTGCGCCGCCATAGCCGGCCGCGCTAGGTGAAATCCATGGGCGGCGGCCGCGCCGGGCCGCGGGCAGCGGGCGAGGGGCGCCGGGCGGCGGCGGCGGCGGGGCGCGGGCACAACAGGAAGTCGCGCCGGGAGCCGCCCGGCCCGGCCCCGTGCCGTGCACCGCCCCGCTCGGGCTCCGCTCGGCCGCCGCCGGGGGCGCTGTGCGCGGGGCCGGGCCGGGGAAGCCGGGGACGCAGCGCGCACGGGACCGGGGTGGGGGCGAGCGAGGGAGCCGCGCGCGGGGGACCGGAGGTCCGCGGGCAACGTGGGGGGCTCGGCCGGGCTGGGAGCCGGGGGAGCTGTGTGCGGGGCACCGGGGGCAAAGTGCGTGGGCCCGGACGGCAGGCCGGGGGCCTGGGCGCGGCGCCCGGGGTGTTGGGCTCTGGAGGACCAGGGCGCACAGGGGTCCGGGGGCACCGGTTGGCCAAGCGGCCTCCCAAGCCCTGCGCTCTTCGGACGGGACTCCCCAGGGTGGCTGCGGGCGAGGTTCCTCGGGCAACGGCTGCCTAGCGCAGTCTCTGCTTCTGCAAAGCCAGGAAGTGTATACTCGCCCGCCGCCGCCAGCCCCACGAGACCCGTGGTGGGCGTTGCGGCCCTCGGTGGAGCTCGGCTGTAGGGCTGTGCTCTCTGATAAAGCGGTAGTGGCCTGTGTGGCTGTGTCGATTGAAACGAAATACAGTTCTAAGTCTAGTTCCTCCCTGGCACAGCTGTGTTTCAAGGTGTCCGCGTGTGTGCAGGGTACTGTGTGGCTAGAGGCAGTTGTTGGTCCGAGTGGAAAGTGCTGCCTGAAGGGCTGGCAGGGCCCTGGAGGCGGGCTGTGGAGCAGTGAGTGCTGGGGCGGTGGCCGGTCCCGCCTGCCCCCACCTCACCGTGCCCGGTCCTGTGCAGAACCCGGGGCCCTGCGAGGGCTGCACACCAGGGAGGCTTCCACCTGAAGCCGCAGAACGAGAGGGGCCACCAAGGCGGTGCCGTTACCGTGATGGAAGAATTCGGATCTCTCGGGAGAAGGGCTCTGGGGCCTGGAAGGGCATCCAGGAGCCTCGCACCGCTCTCCTCTGCTGTCGTGGTGGGGCAGGCACCTACCCCGGGTAGCAGGTAGCCTTTCTGGACTCTGTCCCTGTCTGTAACCCATGTGGTGGCACCCGCCTCCCTCCCTGGGAGCAGCGGAGGGCGGGGAGGGCTGGTTGGCTGGGAGGCAGGACTGCGTGACTAAAGCATTGCTTTAATTTTCCCATGCGTCCTCTTAGCTGGGGTGACACAGCCCGACTCCCCAGGAAGCCCAGGGCTCACGTAGTACCCTGGAGGAGGAGGTCAGTTCTATGTCTAGGACTCAAGAGAGGAGAGAGCTGGGGTCTAACTGGTCCTAACTTCGTGCGGCCCCAGTGCCTGCCCACGAGGCACCAAAGGCAAAGGGTTTTAGATTGTACTCCCATATTTGGGAACTTCTCGGAGCCCCTTCCCCCAGGCCAGATGGCTGGGGCTGGAGGAGCGTCGGGGCTGCACACGGGCACCTGCACGAGCCTGCCCTCGTCCCCTCAGGGAGGCTGACCAACCACTGGTGCTCTCAGAAGCCATCAGGGGCTTCCTGTGTTCCCGGTCCCCTGGACTTGGGGACACAGGGCTTACCTCTCATCCCTTCTCTGCTGGAGGGCCCTGCACCTCTCCCCAGGCCAGCTCTGCACACAGGGTGGGTGGACTGGGGCAGCCTTGCTAGTCCACAGCGGTCACCCCCTCTCCTCCCGGGGTGGGGTGCCCGCTACCCCGCATTTATGTAAGGAACCAACGCAAGCCGGTTTTAGAGCAAACGAGTCTGTTTTGCGGGACTGAAGCGGCCCACTGAGGCACCTCGTGAACTGTGAGGCCCACAGGTGGAGCGCGGTGGTTGTCCTCAGTCTCCACCATGTCTCTGTCCTGCAGGGGACAGTGTCCTCAGCACAGCCCCGAGGCCCTTCCCCGGAGCCGGTCGGTTCCCCTGCAGCAGGACCGCCTTCGGGAAAGCCACGGTGCAGGGGAGGGAGGTTGGGAGCGGCCGCGGTGCGCTTCTCCCCTCTCCCCACCCCGACCTGACCTGGGGACGCGAAGGCAGAATGGGGCCATCAGAGCCTGGGGTTGCTCCCTCGGGAACTGTCATATTCCAGTGTTCTGGAGATCACCGCCTGGCTGGCTTGGGGGCGCTGAAGCAGTGGACACTGCCTACTCCCACCCTCGGGCACTGTGCCCGGGAGGGGGCGGGTCCCTGGCCTCCCCTGCTGGGGGGCGGATGAATAGGCAGGCCGAGGTCCTCAGGAGAACGGGGCCTCTGGTGAGAGCTTCTCAACAGAACGGGTGGGAGAACACTGGTGCGGCCCAGATGTGCTTCAGCCCGGCCCAGCCCTGTGGCCCTCACACCCGCTTACCCAGCGCCAGGGCCGCCGGCCAGGGGGGCGTCCCAGCAGAGGGGCCGGGAGCACGCTGGGGAACACTTGGGCTCAGGTCCTGGGACAGCGCTCGGCTCACCTCTAGGCCACGGCAGCCTTGCCCGCCGAGTGGAGACCGTGGCAGTGGCTTCCTTCTGGAAGGGGTTGGCGGGCCTGTTGAGAGTGAGGCGGCCGGCAGGCCCCGTAGAAGGTGGAAGAAGGTGGCTTGGCCACAGTGAGCCACAGGGGGCTCACGACGGGCAGCAGCACGTGAGGGCGGGAACTGGTGACACTGGGAAGGGCTGGCCGCCGACCTACAAGGTGTGGTGGATGCTTGCGGCCAGGGACTGATGGAGGGGTCCTTCGTGCCACAGTCAGAACCCAGGTGCAGGTGTGACGGGGGTCACGGCCATCCCAGTGCCTCATCCGCACCTCTGGGCTCTGCTGGGTCAGAGGTTTCGTTCCCAGCTGCGAGGCTTCTAGCCAGGGGCGCAGGTGTCCCCCCAGAGGGCAGGTGAGACACCACCCGGCCATTCCGGGCTCCTCAGGCCACGGAGACAACAGGCAGATCAGGGGCTGCTGGGCTGACTGCAGGGACCCGTGACCAGGTCACGGTCCCGTGATCTGAAGGAGCCGCGGGCCCTGCTGGCGCTCGGTGCGGCCAGGAGGGGTCCGCCAAGCCCGGGATGCTCTCCTGCTGCCGCCAGTGCTGCCCGCTGAGGACGACGTGAGGGAAGCCCCAGGCAGGGCCACCCAGGGCCCTTCAGGGTAGAGCCTCGAGTCACCTCACCGGGAAAGACCAGGGCCAGCGAGGTGTGGGCTGAGGAGAACGGGAAGTGAATAGTGGGGCGGGGAAGCAGTAAACACTAAATACGATATTTTATTTACTTTGATCTGTGTAGAGTGGCGTATATTAACCAGGGGCTGTATTATCTGTGATTCACGTTGTGGCCAGGTTCCCCCCCCCACTGTCTTATTTAAGGGGTGCCGCTGGCGATCACTTTCCTAGGGCAGTCTGTAGACCCCAGGATGCAGGTGGGGCGTGTCTGAAGCGACGCGCTCAGACGCACAGGTGGCGAGGGCGGCTGCGGGCGGCTGCGGGCGGCTGCGGGCGGCTGCGGGCGGCTGCGCGCGGCCGGGCCCACTCGGTGCCGCTGTGAAGCTGCGAGGTCAGGGAGGCGGGAGGTGGGCACAGGCGCTGGGCTGTCGCCGGGCCGCCTCACATCCTGGCCTGTGTTGCAGCAGTTTAGGGCCTGGGTCCCGTGCTGGATTCTGAGATGGGACCAGGTGAGGCTTGGGGAGAGCCGTGTGGCTCCAACAGGTGGCACGCACAAGGCTTCGCCAGCAGCCCTGGTGTCCTCCCGGAGTTGCCCCCGTCAGAGTGGCAGGCAGCCAGGACTGGGGAGGGGGAGGGGGATCTCCATGACTCCAGTCCTTTCCCACCTCCTGACCTTGGCTTGGCTCCCCGGCCTGGCTCTGCGTATTAAATACCTTTCTGCCTACAATTCCTCGCGTGGTTTTGATTTTCCTGACCAAGCCCTGTCTGGTAAACCTGCTGACCGAGGAAGGGACGCTTCCAGTCTCCTCTTCAGGGACTGGAAGACCCTTCAGGGACACCCCGCGGTACTGTCAAACGGTCTCGAGCTGCATTTCAGGAAGAAGCAGAAAAACTGCAACAGGAAGGAAGGAGGACAAAGACCCCCGGATTCCATGTGCCCCGCACTGGGGGCTGGCTCCTCTCCAGGGGCTGAAGGACTAGGGCTCATTCTGGAGCTCAGCTCCTCTCGGTCCTGGGCACGGTCCCGAGGGCTCCACGGACATGCGGGGCAGGGACTGCAGAGACTCCTCGTACTTCTGCAGCTGAGCCCAGAAACCCGGGTTGGGCTCGGCCACTGGGCGGGCGCTCTTCACGGCCTGCGCGCGAGACGGAGGCTGAGCTTAGCGCCACAAGGTGCTCTGCGCCCCAAACCGCCGGGAGG
>CM052810.1:172995558-173007955 GCA_028533885.1 Nasua narica | reverse complement strand
CGCCCCCCCCACCGGAGAGGCCCGCCCCACCCGGAGGCCCCCCCCTCCCGGACGGCCCGCTCCGCCCGGAGGCCCGCCCGCCCCCGGGAGGCCCGCCCCACCTGGACCGCCCGCCCCACCTGGAAGGCCCTCGCCCGGCTGAGGCCGCGGTGCCGCATGAGGTAGGCGGTGCAGACGGCGGCCGAGCGGCTACGGCCGTTCTTGCAGTAGACCAGGCAGGCGCCGCCGGCGCGCACCGCGGCCTCCATGGCGGCGCAGGTGGGCTCCAGGTGCGCCAGCAGGTCCTCGGCCGGGTCGTCGAACACGGGCACGCGCAGCTCGGCCACGCCGGGTGCGCACGGGCCGGGCTGCTGGCGCGAGACGTTGACGCACAGGGTGACTCCCGCGCGCGCCAGCAGCTCCGGCGCGGCCGCGGCGCGTGCAGTCCCGAGGAACAGCGAAGGGGCGACGCGCACGAACGGCGGCGGCGCGGGCGAGGCCACCCTGGGGACCTCGCGGCGGCCGGCTTGCCCCGGGTCCATGAACCGCACCCGGGCCGCGGGACGAGCTGCGGCGGCCGGGCGGCCCGCGGGCCACCCCCGGGGTCCTAAAGGCCTCCGAGGGTCCCACCCGCAGAGCTCTGGCTGCTTCCGCATTGGCCGGGCGGGGCGTGGCTCGTCCTCTGATTGGCTACGGATGGGTCGTGGTCGGGCGGGCGAGTGGGATTGGCTGCAGCGGGGTGGGCGGGGCGGGAACGTGGGGATGACTGGGCGGTCCCTGGGGGGGCGCGGAGGCCCGGGAGCTGAGATCTGCGCGGGTGCGTGGGTTCCTGCCGGGCACCTTGGGCCGGGCAGGCAGCGGCCGGGGCCGACGTGCGTTGCTGGGCTTCTGCGGCTGCAGTGCCTGACTTTGCGCCCGGGGCTGTGGGTGTGGGTGGGGGTGGCTCACAGACGCGGGCACCAGTCCCGGAGCGGTCCGGCCGTGGAGGGGCGGGCAGCAGGGCCCCAGCTGGGCTCCGGGAGGTGGGCTTCTCGAGCTGCCAAGCGGAGGACAGAGGGTCCCGTCCGGTATCCTCCGTATCGTTTGGTTGGTAGGCTGCCTGGCTTCGCTCCCTCTTAGGAAGGAAGCATTGTGTTGCCGGCCGAGGTGCCTTGTAGTACAGCTTTATGTTTTGTTCCCTTTTATCTGCTTTCTAATTGCCCTTTGAAATTTCTGCATTTTCCCTTTTATTGTAAAACATGGTTCATATGAAATGAAACTATTTGCTGTTAAATTTTCATCATTTTTTCATATACCAGCATTTTTATTTTTCTTAATTTTTGGTTCACTACTCAAACTTTTAAAAACTAACATCGTGTAGGGGCTCCTGGGTGGCTCACTGGGTTGTGTCTGCCTTCAGTTCGGGTCATGATCTCTGGGTCCTGGAATAGAGCATCGAACTGAGTTCCCTGCTCAGTGGGGAGTCTCCTTCCTCTCTCTCTCTGCCCTCCCGCCCCCCCCCCCCCTTGTGCGCGCATTCTCTCAAATAAATTCTTTTTTAAAACCACATCATCTGGGGCGCCTGGGTGGCTCAGTTGTTAAGCATCTGCCTTCGGCTCAGGTCATGATCCCAGAGTCCTGGCATCGAGCCCTGCATCGCAGGGCTTCCTGCTCCGCGGGGAAGCCTGCGTCTCCCTCTCCCACTCCCCCTGCTTGTGTTCCCTCTGGCTGTGTCTCTGTCAGATAAAATCTTAAAAAAACAAAAAACCCACATCATTTAATGTTCACATAGTTACCATGTAAGAAGACTTATTCAGGTTTTCCTGATGGTCAGTGTCATTCAGGGACATCTTTCTGGGATTGGTTTCAGTGAAAAGTACCTGTTTTGCAACCCTGTATACAATGATATTGCACTTTTATTCTAATAGTAGTAAATGTTTTTTCTGATTCATCTATAAAAAAGCATCACAAACTCAGTGGCTTAAAACAACATAAGTTTATTTACCCCTGTGTGTTTGGGGTCTCCAAATCTCCCTCTTCTTATCAGGACACTAGTCATTTACTTCAAGGCACATCCTAATCCAGTATGGCCCCTTGGATTATTTGCAAAGACTCTATTTCCATACATGGTCATTCACAGGTACCAGGATTTAGGACTTAATTTGATTAGGATTTGAACTTAATGTTTTGGGGGGATGCCATTCAACCTGCAACAGATGGTATGGTTTACCCAGTTTCTAAGATATTTTGAAGTTGACCATTTCTTTCTTTTTTTAAGATCTTGTTTATTTGGGAGAGAGACAGCGAGAGAGGGAACACAAGCAGGGGGAGTGAGAGAGGAAGAAGCAGGCTTCCCACTGAGCAGGGAGCCCGATGCGGGCCTGGATCCCAGGACCCTAGGATCATGACCTGAGCTGAAGGTAGACGCTTAACAGATTGAGCCACACAGGCATCCCTCTTTCTCTTTCCATAGCAAAGTAATTTTTAAAGATTTTATTTATTTATTTTAGAGACAGCGCGCGCAGGAATGGGAGTAGGAGCAGAGGGAAAAGCGGACTCTGCGCTGCGCAGAGCCCCATGTGGGGGGCTCTCGATTCCTCCATTCTGAGATCATGACCTGAGCCGAAATCTAGAGTCAGACACTTAACCCACTGAGCCGCTCAGGCGCCCCTGCCAAAGGAATTTTAAAGACAGTTTAGTTTGTGCTTAAAATTCCCAAGCCTGTAACTGGAGGGAGCAGGGCAGAGAGATGAGACCTGAGGGGGAAAGATAAGAGGTAAAGAGAGGGGGGATCCAGGAACCAAGGTGGGTATGAAAGAAGAGAGGTGAACTGGGAGATAGAGGGCCGGAGAAAGCACCCCAGAACCCTCGCCAGAATCTGGCCACTGGGGAAGGGACTGGGCATGGGTTTTGCATACCCCTTTCCCCTTGCAGCCTGGGCTGAGGACCCACGCCTGCCCTACGCCTCTCAGGCTCTAATGGCTTCAGCTGCAGAAAGCCCTTGAGCTGCTGTGCCTCTGCGCTTCCTAGCCCGGTTCCCTGCGCTGCGTCTCTCCTCTGGAGAGCTCCTGCGCATCCTCTGAAACCCTACGCAGGACTCCTCTCTCCGCAGTCTTCTCCAGGGACGCCTCGGTCCACACAGCGAATCCTTCTTGATTCCGTGACCTGGAGCCCCTAGGTCGCCATGTCGCGAAGCGGACCGGGCGCTCCCGCTCCGTGCCTGCCCCAGACTTGTACGGAACCGACAAAACCCGGCTCTGCCGTCTGGCGGAGCTCGATCAGATCTTGGCTCTACGGCGTGCTGGCACGCGGCGGTGGACAAGTCAACCTCCCCGCGGCTCCGTTTCCTCCGGTGTCTCGCGCGCACAGTCCCCGTGCTCCGTGCACCGCGGCGTTGGAGCGCTTAGCGCTCCCCCGGGGGGCCCTGGCCCTGCCGGACCTGGACGTCGAGGTCGGCGGTGCAGACTGGCGGGCCGGGTCCCCGTGCCTCTCGCGGGCTCAGAAGGAGGCCCGCACGCGCAGGGGTGTGGGGGGCTCGGCGGGGGCGCGCGCGCTCGGGGCCCTGTGAGGTCACAGAGGACGCCCGTGGGCGGGGCCTGGGCGGGGCCGGGCGCGGGGATTGGCGGAGGCCGAGAGCGCCGCGGGCACGTGGGCGGCGGGCGGGTCTCCAGGGAAACCCGACGCTCTCGGCCCCCGGGCGCTGCGCGGGGCTGCTCTGGACCGGCGGTTCCGGGCGGACCCGGAGCGCTGGGTGCGAGCTCTCCGAGCCTCGGTGCGGCCCCGCGGCAGGGGTGCGGGCGGGATCCCGGCGGGAGCGCGGGCAGCCGGGAAGGGGAGTGTCCCGGAGCCCGGGGGGTGGGTGGGGCGGAGGCCCGTGCAGGGACCCGACGCCCTCTCGGCCTGGCCCCCTGTCCTCCCGGGGCCCGGGCAGGCAGGCAAGTTGGGACCCGGCGGGCTTGAGAGGCTGTGAGTGTGAGGCCGGGCGAGGGCCGTGTCCCCGCACCTGTCGGTCCGCCCCTGCGGGCTGGCTAGAGGGGCCCGTGGGGGAGGGGCGACCGCAGGGTATGGCCTCTCTGGGGGCCATTAGCGCGGCGTAATACTGACCCCAACACAGGGCCCTAAGAGGCCGTGGAGGGTGGCTCCAACCTCCCTTCATGTGGTTCCAGTCCCAAGGGAGGGACCGGGACCCCCCTCGGGGAGCTGACGAAGATTTCTCCGAGAGTTTCCAATAGGATAGGGGCGTCGACCAGATTAGGGGGAGGGGGCTTTGTTTCTCTGAGGCGGATTGGGCTGTGGGCCCGTCCCTGGGCACTGCCAGGAGCCCTGAGGGCGAATGTGGGTCCGTGGCTTTGCTTCCAGGTTCGAAGACCAGAGGTATGGAGAATAATTATTCCTCAGCCTTCTATTACGAAATCCCAGATGTTACCCCCCATGACAGTCCGCCGGTGTGGAGCGGCCGCGATCCTGCTGCTGCCACCCAGGACCTGGGGACCCTAGAGAGCTCCAGGACAATGGAGATGCTCTTTACCAAAAGGTGCCCGGGTGGGGTGGGGGCTCCCACAGGGGGTCCCAGCCTGACCCTGGGGACCACTTAGCTGGGATCCAGCATTGGGGCAGGTGTTAAAAACTGCTAGAAGTTCTTTTCCCCCTCAAAAACTCCACTCCGGAGGGATAGGAAAACCCCAACGTTGTATCAGCAACCACTGAGGAAAATTACAACGCTGGGTAAGGGGCCCCCTGCCTGATGTCTGACACTCCTTCTAGCCCACTCTGCCTTTCCGTGTCACCTCCTTGTGGCCTCAGGAACATCCGCTTTGTACTGTGGCCTTCCCAAGTTGGCACATCTTCAAAATATAACCGTGAGAAGGTCTACCTGGGCCAGACGCTGCCCTCAGAGGCTTCCCTTGTCCTCTTGCGAAACCCGTCCTGTAGTCCTACGGTGTTTGTCCCCATTACGGACTGAACTGTGTCTCCCCAGCTCTTCCCCAGTCCCAGAATCCATGTTAAAGCCCTCACCCCGGAAGTCATGAGGACTTGCATTCATTGGTCAATGAATGCAAGGACCCCCTAGGGAGGGCACAAGCTCGGCACACCCCTCCCACGGCCCAGCTGTCCTCCATGCCCCCGGAGATGGGGCTTTTGGGGAGTAGATTTAGATGAGGTCGTGGGGTCCCATGATAAGATTACTGCCCTTGTAGGACGAGGAAGGGGCTAAAGCTTTCTCGGCCCCACGAGGACACAGTGAGAAGGTGCCGTCTGTGAACCAGGAGGCTGGCCCTCACTGGGAACGGAGTCTGCGGGCACCCTGGCCTCAGGCTGCCCCCTCCAGACGGTGAGAAATAAATGTGTGCAGTCCAAGCCCCCTGGTCTGTGGGGCTTTGTCGCAGTCTGAGTGGACTGACGGAGCCCCTCTTTCACAGAGGAGGAAAGTCGCTGAGTCCCAAGAGGGGAAGGAAGCTATTGGGCGGCAGAGTCGGGTAGCCGAGCCCTCGCTCGCCTGCCTGCTGCCCGTTCCCGGGGACCCTGCAGCGGGCCCAAGCTGACTGGTTGCCGTTAATGACGTTCCTGCTTGATCTTAAAATCATTTCCGTTTGTTTTTCTAAGGAACATTTCCCTTTGTTCCTATTTGTTGAATTAAGCAAGTAGGATCTGTGCTGCGCAGGGAGGAGGAGTGCTGCGGGAGTTTGCTGGGGCTGCGACAGGCTCCCCCAGGCCAAGCGGCCGGGACAAGGGAAACCTGTTGTCTTTCAGCGTGGAGCCTGCAAGTCCAGGGTCAAGGTGCCGGCAGGGTGGTTTCTTTTGAGGGCGAGAGGGAGACTCTGCTCCAGGCTGCTCTCCTTGGCTTGTAAATGGCTGTCTTCTCCCTGTGTCTACACATCCCCTGCTCTCTGTGTGTTTGTGTCCACACCTCCCCTCCCAGCCTGGACCGTCCACCTGACGGTGGCACAGGTCCATAGACCAGAGACACCAAGGCGCAGCGAGCCCAGAGAGCAGGGAGGCAGAGAGGGGGGCCGCGTGTGTGTGTGAGGGGGGGTAGCATCATTTTAAGGATTTCTGCAAGAGCAGAAGAGAAGCAAACTCACCTTGGTGCCCGTTCTCGGCCCCTTGCTGCGTGCCCACCCACCCCTGCGGCCTTCCGTCTGTCTGTCCTGCGGGGCCGCTTGCGGCTCCTCTCCATCTTTAGACCATTTATGGGTCCATGCACGTCTGCCCAGGGTCCACCCCCTGCCCGGCTGGGGGCCAGGCTGCCGGCTCCTGGGAGAAGCCCCCGCCAGGGGCACTGTGGGCTGGTGGAGGGCGCAAGGCTTGCCCTGCAAACAGGTGGAGTGGGGCGCCCATCAGCCTCCAGGAAACTGGTGGCCATTTAGCCACGTGGGACAGACACAGGGTGGCACGCTTCCTGTGTGACCTGGGGCCACCACTGCACCCCCATGCCTCAGTTTCCCTCTCTGCAGAATGGCGGTAGCAACAGCATCTGCCCTGGGGGGGTGTTGGGAAGAAGAACGGAGATGGCCTGTGGTCTCCGCACCGTCACGCCTCAGGCCTGCTGCTCTTCACCTCCCTAGGGACATCCCCCCGGAGGAGGAGGAGGAGTCCGAGGGTCCCCGCGGGGAGCAGGACCTGAAGGAGACCTACATCCAGCTGGTCCGAGGGGTGCAGGAGTGGCAGGACGGCTGTGTATACCGAGGGGACTTCGGGCTGGACATGAAGCTGGGGCACGGTGAATTCTCCTGGCCCACGGGCGAGGTAACCGGCCCTGCCCCTCCTGGCCAGGCTCAGCCGCCACCGCTGTCTCTCCTCCTCCCTCCTCCTCTTCTGTCTCTGTTTTAAGAGAGGGAGAGAGAGAGTCTCAAGCAGGCTCCGTGCCCAGTGCGGAGCCCGATGTGGGGCTGATCTCACGACCTTGAGGTCACCGCCTCAGCTGACGTCAAGAGTGGGTCGCCCAACTGACCGAGCCCCCCAGTCGCCCTGGTCGCCCCTCTTCTAAGAGGGGTGTGAGGTGAACTTGCCAACCGCCGGCAGGAAGGGTGCTAAGGCTAATGTCTTCTCCGCTGGAGAAATGTCTGGAGAGAAATGTCCTCAGACTTCCAGGGTCCCTCGGGGCCTTTCTCCCGGGGCGTGGACAGAAATCCCGGCCCGTGCAGGCGTACCCGAGTAACCAGAGGGTTAAATGCGCCCCCCCCCGCCCGCCGCAGTTCTACACAAACCGTGTAAGTTAAGATTTTTTTTAAAGTTGGGTGGACTCTAATTTGCCCCCACAAAACCACGCAAATTAGATGGGTGCTGGCGGGAGATGGGCAGCCCGGCTCAGTGCCTCTCTGCCCAGAGAGAGTCCTCGTGCTGGATGGGTTCGTCAGAAACCATTACTGAGCTCACATTCGACCCCGGGGAGACTGAAAAAGTGCCTTTGTTGGCTCTTGGAACTGAAAAGTCCATCCCTGGGGGTCAGGTGGCCCTAGGCTTGGCCAGGTCCAGGGATTCCAATGACCCTGTCGGGCCCGCGCTCTCCCCGTCTCCATGTGGGGGGTAGAGACTGACCCTCCGCCATCTGGCAAGCCCACGGGAGCTGTGCCACACTCCTGGGAGAGAGGAAGGGCCCACACAGGGTGCCGTCTGGCTTGGGCTCAGGTCCTGCGGCTAAACCCAAGTCAGGGCTGGGGCGGGGGGCAGGAGTCCTCAGGCTGGCCGGGCTTGGTACCAAGTGCCTGGGGGCTGGGGTTCGTCCACCACCACCCCACGGGGAGTCCTCTCGATGACCAGAGGAAAGAGAAGGGACACTAAGCCGGCAACAGTCGCCGACCCGTTCCTCCAGAGCGGCCTGTGAGCACTGTGGGCCCCAGCCCGCTCCTGGGGCGGAAGGAGGCTGCCGGCCATGCACCGGGGCCCAGTGTGGCGGTTGGAAAGGCCTCGGAGTGGGCATCACATTCTTTCTTTCCTCCTGAGGCCCTGTAGAGGGGCAGATTCCGACAGACCTGCCCCTAACATCTGTGGGGCTCGGGCACAGAGCAGACGGAGGCCGGCACCCCTGGCTCAGGATGGAGGCGTTTAAAGCAAAGCCACACCAAGGTTCCCAGCCAGGGTCCATAGTCTGCCCCTGGGGCCACGCAGGGGAGCCCCCCGCTGGTGCCCCCACCCCCGCTGCTGCCCCGGAGCACAAGAGGATGGAGCTGAGCCCCGGGGCGGGGCGGGGAGTGACCTCGGCCCCAGGGGCACCTACCTGCTCTGCGTCTGTAGGTGACCGCCCCTAACGGACACTGTGCTCCCCGACTTGAAAGGGGCCGGTTTGCCGGCAGCTAGCGCTGCCCCAGGGCTGCTCTGCCGCCAGCCTGGAGGGCTTCCCGGAGGGCCGGGGGGGGGGGGGGGGGGGGGCCCGGGGGGGGGGGGGGGGGGGGGCTGCCCTTGCGCAGGGGGAGGAGAGGGGCCCTCCTGGCCAGGGGATAAAAGGATATTTATGTTCTGGGGAATTTTATTTGTGTACCAAGTGGTAGCTTTGTTATTTTTGAAGATAAAAACAGTACCAGTAATAAGGTACAATATTAAGGAGAAGTCGAACGGGCGAGAAGGCGTGCCTCTTCCGATCCCACTTTCCAGAGTAGCGCTGGGTATCAAGGCGCTGTGTGTCCTTTAGAGTCAACTGTGAATGCACCATAAATGTTTAGTTTTTTATATATAAACTGGGATCATCCCACATAGAGCGTCTTGAACCCTGCAGATGACATACCTTTCCTCCTTTTATTTCCTCCCAGTAAAACCCACCCACTCTGGTTTACAGCTTCTCAAGGGTAGAGCCGTGTGACTAGGACCGCGGTCAACACAGGGGACCCTTCCACCCCCCCCATATTACCCGTTCCCCTTTGGTACTGTCCCTCCTCCAACCCCAGCCCTCGGCCAGTCCTCTGGCGTATAATTTGCCTCTGCAAGAACGTCCTTTAACAGAATACAATACGTGGATCTTTCCCAAAGGGCGTGGGAGATCCCCGTGCGTTGCAGTGAGCCCTGAGCTCCTTCCTTAGTGCTGAGTGCTGGGGCAGCGCCCGGCTCGGCCACCGGCCACTGGTGTCCCTCCCAGCTTTGGGCGGTTATGAATCAAGCTGCTGTACGCATTTACATATGGTGTCTTGTGCTCGCGTGTGCGCGCGTGTGCGTTCGTGAGCACACGCAGTCCCCCAAGCCCCTGAGGCTCACCGGAGGCCATCTCCAGCCTCGCCCTTGCCCTCACCCTCCAGCCGTCCATGACCATGAGATCCAGACATACTTGCATATGTCAGCAATTCGTTTCTTTTACTATGAAGCAGTCAGTGCTCATCGCGTGCATTTGATGCCGTTTTTGTTGATTCACTGAGAGCTGCACGTTTGAGTTCTTCCCAGTTGATGGTTCTTACGAACGAAGCTGCTGACATTGGATTACAAGTCCTCACGTGCGCGTCTGTCTATTTTTGCATTTGCGTAAATACCTGGGAGGGGATTACTGGCCGCAGGTTGGGCGTGTGGTACGTTTTACAGGACATCTCCGAATGGTTTTCCGAAGTGGCCCTGCCACCTTCCGCTTCCGCCCATCGGCTACGAGCGTCGTCCTTGCCCCACGTTCTGTGAACCCTGGTGTTGTCAGCTGTTTTCATTTCAGCCACTCGTAGGCTTATCAAATTTTCTGTCCCAGTTCTTGCTTTTTTTAATATCCTAGTTACAAAATCTTAGCTTAACCCAAGGTGACCAAGATTTTCGTCTGCGTTCTCGTCTCTGTGTCACGGTTTGGGCGCTGACTTCTAGGTCTGTGATCCATTTTGAGATAACTTTTGCATTTCACGTGAAACGGGGGTCGGTCCTCCTCCCCTCCCCCACCCCCATGTGCTGGTGTCCGGTTGTTCCCGGGCTGTTGGTTGAGAGGTTTGCCTTTTTTCCACCACTGGCCTTCGCATCTTTGTCAAAACCCCGTGCGGAGCCACAGGTCTGGTTGTCTTTCTTCATGCGTGGTGAGGGTTGGCCGGTGCGGGCCAGGCTCTGCAGTCACATCGCCTCCCTTCGCGTGATTTTCGAGAATACGGTGACCATTATTTCATGAGAGGGTGCAAGATAGCGACATTCTAAATCTACGATTCCTCCTCCTTTTATTAACTAGAATTCTTTGATTTACGACATCTTTCGTCAGCTGTTTGGTTACTTGGAGGTAGTTTAATGGGAAAAGCAAAATGACCCCTGACCGTTGCCCTTTCTTTGCAGGTTGTCAAAGCCGTAGGGTGATTACCGTCTAACATTCTTCAGGGGTGATCCGTGGAGCCGAGGGGGGGGGGTTGGTATTTTATAAACTCACGAATTTTAATATATTTGGTTGACCTCCGTATATTGCAGTTGTCAAGCTCTTCGATGCCCAGCTGGCCCTCTTCTGCCCGCAGGAACCTCTTTAGTTTGGCTCTTGTAATTGACACAACTCCAGCTGGCTTTGGTGGGTTTTTGTCTTTTGGTAGGAGGCGGTGTCCCCGACCCCCCGCCACCCCCCCCCCCCCCGGTTTTTTACTCAACAGCCAAGGTATTGTATTTGCATATCTTTCCTCTTGGTCTTAAAAATCTTCGTTTCTAACCATTAACATTTCTTACCTGTTTTATCTCATTAAATACGTATGACGGTTTCAGAATAATAACGTAGCATTATGACCCCCACTATGACTCCTGAAAGCAACTCAGGGCTCCTTTGCCTTCCTCTTGTCCCTGGGGCTGATCGCACAGGAACGTTGAACCCAATCACGGGACAGAATTCCTGTCTGTGCCGTTAATCCAACCCCAGGGTGTAGAGCTCCACTCTCTTATGTTGCTTTCGTTTTTTAGGATCTGATTTTTGAAATCTTGCTTTAATCTTGTTATACGCTTAGGTAAAAAAACTGATATTTTTCTGAAGGCAAACCTAGCGAACGGGGTCCACCCGGAGGAGCCCAGCGCCCACCCCTTCTCTTCTCTCTGGCGTCCTCTCTTGTCGTCGGTGATGGTTTCTACGCCCTGTCTGTGCCCATGCAGCCACCAGCCGGCCATGTTCCTCCCCACTTAGGCGGCACGCGGTGCGCTCTGCACGCTTTCGACGGCTGCCGCCGTTTCCCGTCATCCGGGCGTCTCGTGTCCTTAACGCTGGTTGGGGATCGACCGACACGGGAGCTTTTCTCCAGTCTTTGTTGTGCTGAAGGGCACGGCGGTGACGGTCTTGCTCATTAATCATTCTGTGCTTTTGTTGGTGATCTTTCGGATACATTCATTCCTAGAAGGGCATTGTTTGGTGCAAATAAACGTGTATCAAAGACAAATTTTTAAGCCTGCGTCGTGTTGCGTCCTGTAGACGTGACCATTATTAGGATTATGTTTTATTAGCATTGTAGTCATTAGTCTTATTCTGGTTTGCTGCTCTACCACTGCTGTGAACGTATGTGTGACCGTAGCTTCGAGGACGTTGGGATTATTTCCTTATGATAGATTCCTGGAAGGGGCGCTCTTGGGTCAGCTCTTGGGGTGCGAGCCTCTGGACTCCTCATAGATCAGCAGCAGCTGCTTTCCGACTGCCTGCTTCCCTGCGCCCCCTTTCCATACCCTGTCCCCAGTCTCTCCCCGCCCATCTATCTTGTGGCTCAGGCCTCCTCTGCGACCCTTGGGAGCTTCCAGGTTGTGCTGCCCTGCCCCCCAGCTACTTTCACAAAACGTGGTGGCACTTCCTGCCCTGTGGCTGCCCCGCAGATTCTTCCAGAAGTACCTCTGCCCCCTCCCCCAACTCCTGCACAATGAAGTCGTCCTCCGCGCCTTTTACTCATTCATTTCTCTGGCTTGTTCTGGACTGCGAGGTTCTTGCGGGCGGGGCCGTGCATCCCATAGACTTTTGTCGCAGGTGCCCAGCCCCGGGGGCCTGCAGCCGGAGAGCTCTGACACAGCAGCCCCGGGGGCCTGCAGCCCGAGAGCTCTGACACAGCAGCCCCGGCCCATTTCACAGATGAGGGCACAGCTCGTGGCAGGGAGGTGGATGCCCCTGCTGGGTCAGGCCCCCGCAACTTTGCCCAGGCCATTTCCTCGGTCTTCCTGGTGACCTCCGGATGTCTTCCAGTGCCATCACCGGGGGGGATGCAGTCTCCTGGGAAGTAGGGCCACTCTCCGAGCTCCCTGTGCCGGAGCCCTTCTCCCAGTTTCCTTGTTGGGGGGGTTGGCATTGTCTTCCACTCACGCCATCCCGGCCCTTCCCGCTGCACACTTCCTCTGCCCAGCACAGTCACGGTTCCGTCCAGCGGGAGCACCCCAAGAGGCCCGGCAATCACTGTGTTCTGCTGGCTTCCCTGCAAGGGAGGGTTAGCTCCCCCCTCCCCTTCTTCTGCTCACTCCTCCCCCTCCTCCCCCACCCCTCCTCCCCTTCTTCTGCTCACTCCTCCCCCTCCTCCCCCACCCCTCCTCCCCTTCTTCTGCTCACTCCTCTCCG
>CM052810.1:172956605-172995058 GCA_028533885.1 Nasua narica | reverse complement strand
CAGGCGCATGGGGGGCAGCGGACCCGGGGTGCCGGGGGGGAGGGCACGTGGGGGGCAGCGGGCCCGGGGTGCCGGGGGGATGGGCATGTGGGGGGTGAGGCTGGGGGGCAGGTGCGTGGGGGGCAGCGGACCCGGGGTGCCGGGGGGGGCGGGCGCGTGGGGGGCAGTGGGCCCGGGGTGCCGGCGGGGGCCGGCCCCTGGCGTGTCGGGTCTGTTGTGTGTGTTGGAACCCTGGGTCTAGGCTTCGTTCCTGGCAGGTAGGGTCTCGAGTAGTCTTGCTCTATGATGAGGTTCAGATACTTGAGAAGGGACACAGAATTCCTGCCTTTAATGTCACACGGGTCTGAACATATCACGTACAAACCTGCTCGACAGCCCCGACAAAGTCCTCTGGTTCATCTTAAGGAAGACGTGGGCCATCACTCTGTCTGGGTGGCAGGACTTTCTCAGCAGAGGGGCGCTGAGCTGCTGGAATGGCATGGGGCAGGGGTCTGGGAGCTGCGGTGCCCCGGGCGGGGGTCCAGGGGGCATGCCATTCCCCGGGCAGAGGTCTGGGGGGTGCTGTGCTCCAGGCAGAGCTCTTGGGGGGCGGCCATGCCCCGGGCGGGGGTCCGGGGTGCCGTGTATCTAGCTGTGGACACGGCTTGCTGGTAGCCTAGCTGTCTCCCCAGGGTGGGCTCAGTGAGAGCAGGAGGCCCTCTGTGCTTCGGATGGCCTGCACGCCGTGCTCCTCCCTCAGAGTCCCCGGCCGTCCTCCCAGCTGCTCCGGCCCCGCCAGGCCCCCAACATGCCCCTTGTGCGTCTGCGCCCTCCTCACTGCCGGGCCAGGGCCCGGGTCGGCCCCGGCGTTGCGACGTGGGCCGGCCCTCCACGCGCTGTGCCCTCGCCCCTTCCCGCCCATGTGGGGCGCCTCCGCGTGGGCTGCTCCCGTCCGGGCTGCCTGGAGGGCCGTGCGGCTCCCGAGAGCTGGAGGCAGCGGACGGTCTCGGGAGGTGGTCACACTTGACAGATGTTCAACTGTCTGCCTGAAAAAGAAGTAATGCTTTTCCTTGAGATCCTGTTTCCGGATCTCATTTTAAGGATCTTCCCTTGACCCTGATCTCCTGTCCTCCGAGCGCCTGGACGTGCCCCCACGTGTGCTTCCGGGGCCTCTCAGCGGCTCTGGATTGGGGTGGGGGCAGGTGGGCTTCGCCCCAACTGTGTCGTCTGCCTCCATAATTGTTGGGAAGTGGCAGGACTCTCTCTTTCTTGACCCTTAAATAGTCTCGTCTTTGACTTTGGGAGCCTTTCCCCGGGTCCCCTCAGCCTCTGATGCCTGCCTTGCTTTCTGGTTCATCAAGGGGATCCTCACACACCCGGGGGTTCCTGCCCCTGCCCCGGGGTCAGCCAACCAGTGGGCTTTTCAATGATTTAATTACTTACAAGTTATTTATTTACTACTTTTCATCACAAGGAATGCGTAAGGTTGGAGAACAGCACGGGCCCTCTTCTGGGTGCCCGGGTTACTCCCACCTCCGCCGGCCACCTCCCCAGCTTCTGGCCTCCCTGACGCTCCCCTGTGCCCGCCGCCCAGCCCCATGCCCGCCCCAGCTGGGCACGGCCTTTGCCACGGAAGTCCGCGTGGTAGGGGCATGGGGCCCCTGCCCTCCTGCCATCGGCAGCCCCGGCCCCCCAGATGTGGCCCACGGTCCGACAGGGTCGTCCAGACCCTCCTGCCCTGATGCGAGCCCGGAGCCGGTCTTGCCCGCCGGCCTCTTCCCTTGGGCCGGTGGTGGTGTCTCTGAGGCGTGAACAGCGTGGACGATGACAGAGACTGTGCAGGGGATGACGTCCCGTCTGTGCTTCCCCAGGAAAGTGCAGCCCACCGCGGCCCAGCGGCCCCAGCGGCATGCCCCGCCCGCGTGGGCTGTGGGGTGCCCAGAGTGCCAGCGAGAGAGGCGTTTAGCACCTCCATTCTGGCCGCAAGCAGGGTCCGCACGTCTGGGGACGTCAGGGCCTCCCGGTCGCTGGTGCTGTGCGCCGCTGGCTGTCAGGGGGCTGCTAGCACCCCCCAAGCGACCGCCCACTGGCCCTCGTCCGGTAAGGAGACCCTGTGCGGTCCAGGCGGGTGGCGGTGGATGATGGCCTGATTTTCTTCTGCTCGGACGGAAAGGGCGCGCGCAAGCCCGTGGCTCTGCAGTTGGGCTGAGATTCTGACCTAAAACTGGGAGAGCCTCCCGCCCTCCCGCCTCGGGGTGCAGGTGGGCCCCTCTCTTGGGTGCCGTTGGCCGTGAGCGAGCTCGGTGGGAAGGAGCCAGAAGTCGCCCGTGCACGCCGACGAACGCACTCTGTCCCCACGGGCGCACAGTCCCTGAGCGCCCCAGGTGTGGGGGGAGGGGTCAGGATGTGCTCGGTCATTGCCCTCCTCTTGCTTTTGGTCTGGGGACCGGGACCGGGACCGGGACCGGACCAGCCTCAAGTTACAGACCCACGGCAAGCCCCTGGTGCAGTGGGGGCAGGGGTCCCTGGGCAGTGGACCAGCCTTGACCTACCTTGTGCTCCGCCCTAACTTCTCATCCATGGGGTTGGCACATCTGTCCTGTCTTACGGCTGAGAGGGTGGCTTTCCTGGGCAACGAGGGCGACGCTGGCCCCTGCAGCTGCTGTCCTGCGGGGGGCCCTGTCCTCGGGCTCCCCCGCCGCCCAGGCATGGTGCAGAGACTGGGCAGCCGCAGGTGACCTGGGCCACTGCGCTGGGGACCCCGGTTCCGAATCCCGCCTTCTGGGGGCTGGGGTGTCCATGCGCAGTGACCCAGGCTCTGTTCTCCACAGATCGACCGGCTCATTAGTTACGGCGCCGACATCCTGAACCCCGTGACGCTCGCGCAGGGGGACAGACTGGCTGTGGGCACGGCTGTCGACTACGGGTATTTCAGATTCTACCAGGTATGGCTCTGAGTGTCCCGCTCGCTCGATGCGGGGGGAGTAGCTGGGGCCCCGAGAGCCTCTCGGAGCGAAGCCTGCCCTGGGCGCCACCCTCAGCGCCCGCTGCCGCCGGGGCCGCCTGTCGCCAACCGTCGGAGCACTGCTCCACGCTGCCCTGTCCCTCCACGCTGCCCTCGCCGTGAGGAGGTGGGCTCCCCGCCGTGCTGCCCGGGGCCCATGTCCCTCCCGTGCTGGGCGGCCGGGCGGGGGTGGGGGCCGTGCGGTCCCGGGGTGACGGGATGCCACGCCGCAGGACCGGAAGATCGCCCACTGCCCCTTCCACATGCTGATGCCGGCCGAGCGGGAGCTCTTCCTGGCCCGCAAGAGGCTCCTGGAGTACATGGGCTTCCAGCTGCGCCGCGCCGTCTTCGCCAAGGAGAGCCAATGGGATCCCAAGCTGCTGACCCTGAGCAAGAAAGGTGGGGGTGACAGGCATGACGCCCGAGTGGGGCGAGGTTCCGGCTGAGCTGTTTAAGGCTGCCACACCGCCCTCCTGTGGCAAGCAGCAGGGGCTTAGCTGCGTGACAGCCCGGTGGCCCCAGACCCTGCTTTGCTCTCTTGTGGGCGGGGGTCATGGGTCAGGCCCCCTGCTCCGCCAGAGGCCAGCTGGTGAGGGTGACCTCGGGACACTCTCAGCCTGGGGCCGCGGGTCCCCAAGGCGGCTGATCAGCTCTGGAGCAGGAGGAAGAGGGGCCCGCTCTGCCCTCTGCTTGGAGAGCCACCTCCCGGGGTCTGAAATGGGGACCGTGCCCCTGGCTGGTGTTGCCTGGTTTGGGACTTGGGGGGTGCGGCCCGGGCTGAGGGCCCCCCGCGGGCTGGCTGAGGGGCAACACAGGAAAGAGCCAGCCCGAGGAGTGGAGTTTTGAGCGAGAGACTGGAGGGAAGGGCTGCAAGGTCGTTTGACTTCAGAGACAGGCTTATGGACCCTGAGAAGGATCTGGAAAAAACCTAGGTGCACGCAGGGAATTGGCTTCTTAGACGTAGTACTGACGGTTCAGCTTCTAACAAGAACCAGACTCCTGGCGCAAAGCCATCCGCTAAGCGCCCAGCACGCTCCCCTGGGGGGCAGCCCCCCAGCGTGCTGGTCAGCCCTCCGCGCCTCCTCTGCATGGTGGGGTCGCCCCAGGAAGTACAGAGTCACATGCTCAGGACGGCGCCCTTTGCACCCACGTCACCAAGGGGCTGGGGTTGTGACCGCCAGGAATCACGTAGGTCACCGCATAGGAGAGGCTCTCCCTCCGGGTGGATGGTGGCCGCTGCTCCGACCTAGCTCTGCCCTGGCCGCCGGGCCCTGCGCCCCTGCTGCCCGACCTCCGCCCCAGCTGCCGGACCTGGGGGCGCAAGAATGGTTCAACAGCAGCAAACTCGGTGCAACACGCCACATTTTTAGACTGAAGAAGAAAACTATTTCAATTGATGTAGAAAAAGTATTTGACACCCTTTCGTGATAAAGAGCACACAACGACCAAGGAACGGAGGGCGCTCGCTTCACCTGATCGGGGTTAGGGTTCTTGGGGGGCGCCGTGCTGTCTAACCCTGACCTACAGAAAGGCCCACAGCACACACCAGACCTCATGGTGGAGGACAGGATGCTCTGCGCGTTCAGGAAGAAGGCAGAGTGTGTCCTCTCACCCTCCCTGCCTGGAGTTGTGCCGCGGTCGTTAGGTGTTGTAACCAGGCGAGAAAAAGAAAGTCATCCAGATCGGAAAGGAAAGACTTAAACTGTCTCTCTCTGTAGAATTATCTTGCAGATTGAAAATCCTGAGAATCCACTTTTATTTTCATTTTTTTATGACAAGATTTTTTAAAAAGATTATTTATTTATTTATTCGGCAGAGAGGGGGAAGCAGGCTCCCCGCTGAGCAGAGAGCCCGAGGATGCGGGGCTCGATCCCAGGACCCTGAGATCACGACCCAAGCTGAAGGCAGAGGCTTTAACCCACGGAGCCACCCAGGCGCCCCGGGAATCCCCTTTTAAACTGAAACTAATATTAAACTAAACATATAAATATTAAAATACAAAATATAAATACAAAATGATTACACTATTAAAACTAACAAATGTATTTGGTAAGGTTGCAGGATATGAGATCAATATGCAAAAATCGATAGTCTGTCTATATAGTTGTAGCAAGCAAACCAAACGTGAGATTTAGAAAAGTTTCACTTACAACAGCATCGATAAGAATAGAATACTTGGGAATATTTTAACGAAAGCCATGTGAAACTTGCGCTCTGGAAATTACAATACATTGCTGAAGTTGAAGCCTCAGGAAATGGGAGGACACCTCTTTATCAGAATCCCACGGCCTCCTTCGTACAAACGGAGAAGCTGATTTTAGCATTCATATGGAATTACAAAGGCCCCAAAATAGCTGTGGCGATCTTGAAAGAAAAGAACGAAGTGGAAAGACTCACACTTCCTAAATCGAGACTTGCTGCAAAATGACAATAAAAAGAGTGTGGCACCGGCAAGAAGACAGACATATGGACCGAAGGACTAGAACGCAGGTCCCAGAAATAAATACGTGTGCGTGTCGGCTGGTTTTCAGCGAGGATGCCCACACTGTGAAGCCAGGGTAGGAACAGACTTTCCAGCAGATGGTCCCGGGACAAGTGGTTATCCAGAGACCACACCACATACACAACTGAATTCAGTTTGGATTGAAGACCTGAATGCGAGAGCTTAAACTATGGATCTCTTCAGAGAGGATATAGGGGCAAATCTGCAAATCCTCAGAGTTGGCAATGAATTCCTAGATATGACACCGAAAGCATGAGCGATGAAAGAAAAAAAAGGATAAGCTGGATTTCATCAAGATTAAAAACCTTCATGCTTCAAAGGGCACTATCAAGAAAATGAGGACAACCCACGGTGTGGGAGGTACCGAAAATCCTGTATCTCATAAGGAACTTGTATGTAGAATAAATTTAAAAACCCTACAACTCCATAATAATGACAAAGAACTGAATTTAAAAACAGGGAGTATGAATAGAAATCTCTCCGAAGAGAGGTCTGCAAATGGCGAACCAGCTCCTGAAAAGATGCTATCGTCAGTTCCCAGTCACGCACACGCCGGGCTGCCCCGAGCTGTCCCTCCATCCCCGCTGGGCTGGTGAGAGTCGGAGAGTCGGTAACTGGAGCTGGCGGGACGCGCAGAAAGCAGAGCCCTCCCACCCCGCCAGTGGCCGTGGAGAATGGCGCGGCGTCTTCGGAAGGCGAGAGAGTCTAGCCCTCGAAGACCACACGCGTGCCACTCTGTTCATAGGCAATGTCCAGAGAGGGCCGGTCCGTGGAGACAAAGCAGGTCAGTGGAGGCCTAGGACCGGGGGCCAGGCGGCCGTCGGGCCGGGCTGCGATCTGGACGGACGGGCGTGCTGTGAAGTTGGGGACGGCGACGTCTGCACCCCACGGATGTGCAAGGGCCGTTCCTGTGCACCTGACCTGCGTGAGCGGGCTGGGACGGGGACCTGGGTCCGTGGAGCCGTTGGAGTCCCGCCACCCCAACCCCCGGACATGCTCTCCATTCGCTCGGCCAGTGTCCTTCCAACGAAGTGACCGCGGTGCTGCGGCCCCGTCAGACCCACTTCCGGTTCTGCGTGGCACTCCCCTCTCTCGGAGGCTTGGCCCCGGGGCCCCGGGTCCTCACAGCAAGGGCTTCGAGTCGGGGCGCAGTGTCGCGGCGCGGCCCCGGGTGCTGGTGGGCGCGAGGAGGAAGGGGCCGCTCTGTTCCAGCAGGTGTTGGGGGTTCCCGCCGAAGTCGAGGGTAGGCGGCCTTCCTGGGGGTACTGACGTGCTGTTTGAAGAGAGGACGCTGGAGGGGAGCCGCAGAACCCGTGACCGTCACTGAGGGGCCTCACTGGCCTTCGGTCCCCAGCCCACGTGTTTCTGCGACCGGCTGCCCGGGAGCCGGGAGTCTTGGCCCCGGCAGAGAGCATCGTGGCTGGTCAAGGCCCGAGCGGCCTGGTGGGCTCTTAACGGAGCCGGCCGGCGGCAGAGACGGATGCAGGGGCGGAGGGAAGCCAAGGGGGGAAGCCCCCCCAGAGGTGGACGCCCCTGCGGCCCCAGCCCCGGCTGCGACTTGCCTCGGGCTGCAGAGCCCCGGAGTGGGCTCACTGCAGGGGAGAGGTCGAGGCGGGCGGCTCGGGGCACCTGCTGCCCGCAGGCATCGCGGCCCGGCCAGGGGGACCCACAGAGCCCCCCACCATTCTCTGTCACTGCAGTGGAGCTGACCCCCTATCATAGGCTGAAGCGGAAAAGCACCAGCCCGGGCAAGACGCTGCACCCCGAAGAGCAGCAGCTGTAAGTGGCTGGCGGACAGGCCGGGGGCTGGGCCACGTGGCCTGGCCGGACCGCCCTCCCGGCCCCTCTCCCACCAGCCCCTGCAGCCCTCCCGGCCCCCCCCCACTGGCCCCTGCAGCCCCCCGCCCCCGCCCCTCCACCACCGGCCCCTGCAGCCCTCCCGCCCCCCCCCCACCGGCCCCCCGTTCCTCCACCACCAGCCCCTGCAGCCCTCTCGGCCCCTCCGCTGCCGGCCCCTCCTGGGATCACGGCTCCCCCCCAGCCTGCTGCCCTAGAACAGTCTTTTTACATCAGCGGGCCCCTCGTCAGGCCCGTGGGCATCCTGGAAGGTGCCTGCCCAGGAAGCCCCGGTGGGTGAGGCGGGGGTGCCAAGCGGGGACAGGCCGGGGGCCGGCTCCTCCCGCGCTGTGGCCGGGGAGGGTCCCTGATGCGGCGGCATCTTCCCCTGTGGCTCCCGCGGCCCGTGCAGGATCCCCTTCTTCAAGTTCTGCTGGCAGTGCGGCCGCTCCGTGGGCGTGCGCCTGGCGCCCTGCACCCGCTGCTACGGGGTCATGACCTGCAGCAAGGCCTGCAAGACCCGGGCCTGGGGCGACTTCCACAAGCGGGACTGTGGCGTCCTTTCGGCCGCCGGTGAGTGCGTGTGCGCGGCCGCGAGTGTGGGCCCAGGGGCCCGGGGGGGGGCCGCGAGGGGTCGGGGTCGCCGTGATTCCCCGAAACCTCTCGGAGTCCAGCACTCCCAGGCGGGCAGGCTGCGCAGACCCCTGCTCCTTCTCTAGGCGTCGTGAGGCTCCCGGGGGGGGGCGCATCCAGGGCCCCACAGAACCGAGGCCCCATCCCTGGGGCTCCCCTGCACGCATGGGGGCCCCGGTGGGCACCGGTTTCCCTGGGCCACAGGGCCCTTGCCCTTGGCCCTGGTTCTGGAAGCTTCCTCCTAGCCCACCCCCCCACGTCCCTCCTTGGGGATGACCCGGGGAGGAGCTGCGGGGCGTGGGTGGTGGTGACTCGGGACCAGGGCTCCCCCGCTCTGAGGGCAACTGATGGGCAGCACAGCTGTGTGCACAGCTCCCTTGGGACTTGGCGGGGGGAGGGGCAGGTGCTGTTTCGCTTTCCCGGATCCTGTCCTTGGTGTGGAGGGACAGAAAGGCTGGGCTGGCCGCTGAACTTGGGCCCAGGCCCTGGAGCCCCTCCTCCCTGAGCTCCAGCTGCCTTGTCTCCACGCCCCCTCTGGGAGGTGGGGTTCCTGTGGGGTGCACGTGAGTCTGGACAGGGCTCCCTTGGCCTGGAGACCCAGGCTGTGAGTCCCCCCCTTTGAAGAGACCGAGTCATGGCCACGCATGCCACACGTGTGCAAGCATGACGCCCAGCAGGGCTCGGGCGGGGCTTGCAGAGCTGAGCGCCGAGTTCCAGGGGACGCCAGCAAACCTGGCAGCGGGCAGGGCCCCCAGGGGGCGGGGCTCCTCTGCACCCCTGCAGGGGCCTCTGCCTCCCTCAGGGACAGCGCAGGCCCCTCACCTTCCTCCTCCTGCCAGTTCCTTCTCCAGGGCCCCACCTGGAGGACGCGCACCGGAGGAGGGCAGAAGACACTCAATAACGGAGCGGCCCTGGATGCCCGAGGCCGGGCGGGCCTGCTCCCCGCCTGCGGGCACCCACACCTCCGGGCCGCCTCCAGGCTGCGGACCCCGGGGTCTCCTGGCCGCCTGTAGGCCGCCTGCACCTGCATGGCAAGGACCCCTCCTGACCCCACAATAAAATGGCCCCACGGGGGGGTGTTTCTAACACTCTGTGCCTTGCTCCGCCCACCCCTGCCTCGCCAAGCCCCGAGCTTCCGAGGGTCTCCCTGACCGCTCAGTGCCTGGCGTCTGCCAGGTGATGGGAAGGCCGGGTGCACAAGGGCCCGGACCGGAGCTCGCCCTAGACATGACTGTCGGATGGTTACTCCTGCACCCCTGGGGAACGTTTGGGGGCTTCCCAGGGGCTCTCCACCCGCATTCCTGCTGGAAGGATCCAGCCCCCCGCTCCCCCCAGCGCCGCTGGTGCCCGGAAGGGGTGGGGCGGCGCGTCCATTTCTTCCCGTGCATTTAGGGGCGTCTGTGTGCGTCAGGGAGGCTCTGGGACCGAGGCGGTGGGAGGGAGCATCCCCCGGGATTGACACCCAGGGGGTGTGGGCGTGACTGTGTCCGAGTGCACGGCGGGGGTGGGTCTGCTTTCACGGAGAGGGGAGCAGGGCGGGGGCAGGGGGACTGAGGACTGGGGTGCCCGGGGCAAGAAGGTGGTGGGCGTGGTCAGGGAGGAGGAGGGGTGCAGCCTGCAGGGGTGGGGTGGGGTGGGGTGGGGTGGGCGGGTCCCACCTCCGCCGCTAGGAAAGAAAGTGCTCCTAACGAGCCCGTCTTCCTTTTGAACTTATACTTATTATATGACATTTAGAGAGATGTATCCACACAAAAGAAAGAAAAGATTAGATGCTAATTATCCGCAAGCCCGGAAGTTTCCGTTGCCAGTACTTTGGGGTGTGTGCTTCCGCTCCCGCGTGTCTGTGGGCGCGCACCACGCGCCTCCCGCTCGCTGTCCCTCCCGCCCTGCCCATGCACCGCCCGCCGCGCACCGCGCTCCGCAGACACGCACCACGCCCGTGATGCGGGAGCGCGATCCGTGTGTTCTACGCTTAGCTGCCTTTCTATGCTAGGATCTATTTTTCTGCAACGTGATTTTCCCCAAATGAAAATAGCATTATTTTTATTTTGATGATGCGTGCAGTCTGCGCCCATCGCTAAAAAAGGACACAACAGAGAAAATGAAATCCGGAAGTCCTCCTAGTCTTTCTGCTCAGGAAGAGATCCCCGAACAGATGAGATTGTAATCTGTGTGCAGGTGCACGCCCGAGTTCATCACGCGCCCCCATGCGTGTGCGCACACGTGTTTTCATGTGTCCCTCCATTTGTGTTTAATTAAATGGCTCATTCTGTGACTTTAACCTGCCTTTCTGGGGCACTGCATGTGCCCTCCCACTTTCCTGAAGGAACCGAGTCACCGCCACCCCCTGCGCGCTGGCCGTCTATCGTCTCAGGGCTCGCCTGTGCACAGGACCGCGCACACACGCCTTCCACCTGGGCAGAATTCACAGAGGTTGCATTTTCAGGTTTTAGGAGCGTTCCCATCGTCAATCTTGTCTCCGTAGCCTGCTTGTTGGTAAGGCCAGTGAGCCTATCCGTGCCCGGGACCCCGGGTCAGTAGGGAGCACTGCCAGTAAGTTCCACTTCCCGTCTTCCGGGGGCTCACACGAGCTGAGCGTCCTCTCCCCAGGCGGATGCGGGAATGTGGCCTTGAGGTTTTTCCTCCGGTCCTTTTCTGGAGACACTGGCCCTTCCAGCCTCAGGAGAGCCGTCCCCGCACCCTGTCACCCTCCCTGCGCCTGTTGTGGGGACGGCCTTCTCTCCCTTTGAACTTAGCCGCCCGGCGTTGTTCACTCTGTCGTCAGATCCGTCTGTCCTGCCCTTCCGCGTCTGGTTGCTGGCAGATTTAGGACGCGGTCCCCAGACGAAGATTATACAAGGTTCGTCCAGAATTTTAATCTTCGTGCATTGTCGTTTTACTTATAATTTTAATGTCAGCCTAGAATTACTGCGTGAGACCTGAGAGCCAGCTGGCAAGATCTTTCCCCGTGGGGCTAGTGGGGCCTGAATCCTGCTGCAGGGGCAGGTCTCCCAGGGACGCTCCCGGTGTGGCTCCTGCAGCCTCGGAATGTCCCCGCCGCGGGACAGCCTCGCCCGCGCCCTGTGTCCCTGCAAAAGGCGCTGGCTCCCACTCTGGGCTTCTTCGGGTGACTTGTGGATTTGGCCTGTGGGTTTCAGGAATGTTTGGTTGACACTTGGTAACTATCCTAATGGTTTAGTGTGATTGGGACACATGTGGCATGTTCAGCGGCTTGAGGCTTCCAGGCAAGGCTGTGCCGTCCCCCTCCCGTCCATTCTGATGGCTTCCTGAGCGGAGGGGTCCCTGCTGGCTGCTCTCACTGTCTCTCCTTACACCATCCCTGGGGGAAGTCTGCTCAGCTCTGCTTTTGAAGTTTGGCCCAATCGGGCCACTTCCAGAAGCTTGTGCCCCCGCCGCCCCGGCCCTCCTCTCTGTCCCTGTCCCACCAGAGGCCAGCCCGTGCTGCTTCTGCCCCCACTTGTGTGCCACCGAAGTCCTTTGCGTGGCTGTGTCCCTTACATATCGCTCCTGTCCCTCTTAAGACTGCTCCAGCCCCCTCCCCGCCCCCACCTGGTCCTGGCCCCCCATCCCTGTGTCTCCCCCCTCCAGGTCCCAGGCCAGTTGTGGAGTTCTCTCCAACTTCTGGGGTAACAGGTGCATTGAGGGGTTACCCTCTGACCGCCAGGCTCCCGGCTCCTGAGGCTCGTAGACCACAAGATACCTGGATCCCTACCCTGTGGGAGTCTGCATTCTAGAAGGGGGAGCCGTCCTGTGGAGACATTCCAACCTTGCCAGACTCCAGCAGGACGGGAGTGGTGTTCTCCTGCTGTGAGGACGCCAGCTGGTGCAGGTCCCCCCTCCCTCCACCCCCCACCAGGAGGGCACAGCCCGCGACTCCCTGCATGCTATGGGAGAGTGGGGGAGTGGGGGCGGGGGAGAGCCCAGCTCTCCCCCCCATGCCCCTGGGGTGTGTAGGCCCCGCCTTCCTCCTCCCTGGCTCTGGGTTGCAGCCTGTGGCCCCTGGCTCCTCACGGCCCCTCCTCTGGCGGGGCTCCCTGTGGGCAGTGGGGGCACAGCAGCCTTGTGTCTCACGGATGCTTCCAGCCGGTTTCTAGAAAGGATACAGGCGCTCCATTTTAGGGACTGGTCCACCGAAGTTAGTCATTCCGGCTTAACTCTTTTCCTCTAGACTTCCTTGAACTCGCTGGTCTGGGTGCCTTCATGTGTTTCCCCTTCTGCGTGAAGCACCCCCCTCCCCGCCCCCTGACCCCGGCCCCTCCGTCACCCAGAACATTCTGCTCCTCAGGAACCCAGCTGCTGTGTCTTGGGAATACGGGGACCTAGGCGCCTCTCTCCTGGGCCTTACGGGGCGCTGGGGCCTCTGGGCAGGACGGAGGTGGCTGCTCTCTGCTCTGTACCAAGCTTTTGGGGGGGCTGTGGGGAGGCTGGCAGAGCCAGAGGGGTGTGTGTCCTGCCTGCGGTCCGGTCCCCCCAACGACGGTCCCCAGAGGCCCCAGCCAGGGCAGGGTGCCTGCCACCCAGCTGGTCCCGAGAGCAGCGGCAGCTGGTCTGGTCTCCAGAGGCTCCAGGACCGTGATGTCTTTGCTCCACTTGGAGTGGAGGCCTGGCCCTGCCGGAGTGTGGACAAGTGGGACCCCGCCTGGCGCCTGTCCTGGGGAAGGCTGCAACGCACAGCCCCCTCCTCGGAAGGGTCTGTGCCCCTGAGCCCCCTCTCCCTACTTCTGCTTCTCGGAGCATGAGGTGTCCCCGCAGCTCCAGGGGGACCCACCTCCCTTCTCCTCTGACCACAGTGTGCAAGCCTCTTGGCTCCCTGCGAACATGGAGTTGAGGTCCCTTGGGCCCCGTTGCAGAGTGGGGGTCCCATTGTGCCCAGGCCAGGCCCCACGCCGAGCCACCCCGTCTCCCCACCCCTGCTCCGTGGGCGCCCCTGTCATGGGGAGTGATCTCCCTGGGACTGGGAGGTGTGGGAGGACAGCGGTGGGGAGCTGCTCGGAGGGGACAGGGAGCAGGGCCTGGTGACGTGTGGGGGCCTAGACACCTCGGAAGGGGAACGCCTGGGCCGGCCCGACGCAGAGGTCCGTCTGGGTGCTCCCCTGAGCCTCGGGACTGTGGAGGCCAGCAGGCAGTGGTGTGGGAAGGGGGGGTGCTGGGCAGGGAGCCCTCTGGGGCAGGGGCGGAGCGCGGCTCGGAGACGCCCAGCATGTGGGGGCGCCGCGGGGGAAAGCTGCAGGGAACGCGCCCAGTGGCTCCGTGGTGGGCTTGGGGAGAGCCCTCGGGGTGAACGTGGTCAGGGACGGAGCGGCTCTCATGGCTGCCCCTGCTGGGGGGAGTGGTTGTGGGAAAAGGGCGTGGCCCATGGGACCGGGAAGGGGGGCCGAGTGTGGGACTTTCTCCTGCTCCACGGACTGTGGAGGGTGTGTGCGCACGCGTGTGCCCGTGTGTCTCTGTGTGTCTGTGCTTGTGTGTCTGTGTATCTGCGTGTGCATGTGTGTCTCTGTGCATGTCTGTGTGCACGTGTGTACGTGTCTGTGTGTGCATGTGTCTGTGCTTGTCTGCACGTGTCTGCACATGTGTGCATGAGTGTTCGCATGTGCAGTGGTGTGCATGTCTGTGCACGCGTCTGTGCATGCATGTACACGTGCACACATGCGCACTTGTGTGCACGTCTATGCGTGTGTGCACGTGTGTGTCTGCACGTGTGTGCATGAGTGTGCACCTGTGCGTGCACGCATGTGTGTGTGCATGTCTGTGTGTGCACGTTGTGTGTGTGCGCACGTGTGCGCGTCTGTGTGCGTGTCTCTGTGTATCTGCGCATGCATGTGTGTGTGCATGTCTGTGTGTGCACGTTGTCTGTGCGTGCGCACGTGCGCGCGTGCGTGTCTGCGCGTGCATGTGTGTGTGCATGTCTGTGTGTGCATTGTCTGTGCATGCGCACGTGTGCGCGTCTGTGTCTCTGTGTATCTGCGCGTGCATGTGTGTGTGTATGTCTGTGTGTGCACGTTGTGCGTGCGCACGTGTGCGCGTGCGTGTCTGTGTGCGTGTGTGTCTGTATCTGCGCATGCATGTGTGTGTGCACGTTGTCTGTGTGTGCGCACGTGTGCGCGTGTGTGTCTGTGCGCGTCTCTCTGTATCTGCGCGTGCATGTGTGCGTGCATGTCTGTGTGTGCACGTTGTGTGTGCGCATGTGTGTCTGTGTGCGTGTCTCTGTATCTGCACGTGCATGTGTGTGTGTGCATGTCTGTGTGTGCACGTTGTGTGTGTGCGTGTGTCTCTGTGTATCTGCGCGTGCATGTGTGTGTGCATGTCTGTGTGTGCACGTTGTGTGTGCGCACGTGTGCGCGTGTCTGTGTGCGTGTCTCTGTGTATCTGCATGCGTGTGTGTGTGTGCGCATGTCTGTGTGTGCACGTTGTGCGTGCGCACGTGTGCGCGTGCGCGTCTGTGTGCGTGTCTGTATCTGCGCGTGCATGTGTGTGTGCATGTCTGTGTGCACGTTGTCTGTGCATGCGCACGTGTGCGCGTGTCTGTGCGCGTGTCTCTCTGTATCTGCGCGTACATGTGTGTGTGCATGTCTGTGTGTGCACGTTGTGTGCGCGTGTGTGTCTGCGTGTCTCTGTATTTGCGCGTGCATGTGTGTGTGTGCATGTCTGTGTGCACGTTGTGTGTGTGCGTGTGTGTCTCTGTGTATCTGCGCGTGCATGTGGGTGTGCATGTCTGTGTGTGCACGTTGTGCGCGTGTGTGTCTGCGTGTCTGTGTATCTGCGCGTGCATGTGTGTGTGCATGTCTGTGTGTGCACGTTGTGTGTGTGCGTGTGTGTCTGTGTATCTGCGCGTGCATGTGTGTGTGCATGTCTGTGTGTGCACGTTGTCTGTGTGTGCGCACGTGTGCGCGTGTCTGTGTGCGTGTCTCTGTGTATCTGTGCGTGCGTGTGTGTGCGCATGTCTGTGTGTGCACGTTCTGTGTGCGCGCGCATGTGTGCGTGTGTGTCTGTGTGCGTGTCTGTGTATCTGCGCGTGCGTGTGCGTGTGTGCGCATGTCTGTGTGTGCACGTTGTGTGTGTGCGCACGTGTGCGCGTGTCTGTGTGCGTGTCTCTGTGTATCTGTGCGTGCGTGTGCGCGCATGTCTGTGTGTGCACGTTGTCTGTGTGTGCGCGCACGTGTGCGTGCGTGTCTGTGTGCGTGTGTGCGTGTGTGCGTGTGTGTGGAGAGGGCGGTGCTGGCAGGTGCCGGGCTGGGTGACGGGCTCCCCCAGGCAGCTCCTGAGGGCTAGGTTTGCTGAGGTCGGTCAGGGACTAGCCCCCCACCTCCTCTCTCCTCTGGCTTGGGAGTGCACGCGGACAGCCCCCTTGCTCCCTCATCCCGACCCTTACTCCCGTCTTCTCCCTGCATCTGGGCTCCACTCGGCCACCCACCTGTACTCTGGGGGCCCTCTCTCCGGCTGGGGAAGATGTGCCCGGCGCTAGGAGGCCACCGCGGGGCGCGGGTGAGCTGGGGCGGGTGGCGGGCAGGACGGCAGACATGTGCAGGTGCCCCTGGTGACCAGACCGCGGCTTCTCGGCGGGCTTGGAAGTGCCCACGGCTGCAGGGGAGAGGCTACCGCAGAGCCCGGCTCAGGTGGGACGGCAGCAGGTCAGGAGGGCACCGGGGAGAGAAGGCCCGGCGGCGGGTGGGGGAGGGACGCTCCGGCCGGGGAGCCAGCCCGCAGGGCCCTGGGCACGCGGCGTCTGTGGCGGTGCGCTCTGGAGGGGCGAACTCCGGGACAGGGAGCAAGGGCTTGACGGGCTCCCCCTGGGTCAGGGGAGCCCGGGGGCCGGGTGAGGATGCGGCATTTCAGGGGAAGCCCCGTCCTCTGGGCGGGAGCGGAGGGCCAGGGCTGGGGAGACGGAGGGACCAGGCTGGTTGCTATGACCCCTCCCCAGGCTCTTGGGAGAGTGGGCGGCACCTTGAGGGGCGGCCAGGTGAGGTCAAGGGAGCCTTGGGAGGAGACGGTCAGGCAACGGGGAACAGAGGGATCTGGGGCACCTGAGGGGGAAACAGCCCGAGATGAGCTCAGGACGGAGAGGGACGGTCCGTCTGGAATGTTGGTGATGGACCCAGAGGGCCTGGAACCTACAGTTGTCAGGGTTCCACTCAGAACCCAGCATTCTGTGACCTCCGGAGAGACGGGCAGTGGGGTGCCCCGGTGGGTCCCAGGAAAGACACAGACAACACGGGACCAGGAGCTGGGGGTTCCTTCCCAGCCACAGAGTGAAGGCACCCCCAGCCTGTCGGGGGGCAGGCACTGCCCCGTCCCCTTCTCAGGCCATGGCTGTGGACTGCCCACAGGCCAGTGTGTCCTGCTTAGTTTTGTTTGTGGTTTGGGTTCTTTTATTTTAAAGAACCCCCCTCCCCCTACGCTTGAAAAGCCTCACAGCCCCGCAAAACCTGCATCTGAGCTGGGTCAACCTCGAACATCTTAAAAAAATCCAGAAAATGATACAGGGAGCCCCTGACCACACAGACGTCCGCCCTGAGCTGTGCTTATCTGGTGCCTGGTTTTTCAAGAACAAATCAGGCAGCCAGCCCTCCACTCTTGTCCCCTAGATGGTTTCGCTTTCCATCCCCGTGTCCCTAAAGGCACGTGGGATTGCTCTCCGTCGTGAGATTTTATACTGCACAGCGCTTTGGAAAGTCTCTGCATTCCGGTGACAAGGAAAACAGCGCTTTCTCATACGTAACTGATGAGGATTTATTCTACTTATTATTTAAAGATTTATTTATTAGAGAGAGCGTGTGTGCAAGCGCGCACGAGCGAGGGGAGGGGCAGAGGGAGAGGGAGAGAGAATCCCAAGCAGACCCCCCACTGAGCGCAGAGCCTAACTCGGGGCTCGGTCTCGATCGCGCGACCCTGAGACATGACCTGAGCCAAAGTCAAGATCGGATGCTCAACCGACTGGGCCACCGAGACCCCCACCCCTCGCCATCCCGTTGCTTATTTTTTGGGCACTTGGGGTCCCCCGTCTGGGATTCACCTCTGTGGGGGCGGGATGGCTCTATTCTTGATGGCAGGAGCCTGCGATGTGCGCCGCGGCCTGCGTTTCCGCATCCGGTCCGTCTCAGGACCGAAGGTCGGTGCGGCCACGGATGCCCATGGCGTCCTTGTGGCTTGCGGCTCTGTCTCCGGGGGCGACTGCTGTGCCTCCGGGTCATACTGTCCCTTGTCTTCTCTGTGGTTGGAAGCGTGGCTTTCGTTCGCGTGTTGATGATGTGAGGTTGGGGCCTGCTCGAGCTTTGCCCTGTGGCTAGTCGAGGGCCCGGCCCCGCTTGTGTGCCCTTCTCGCCCCCTCACAGCGCGCCCCCCCCCCCCCGTCTGCTCCCCTCCCTACACTTGCCTTTTCCAGAATTTCCTCCAGAGGGACTCCCGCGGGCCTGGTCTGTATCCCGGGGCTGTGCTCAGGCTGCCAGCCTGTGGGGGAGGCGCAGGGGGCTTTCCTTTCTGTGAGACTCCCAGCTCACTGGGCCCCTGCCCCGCTTCCCCCCCAACACCCGGCCAACCTGCCTACTCTGGGGGGCCCCCGCCTCCTGTGGGGTGTCCCCATCTCCTATGGAAGTCCTCAGGTCCTGTGGGGGGCCCTGTGTTTTCTGGGGGGGTCTCTACCTCTTGTGTGGTCCCTGCCTCCTGTGGGGTCCTCATGTCTGCGGGGTCCCTGTCTCCTCTAGGGGGGTTCCCGTCTCAGCTCTGGCTGGTGCTTTCCCAGTGTCCTGTTCTCTTTTAAACGGTGGGCTCGTTCTAACCTGAGGGCTTCCGTCTCTGACCTCACAACCCTCTGAAGACTGTCCGCCCCACGACCTGACGCTCTTGGGCTCTGGCTCTGAGAGTTTGGGGCATGCTGCAATTTTAAATTTGAGTTCCCATCACGGGGGGTGTGGGACCCCCTCTCCCGAGGGCATCTCACTCCGCCTGGGTCGGGGAGTCCCGCCTGATACCTGCTGAGGACCAGCGGGAACCCCGTTCCGGGGAGACGGTTTCTGGGCGGAGCCCCGCCCGGCAGCAGAGCTTTCCTGGCGCCCGTGCGGCCTGTGGGATGCCTCCCCGGAGCCCCCTGATGGCTACTGGCCCTGCGGCGGCCCCTGCCTTTGCGCAGCACCCCGAGGCGTCCGCAGGGTGGCCTCATTGCCGTGAGCTGCAACACCACACGTTTCCTCGGGTTTCCTCTCGAGGCTCACGCTGGCTTGGGACGGCTGTCTGGTTCCCGACGCCGTTGCCGTGTGGGTTGAGGTCCCTGAGAGGGTCCCGAGACTCAGGTTCCTGGCTGCCTCACTTCTCTGCCTTCCTGGGTCGGGCCCGGAAATGGGTTTCTGCTGGAAACCGTGCAGGGTCCTGCTCGCATCTCCAGGCCCCGTGAAGGGAGGAGGGAAGCATTTCCCTTCACCGGGTCCCTTCCGTCCGTGCCCCATCGCTGGCCCAGTAGCGATGGGGCACGGACGGAACTCCGTGCAGAGTTCCGTCCGTGGCAGAGTTACGGCTCGGACCCGTAACTCTGCCACCTGTTTCCAGCAGGAGCCCAGGCCCCGGTTCCAGTCCCCCCATGGTCACTAGGAGTTCTGTTCTCCAGGAACTAGAGCTAGTCCTCTGACCATGCCCGCGATTTCGGGCTGGAGGACTTGTCTCCCAGACGGGAGGAGAGCGCGCCTTCCCACGCGCGTGCGCGCGGAGCCCCACGCCCGGAGGGGCTGGTTGCTGTCGGTGGCTCCGCGTGCCTGTGGCCTCCTGGCCGTCTTGAAGGGAACGAACTGGGACCCGGAGCCAGGGAGGGCCTGCCCCCGGCGGGTGCTGGAAGCCCACCTCACTTGCATCCTTCTTCCCCCACAGCGAAAGCAACATCAGCTTTGTTCACAAAGAACTTCCAAAAGTCCTCGAAGCATCGGGGCAAGAAGGCGAGCCAGCAGCCTGAGCCCCCGAAGCCGCCAGGCCGGCCGAAGCGCTACTCCACGTACAACCAGGAATGAGTGTCCAGTGGCCCCCGTGTTCTGTGCACGCCTGAGGCCGTGCAGCTGCGTCCCAGCCCGCCCAGGGAGGGAGGCCGCCCCCAGCCCCATCTGCCGGGAGGAGCTGGACCACCCCGCCAGCCCCGGGCTCCAGGAAGGCCGGGCGGGTGAGCCCCCCGTCGGTCGCTGCCGGCCCACAAGGAGCTGCAAGCCCTGGAAAAGCCGTGTTCCCCCTCCTGGGGCACGCTGCCGGGCCCCCTGCGCAGGGGGGCAGGGTCCCGCCGCTGGCTCCTTGGCACGCAGGCCCGTGGGGAAGAGAGGCTGTGTGGGGAGTTCACAGGCAGACTGGCGTGGCCGCAGTTCCCAAATAAAGTGACCCTGCAGCAGCTCTTGCTTCTGGGCCGAGGGGCACCCTGGGGGCGGGGTGGGGGCCGGCAGCTTGGCCCTAGGGGTGCGGGGCTCCACTCGGCAGGGCGTCCCGACAGGCTGGGCCTCGGAACCACACGGTCCCCGCCGCGCTCTGGCCTCCCGGGCACCCCAGAGGCTCCCTGGCAGGAACTGGAAGCTTCCCGGGACACGCATCACGATGTGTGTCCAGAGCAGGTGGGTCCTGGCCTTCTCCTCCCCCCAGGCTCCGTGTGGGCCCGGGGAGCCCCGGACCGGGGCGCTGTCTGGGTGCAAGCCCCCCACGCGCCCCAAGGGCTCGCCGAGCTGTGCAGGAGGGGCGCAGCAGCCACACGAGCTCTCCAACCTTTTATTCGTACAAGGACTCCGAGCACAGGAGGCCGGCCGGCACCGACCGCGCAGCAGGACCCAGCAGGCCTGGCCGGGGGCTGGGCCAGGGCTGCCCTCCCCCAGAGAGATGTGGAGTGCGGGCTCCGGGGGGACGGCCACGTGTGGCCGCGTGCTGCCAGCTGGCTACGCAAGGAGCCGCTGCCCTGGGGCCCCTGAGAGTCCAGCGGGGCCTCACCTACAGGGAAGGAGGCCCCGGGCCCAGCCCCCCGGCCTGGCACGAGGACTCCTGTGGGGTGGGGGTGCCCGTGGGGCCACGCTGCCCGGCGGCGCACAGGCTGGGGGCCCTGGCCGGCGTGAGAGGCGAGGCAAAGCAGCGCTGAGCAGCCTGGCCGGGCCCTGATGCTGGTCAGGACGGCGGTCCCTGGCCACAGTGGCTCAGCTTCCCGGGGGCCCTTGAGGGTCCTGAGCCCTTCTCTGGCGGGGTCCAGCCCCCTCCCCAGGGCCCAGGAGGGAGGGAGGTCGGTCTTGGGCCTGGATGGCCCGAGTGAGCAGGGGTGACCCCAGGTCTGGGAAGCCCCAGCCCTTCTAAGCTCTGGGAGGAGGAGCTGAAAAGCAGCTCTGGGGTGAACAGGTGGGAAGCATCTGTGAACGTACGTTTCGAAAAGCCCTTAACTGTCCAAGCCCCCCAGGCCCCTGCGGCTGGAGGGGTCAGGAGGAACCCAGGTGGCCCTCTGGCTTGTGGGGTCAGGCCTCCTGGCTGAGCTGAGGTTTCACTGGCCACCCGGATCCTGGGGCCAGGTGGGGCCTCCAGCCCCGCCTGCGTCACCCCGAGTGTGGGCCCCGGGTCTGGTGGGGACGAGGCAGGACACGGGCGGGCAGGCCCTCCGCACAGCCGCGGAGCCCTGTGTTCCAAGGCGGTGCCCACGTCTGCGGAGGCCCAGCCTGCTCTCCTGGGGCGCCCAGGATCGGCTCCCCCAGCCCCGCACGAAGATCAGCCAAGAACAGCGCCCAGAGGGGGTGAGGCTGTGCCCACGGCAGCTCCTCTGTGCACCCCGGGCCCTTGCAGCTGGTCTTTGGAGAGAATGAGGTCCACAGGCGGTCAGCAACGATGCCAGCCTGGGTAGAACGCTCAGGGGCTCGGGAGCGGGGGCCGCGGCATCACGGGGGCCTGGCTGAGTCGGAAGGGTTCATGCATCATCTCGGAGGCCCTGCTCGCCCCGGGGTGGCAGAGACCCCAGTGCCCTCCCAGGGATTCTGAGGCGCCCAGGGCTGGGCCTCGGTTTCCGACTTCTGGAGCCCGAAGTTCCCCGTGGGAGGAGGCAGGAGAGGAAGGCACAGGCTCGCTCTCTCCAGCGGGTGCCGCTCAGGGAGCCAGGGGGAGAGGCGCACGTGGGCAGGCGGGAGGTGGCCACCGGCATCCCCCAGGTCCCTGAAATACATGGCTTTTGGGGACATTGTTCCCGGCTGACCTGAGGGCCTCCGACAAAACTAAAAGCCAGGGTGGCCGGCGGAGCCAGGCTGGGGGGGCTGGCGCCCCTTGCCCCCCCCAGTGCAGTCACAGAGCTGGAGTCCCTCCTTGTCCCTCCCTGTCCTGCCCTGGGGCCTCTGGGCCGCGGAGAATTAAACACCATCTGTTCTGCATTTGGCGAAGTCCGTCCCTGGCCTCGGTCCCTAGGGCCGGGGCAGTTACCGCCGCGGGGGCCGGGCGGCCGAGAGGACCAGGGCGGGCAGCAGCAGCAGCAGGGACGCGCGGGGCCGGGGGCGGCCGGCAGCCGAGGTCTTCTGGCCCTCCCGCTCCGACAGGCCGGGGAGGGCGTGGGTCAGGGGCGTCCGTGAGCTCGAGCTCTTCTTGTTGACCCTCCGGTCACAGAGGTCGTCCGGGCAGCTGTCACCGCTGCCCGAGCCGCTACTGTCGTCACCTGGGGAGAAGCCGCAGCTCCAGCAGGCCTGCCCGGCCGTGGACCCTGAGCACCGGGGACCCCGAGCCCAGCCCCCCGCCATGGGGGCCTCCCGACCCGCCCGGGGCTGCCGAGGCCTGCCGGACTTGCTGGCCAGGCTCGGCTGTGCTTGGGGCACGGGGGTCTGGGGGGGGAGGTCTGGCGTTCATGCCCTGGCGGTGGCAGCGGCCAGGGCTGCCAGGCGGGCCCAGGGGCTGGCAGGGTCCCTTCTCTGCGCCCTTCCCCCACCCCGCCTCCCAGTCCCTAGGGCCCCGCCCGCCCGCACTGGCGTCCTGGAAGTCCACATCGCTGCCGCTGTAGGCGCCGCGAAGCCGGTTGGTCATGACCTTCAGCTGCATGATCTGCTGGCGGACGGTCATGTCGGGCTTCGTGATGTCCACCTCCACCTCGGGGTTGTTGATCTGATTGGCCAGGCCATCACCCATCACCTCCGGGAGGTACCTGGCGGCCGAGGGCAGCCCTGGGTCACTGCCTGCTCCCCGAAACGGGGTGCTTCCCCGGCATGCCCTCCCACCCCCACCCCTCCTGTCCAGGTGCTGACGAGCCTGAGGTCCCCCGACCCGTCGGGGCCGCCAGGAGCCCACAGTAGCACAGCGCGGAGGCTCCGAGTCTCCAGGGCTCCAGACCCCTGTCCGGGCTTCCCGTGTCCCATTGTGTGCCCAGCAACAGGCGTGGCCCCGGGCACACAGCACTAGGTGACACAGGCTGGACGAGGGGCCCGGGTCAGGCCGCTGAGGCCAGCCGGCCTGTGCGCAGCCAGGGGGCACTCACCTGCCTTTGGCCATGCCGTTCCAGCAGCGGTCGTCACTGGCGCTGCTCATGGCCAGCTTCTCGCTGCACAGCACGCCGGGGAGGCTGATCCAGAAGTCCTGGGCGTCTCGGAGCTGCGCCTTGGCCTCCGAGACCTGCAGGGCGGCGGTGAGGCCGTGGGGTGCCCCCCTCAGCCCGCCCCTCCCCGCCTCCCTGCACCCCCCCCCCCCCGCCCTGGGCCCGGCCGGCTGGGGGCCGCTCACCAGCTTCTCCAGCGCGCCCGTGGGAGGCTTCTCCTGCAATACCAGCTTGCCCTGGTGCCGCTTCGCCTCGGGCCCGGAGCCCTGGGGGTTCACCTTGGGGTTCCCGCAGCCCTGGATGACCTGGGGGAAGACCACGGGGGTCCTGCGGGGGCACGAGGCCATCTCTGGGCCACCCCGCCCTGCCCACCGCACCCCCCTGCTTGTACCTTGGCCGTGAGTATGTCCTTGCTGTCCTGGAGGGCATTGATGGCTTCTGCCAGCCACAAATGCACGTTGCCGATGACGCTCTCTGCTCCCGAGGGGCCCCAGAACTTGTCGGTGATGAGCACCATGGAGTCTGGCCCAAGTGGGAACACACGTACGGAGAGCGTTTTGTAACTATGCACACCAGCCCCTCACGCCAACATGCTAGCTCACGCACGCACGCCCACCAAGCGTCCACTCTCGAACACATTAGCTCGTGTGTGTGCTGGAGCGTGCATGCGTCCAACTTCGTGTATGGAAGCCCATGCGGGTGCTGGCCCGAACTGCACTGGCCTACCACGTGCATGTGCCAGTGGTCATGGCTCAGACCACGTCCTCGAACACACGTGTGAGCACGCGTCGGCACGCATGTGTGACGGCCGGCCGATGCGCCTCCCGTCAGCCACGTCCGTGCACACGTGCGGATGTGCATGCGTGTTGGCCCACTACACGCAGCACACGTATGTGCTGACCAGCCCGCTGCGCACGCACGCTGGCCCACGTGCATGTTAGTTCAGGCCCTGGTTCACAGGCGTGCTGCGTGTGCGCGGTGGGGCACTTACTTGGGGGGAGGGGGCCGTGACCTTAGAGGGCCGCATGCCAGGCAGCAGTCTGAGTCACGCTCTGCTCAGAATGGCCTCCCCGTCCCTTGACCCCCGGGATCCTCCCCCTCCCAGGGCCACGGCCAGCGCTCCAGAGGGCAGGCCTGGCTGTGTCCGCGCTCCTGCAGGCCCCGGGCTGCTCCAGCACATGGCGGCAGGGACGGCTCACCCAGCAGGTTCCTCCACTCGGCGTCGAGGTCGGCCTGGTTGGCCAGGCAACCCTTGAGCACGTTGCGGCAGTAGTCAGGGCAGGGCCGGGCGCCGGGGACCCCCAGGCAGGGGGCGCAGTACGCCAGCTTCATGACCGCCCTCGTGCACTCCGGGCCCAGGGGCACCTGGAGAGGCAAGGCCGCCTGAGCCCCACGTGGCAGCTGGCTGTGCCCAGCCCCCCAAGGGGCCCCGGGGTGCAGGGCTTGGGACAGAAGCCAGGAGGCTGCAGTTCTGCCCCAACGTAGTGGGCCCTCTGCCCGGCCGGTCTTGGGGACGGGTCTCATCTCAGAGGGCTAAGCAGGCTCCCAGGGGTGGGGCCATCCTCCTCACCGCAGCCAGCCCAGCGAGCAACCCCCCCGGAACAGTACTGTTCCTGAACCTCCCGAGGAAGTGTGAGTGGGCCCGCCCTCCCTGCAGACCAGGGTCCGGGGCTCGGCTGGGAGGGGGCTCGCTAAGGACCCCAGCTGGAGGCGGAGGTACCCTGCTGGCCCTCAAGGCCTCGGCCCCGGCCTGCTCTGGCCTCGGAGCGCCCTTGCCCCCACCCCTGCCCCTGCGGTGGGCTCGGCATCCAGCGCCCTGCTCTTGTCCCCCCCCTCCCGCGGGGGACCCAGCCTGCCGGAGGAGGGACCGACCGCCGCCCACAGCGCCCACAGCGCCCACAGCGGAGCTCAGCCCTGGAAGCGCAGGCGGGGGGCGGGGCGGGGGCGGGGCAGGGGCGGGGCCCCTTGCGCACCTGGGCCACCTTCCGGACCACGTCGCCGGCCACGCCCAGGCCCTGCACGAAGGCGCGAGCGGCCACGAAGGCGCGGGTGGCGCGCAGGCGCAGTTCGCGCGGGGCCTCCCCGAAGGGCCGCAGCGCGTCGGCCTGCTTGGCCAGGCAGTCCAGGTAGTCGTCGGGGAGCAGCAGCTGCGGGTACAGCTGCCGGAAGAGGCGCTCCAGCAGGCGGGCCCAGAACTCGGCCAGCGTGTCCTCCAGGTGCAGGTTGGCGCCGCGGTAGTAGAGGCGCAGCTCGGCGTACAGGTCCCGGAAGGCCTTGGCGCTCTGCGCGTACAGCTCCCCGAAGGCGCCGGGGAAGGCGTCCTGCAGCGCCCGCTCCGACTCATTCAGCAGGTGCTGGAAGTGATCTGGGCCCGGGGAGGTGGGCGTGAGGCCTCCCGGGGCCTCCCGGCCTCCTGCCCACCCCCGGGCCGTGGTAGCCGGAGCCAGCTCCCCGGGGGCAGGCGAGCTCTGCCGGGCACCCCGCTGCTCTGAGTATCCAAATGAGAATCAGAGCCCAGGTGGCGGAGGCCCAAGAGCCCTGGGTGCCCCTGCAACGGCCTGGGGTGCAAAAGCCTGGGTCTCAGGGCCTCCCACAGGGACTCCAGTGACGGTTTGGAACAGGGGACAGACGCAGGATGCTTCAGTGACCCACTGGGATCACCTGTAAGGTGGGCAGGAGGGTCCTGAGTGGGGGTGGGGGAGGCGGCGGCGTGGGATCCACCTCCGTCCTGCCCGTTCTCCCCTGCACTGCCCCCCCCCATGCCCCAAGCCTCTGGCTGTCCTTCTCCTGCTCTTTGATGCCCTCCCTCAGGTTCCAGAAGCCTCAGCTCTTATCATGCCCCCCCGGCTGGCCTGCCTGACGGTCTAGGGAGGATCTTGTGCCTGCCGTGTCCGGGATGTGCCCAGGACCCAGACAGGAGTGCTAAAGCCCTCTGGGGGCGGGGGGCTGGGGGTGGGGGGTGGGGGCAGGGCATGAGCACGTGCAGCAGACCTCCGTGGGTTTGGGGAAATGCCCCTGCACCCTAAGCGCCCAGAATGGGGCCCCCAACAGCACCCACCCCCTCTGGCAGGGAAACTGCAGAGACCATAACCACACAGACCCTCCACGTAGACCTGTCCCTGAGAGCTATGGGCACCCTCCCTGCACAGGCCCTGGGACCCTGGGCAGGCTCCCCTACATGTTCCCCCCATCCCCCAAGGCCTTGGGCCGTCGGGCTGGCTGGAGCAGGACGCCCTCCGCAGCACCGCAGGTGGGAGCGGCCGCTCCTGGCCAGGCTGTGGGACGCTGAGCAGGGGTTAGGGAGTGAGATCACAGGTCTCAAGGCCTCTTGGGGCTGCCTGGCGACTGCAAACGCGCACTCTCCCTCTTCTCTCTGCTCAGGCCGTGCCAGAGCACCTTCCTCCTCCAGTTAGACTTGAGGTCACTTCCGGGGGCCCCACCCCAGCGCCCACCCCGTTCCCCTGAGGTGACCACTGTGGGCGTCAGCACGCCAGGCTCTGCCCGGGCCTGGTGTGAGACCTGGTGAGAGTCTCACGGCCGCCCAGCGGCTGCACTGGACACAGGAAGGCCGCACCCGGGGCCCCGACCGCCTCCTGCTCCCACAGCACGGCAGCCCCAGCCTCGGCCCGCTGCCCCCATCTCGGCCGCCGGTGGCCGTGGCAAGGCCTGTCCCTGTCCTCTGGTGACCAGGAGACACTTCTAGAGCAAAGGGATCCCCTCTGACGGGCTGGGTCCGAGGTCGCCAAACAGGCACGTGTACTGCCAAGCCCCAGGGTGCACGACGGGGCCTGCAGACAGCCTTCCTTCTGGGCCCGCCCGGAGAGGTGCCCTCGTGCCCAGCTCCCCCCAGGCCCGGGGCCTGCTCACCATCGAAGCTCTGCAGCTGGGCAGCGAGCGTGGTCTGCAGGGTGCGGCCGCTGTCCAGGAGGGCGGCCTCCAGCTCGGCGCGGCTGCGGTTGGCCAGCTTCTCCTCCATCTCGCTGGTGCAGCACGTGTAGCCCTGGGGACAGACCCGCAGGTGCTCTCCTGCGGGGAGGGACTGCTGTGAGGGAGAGCAGGTGCCCTGGGGGGGAGAGTGTGGGGGCCGGGCAGACCCCGAGATGGGGTGTAGCTCCGCCGGGGCAAAGCCGGGGGGTGGGCAGAAAGCAGGGGCGCAGAAGGCCGAGCCCCTGGACAGAGTGTTGGCGGCCCTCCCAGCCCCTCAGAGCCCCCGGCTGCAGCCACGCAGGTGAGGCAGGCCGCCCCAGGGGTCCTGGCGGAGCTCAGGACGTGTGAGCCCCAGCACGGCACTGCCTCGGGGCCCTGGGTCCGTGCAGAGGGGCGGGCCGCCAGGTCGCCGGCTCCGGGGACAAGCTTCCAGGCCTGCAGGGTGCCCCTGGCCTGGGCCCAGGCTGAGGACAAGGAGGGAGGAAGGGATCCCCCCACGCAGGGCCAGGCAGGACCACCAGAGCCTCCCCCTGCAGGCCAGAGGTGCAAGCCCCCAGGGAGGACCGCAGGCCTGAACGGGGCCACCGACCGGGGGTGCCTGGTGAGGGGTGGTCCTGCATGTGGGGGGCCTGGACCACCAGGGTCCCCGCCACGTGTGCGCCCCTTCCTCTGCTCCCGAAAGCCCTACTCACCCCTCGAGCTCCCAGCAACGCCCCACCGGCGCTTCTGTCCCGGGGCCCGGGCCGGGGTCCCATGGACACAGCTGGGTGAACACGCCGCGGAGCCCTGCGGGGAGGGGTGCGGGCCGGAGAGCAGGCGCCTTTGAAAATGGCCGCGGCCAGTGTTACGACGGAGGCGGGTGCTGAGACCCCATCTTACAGACCGGGAAACCGAGGCTAGCCGAGACTCAATTTCACGTCCAGTCTGCACGATGCCGCAGGGAGCCAAGCAGCCCGTCAGGCGGCCTGCTGTCAGGGCCCCACAGCCCAGGCGCCACCTCAGGGCTGTCCCCTCCCCACCCCTCCCACAGGCTGTGGTTCCCGTCTGGAAGCTGCGGAGGAAGCTGGGCCCCGAGCGGAGGCCGCGGTCTAACCCGGACAGGGGCCTGTGGAAGGCTCACCCTGTGCACCGCTGTCGGGGGGGAGGGGGAGGAGTGGATCAGCCTAGGCAGAGCCCTGGGGGTCCCCAGGCTGACCCGGGGGCTGGGGGGCTCCCAAGTGACCGCAGAGGAGGGTGAGCAGCCCCGGCAGGAGGCCTGGAGGGCACAGACAGCCTCCAGCAGATACTTGGGGTGGGGGGTGACAGACGTAATTATCCCGAGGCTGAACTGGCCCTAAGGAGCCCGTGGGAGCCACCAGGTCAGACTGGGCGGGGACGTCTTGGTGTCCCTCGCGGCCATCCGGGCGGCCGTGCATTGCTGCGGGGCCCCCGGCTCTCAGACCCGCACCCCTTCCCCAAGGCCTGGGAGTGGTGCTGGCACGCCTGTCTGAGGGGGCTGCGGACCCCACCTTGGGACAGGTCTGGGGGGTTGTGACAGTTGGGGACCTGAAACCTGACCCCCGGGGAGAATCAGGACTTTCCGGGGGGCAGCGGGGGTCAAGGGTCGGAACCTGGCTCCCCGGAGCCTGATAGAGAGGAGGCAGCCGCCCCCATTCCCGCGCCCCTTCTCGTGAGGGGTGGATGGGCCTGAGCACGCCTCCCATCCCTCTCTCTCGGGGCCTTAACCGACTCGCCGCGGGCCCTGGACCCTTGCCAGCAGGTGGCAGGACACTGAGCCGGAGGAGGGTCCTCTCCGTGGGGTCCCTGTGCACCCACCGGGAGAAAGCCGAGCTCCCCGCCTTGGCAGGGCCCGGTAGGCGAGCTGGGGACGTGCCCTGGGACGGAGGCAGGTGCCAGCCCGGGCTTCTGCTGCGCCGGGCACTCGGGCCGGGCTGGCTGGGTGGGCACGGGCTGCCAAAGCGAGAGCCACGAAGGCCACGGGGACGGACAGCGTCTGCCACTCGCTGCCCTCCGGTCCGCGGGGGCAACAGACCCCTTCCCCGAGCCCACCCGCTCACGCACACGGCAGAGAGGCCGGGCGGCGGGGCTGCGGACGAGACCCGGGGACACACAGGCTCGGAGCGGGGCCCTGGGTCAGCACGGCCACCCCCCCCAGCGGCCTCCCCGGAGCCTTCCCAGCCCTGCCCGGCCACCTCGTCCAGCCGCCCGGTGGCCCACGCTGTTCCGGCTGCCTCAGCACAGCCCCCGTCCCTCCCTCCCTCCTCGGACACACGGGAGTGAAGACACGGAGCCAGAGCCCGGGCGCCAGCCTGAGGCCCCGGGCGGGCTGGGCCGAGGCGGCCCCCAAGCCGGCTGCAGGGCAGACGCAGAGGCCGGTGCGAGAGTGTCGGTCGGGACGCACAGCTCTGTGCTTCCCTCCTGCCCACCCCGGCCCGGCCTGTCACCAATGGCCCTGGACGTCAGCCAGCTGGAAGTAGGTTCCGCAGGGCACACCCTGCACCCTCCCAAAAAGCAAGCCCGCACCTCCGGGTCTCCCGGCCAGAGCCAACTCGTGCTGGGGTGGGGGGTGCCAGGAGCGAAAAGGAGCTCCCTGCCCCGGCGGTGTGCAAGTCAGACGGACGGCACTCTGTGCTCTGTCACCTCAGACCCTCCGTCCCCAAACCCCCACCCCTCCTCTCAGCTCAGTACCCGCAGAGGAGCGAAGTCTTGCCCAGAAGAGAGGGAATGCGCCCCCCGGCCCTGGGAGGCGTCGGCGGGTCCCCTCTTCCCACGGACCCCTCCCCTAGCTGGCCGGTCAGTGGCCATCCCTCCTTCCTCCCTCAGTCGCTTTGCTGTTTTTGCAAAAACTGGCCACAGCCTTCCCTAAGCCTGTGAGACGCTTCCTCCCACGGGTGATTCTAGGTTTTTTACGGGGGGAGGGGGAGGACGGTTCATTCCTCACCCCAGTTCCTGTGGCGCCGCTCCTCTGGGCCCTGCCCCCCGAATTCCCAGATGGCCGGATCTTGCTCGTTAGGGTGAAGTCCTTGCACCTGCTCCCCTAACCCCATCAGCAGCGGCTTCTGTTCCTGGGCGCTGACCACCCACGTCCATCTCCTGCCCTCCAGACCCAGACTTCTGGGGTCACCCTGGATCCCCGACTTCCCTTCACTAAGCTCCTACCAGTGGGACTCCGACGTCTTTCGGGCTCCCACCCTCCTCCCAGCTGCCGAGCCGTGGCCCCCAGGCATCCCGTCCCAGCGGCCACCCTCACCAGCACCGCCACCCCAATGCTGTAGCCCGAGACCCCCAGCCCGGCAGCGGTCACCGTGTCCGAGGCTGGACACCCACCTCGTGTGTCCAGGCCCGGCCTGACAGCCACCTGTGGCTGATGGCGCTGCAGCCCTCCCAAGGAGACTGCAGAGGGAAGATGGCACCAGGCCAGGCCCATCTCTCCAGAACCTTCTATGGCCCACACGAGAGTACGCAGACTGTCTTTAAAGCCACATCCCGGAGGCTCTGCACCCACTGACCCGGCCACCCCCCGGATAGTAATTCCCGGTGGGCGGCCTGCGCTGGCCTCCCTGCACGGGGCTGAGGCACGCTCGCGCGGAGAGGCCCAGGTCTGGAAGAGCAGGGAGGGCGCTGCCTCCCCACCCCTCCCCGCTGCTCAGTTCTGGAGCCTCCCGCGGCCTCGCGGGCCGGCTGGCGGAGGGCAGGCGGGGAAGGTTTTCCCCAAGCAGTACTCTTCTCTGGGCAACGGCCCCCTGCCCGCTCCTGCTCCTGGCCGCCGTCCGGCTCCGGTGGCCACGGGATCCCCCTGGCATGTGCACCAGCCTGCTGGGCGTGGGAGGCACTGAGCACGCAGAGGAAGGTTCCCGGGCAGTGTCCACACGGGAGCTCCGGGCCTTCCTCTCTCACCCCTGTCCGGAAGCCTCTGCCCCTGACCGGTCCCTGTCAGAGGGCCACACTTGATCCCCCGGGAGGGTGGCCTCGGACCCCCTCACGGAGGACATTTCAATCGTGATCTCTTACCCTCTCTCCTAATGCGTCAACAGCACCCGTAACCCCCCGGCCCCGCCTCCAACCCCACCTGCTTCTCTACCCCTCCAACCACTCAAAACCCCCCACTCCCCATTTCAGGCAAATGACAGCGTCACCAAGGAGCCCTCTGCCACTTCCACCACGCACTGGGACCCAAAGCCAAGGGGCATCGCTGCAGACACCTCCTCCCTCGGCGGGTGGGAGGGCTCGGCCCCCCAGGCCTGCAAGGGGCGGCCCTGCAGGCGGTGGAACAAAGGCCGGGCGTCCGGGTGCCCTGGACAGTCGCTGTGGGCCGGGCCGGAGCCCCGCGCCATGGGGCGGGAGCCACAGCTAGCGGGCGGTCTGCGCCCTGGGCGGCGGGGACCGGGCGCTGGTGCATTGGGCGCGGCGGGGGCCCAGGGGTGCGGGGGCTGCGGCAGGCAGGCGGGGCTGGGAGGCAGAGAGCAGCAGGGGGGCCACGCGGGGGTGGGGGGTGGGGTGGGGGGTGGGGCGGGGGGAGGAGGGCAATGCGATTGGCGGGGAAGGGGCTTGCCGCAGTGGGTGCGGCAGGCATGGGGAGGGGGTGGCAGCAGAGGGACTCCTGGGGGCTGCAGCAAGCGAAGGGGAGGGGGATGGGTTTGACGGAAGAGGAAGGGGGGCTCGCTGCAGGAAGGGGGCTGCGGCAGGCACCGGGAAGCACAGGCAGGGATGGGGGTGGGGAGGGGTGTTAGGAAGCCCCCAGAGAGGGGCGCAGAGGGACGGGGAAAGGGAGGGGGAACTGGAGGGGACGAGAGGTGGGCTGGTGCTGGGGTGCGGTGGGGATGGGGCGGGCGTGGAGACTGGCGCCGGGGCTCCTGACGGGAAGGGGCGCGGAGAGGCCCCCGTGGGCTCGTGGTGGGGGATGAGGGTGGGCGCAGGATGGACAGAAGGTGCGCCGAGGCGGTGGGGATGAGGCTGTGGAGGCGGAGGGAGTGAGGGTAGGGGTGGCAAGCCTGGGGATGGGGATGCAGGGGGGGGCCCGCGGAGATGGAGATGGCTTGGGGCGGACACCCAGCCTGGATCCCGGCCCCGCAGACGCCACCCGCGCCGGCCCGAGAGCCCTGCGCGGCGGCGGCGGCGGCTCCAGCGGCGGCGTCCCAGGCTGCGGTGGCGGTGACGCTCCGGGCGGCGTGCGGCTCCGGGTGCGGGCGCGTGGGGGCCCGGGGACCCGGCCGGGGCGGGCGCAGGAGCAGGACCGGGCCGGAGGGCTCGGAGGCGGCGCGGGCGGACGGGAGCCGGGGAGGAGCTGCGGCCACCGCTGCCCCGGCAGCCCCGCCACCGCACTAGCGCGCACGGCGAGGGCGGCGGCTCCCGGCGCGGGGACGCGCCTCCTCCCGCAGCCCCCGCCCCGCCGCGCTCGGCGCCGCCCCGTCTCCCAGGAACGCGCGGGCCGCCTGCCCGCGGCCCCCTGGCTCCCCGCCGCGGCTCGGGTCTCGGGGCGGGAGGACCCTCGGCCCCTGCGGCGCAGCCGGCGCAGGCCTGAAGCTGGGGCTCAGGAGCCAGGGCCCATCCCAAGACGCGGACGGGGGCCTGGGGGGTGTCAGGTTTCTCCCCGGGGATGGAGAAGCATGGCTGACCACCTGGGAGCCCCCCTCTCCCGCTGACGGCCACCAGGTCCCCACCGCTGCCGGGGGCCTCAAAGCCACCGTCAGTTACCCCACACCCCCTACCTGACCCCCTGGAGCCCCCCCATCTCTCACCCGGGTGACCTGGGCCTCCATCCCCACTGCTGATCTCTCCCTAGGAAAGTGCGGCGCAGTCCATCGGCCCAGCCCCCACCTCCTCCCTAGGCGCGCACCCCACGGCTGTCTCTCCTGTCCTAGGACATCCGCTCCCTGGGGCCCTGGCCCTGGTCCCGCCTTCCCCTGGCCGCCCCCGCCCCCCCGGGAGAACACCCCCTCACAACCACTCAGGTCAGGCTCCTGTCAGCAGCGCGTCTGGGCCCCCTCGGCCAGTCTGGGCCCCCTCGGCCAGCCGGCCTGCGGGGACACTTGCCCTGCGGGGACACTTGCCCTGCGGGGCAAAGTCCGGTCTCCGAGGCCTCGGCACCTCAGAGCCCCAGAAGCAGGGGCACTCGCAGGTGACCCACAGAATTCTCTCTGTGCTGCCTGCTTCCTCGGGGACCTCCTGGGCAGGCCATCCTGCTGGTAGGCACCAGGCTTGGGGGGGCCCGGGGGGGCCAGGGGCCCTATCCACGTGGTTGCAGCCCTGGCCGGGAGGTCGGGCCCCCTCTCCAGCATTGCTTCAAGGTTCCCAGCTCATGAGATGACCTCAGAACAAATCAGGATGAAGGGGACCCTGGCTTTGTGCCACCTGGGACCCCAGGTCTTGGGAGGGAGGGAGCACTCCCTGAGGCCCAGGGCGGAGTGTCCCTGGAACCTCACCCATCAAAGTTAGCCCTGCTTTCTTATCCTTGGCCCAAGCAGGCTGCAGAGAGCATTCCCGCGGGCTCGTGCACACGCCAGTCCCTGCTGGGGGCTGGACAGTGGTGGGGCTCTGCCCACCCTCCCCTGGGGCCTGGGGTGGCCGAGGGGACCCTATGACAAGTCCACAGGGAGCAATCTGGGACAGCAGAAGGGGACACAGCAGCTCAGAGACCCCCTCAGCTGCACTCCTCGCAAAGACACAACCCAGGCCCCCCGTCTATGCCGCGAGCGCCCCACAGACGGAGGCGGCACAGACTCTCAGCTGGGCCAGGACCCCGGGCAGACCCTCCAACTGAGGGAGCCCGTGGACACACTGTGCTCCGGGCTTACTCTCAGCGCAGGCCCCAGAAATACCGGGACGACCTGAGAGGGGCAGAGGGCTCGGCTGATCCCCTCTGACCCGGCCACTTCCCACGAAGCTTGGTAGCCACGTCCAAAGTCCCAGCCAGCCTTGGCCCGGCGTCCCAGCCCGCTGCCCTTATCCAGCTCGTGTTAGCCACTCGCACTAACTCTGGGTCTCGGCGCCCTTCCCCCTTGCTCGGCCCTCTTTCCACGCCCCCTCAGCCCGCCCTCCGGGAAGCCTTCTCCTGTCCCGGGGCCGTGCACCTGCCCGGGGCCTTCCCCAGCTGACCACCCTCCCTGGGAGCAGGACGCCACTCTGCCTGCTGCTGGGAGCCTCCACTTCCCTTCTCTTGTCTCCCCGCCCGCAGCCAGGCCAGAGCCGGTAATAAACAACTCCGCATGAAAGAGCCCTACAGAGACTCTTTGTGTGGTGCTGCCATTCAAGGCTTAACCCCATCAGGGCCCCAGGGCGGCAGCCTCAGACCTCCCCGAGCCGAGCCGAGCCGAGCCGAGCCGAGCCGAGCCGAGCCCTCCCTGGGGGCCGCGGGGACCTCGGGGCAGCCAGCAGCGTGCTGGGGCCATCAGGGGGTTTTCGGGGTGAGTTTGCTCCCCACAGGGACTCCCTTGTTCTGACGGAGACCCAGACGTGCCTCCTACCCCTCCCCCCACTGCAAGACCGCCCCGATTCCAGTCCCAGGGGATCCCGAGCAGGAGGGCAGCCTGGAGCCTGACACAGGGGCAGCCCCGTCCGCCGCCCGGGACCTCGTCTCCTCCCTGGGGACCCCGGCCCCCTCCCCTGACTGCTGGGCGGCTGCCCACTGCGCAGGCAGCACCTCCGCCCGCCCCTGCCCTTGCTGCCCCAGCGAGGGGGCTGGAGACAGAGGCTGCAAGTAAAAGGCAATTTTAGATAAGTTGCATTATTTTTTGTATAAAGAACTGGCCCCAAAGAACTGAAAGCAAGCACTGGATGGCAATCTTGCACACCGTGTTCAGAGCTGCCTCAGTCCTGGCAGCCAGCAGGTGGAAACGAGCCGAGTGTCTGCGGAGGGAGGACCGGGTAGGAGTGTGGCTGTCGACAGCGCGAGACATTCCCGAGCCGTAACGAGGAGCCGAGTAGGACGCCTGCTACGATGGGGATGAACCTCGACCCTGAAAATGTGCCGAGTGACAGAGGCTCGACGCGGGACGACAAATCCTGTCTGACCCCACCGACACGAGGTCCCTAAGTGGTCGGACTCGGACACACAGAGCAGAAGCGTGCGCGCCGGGGGCCGCGGGCGGCGGGGAGTCCATGTCTCACGGGGACCGGGTCCAGCCGCGGAAGAGGAGAACATTCTGGAGAGCGAGGCTGGGGACAGCTGCACGACAGGGCGGACGCACTTAAGGATCCTCAACTGTACACAAAACCAGTGAAAACGATCCATTTTTTATGCACATTTTACCACCGAAAAAGCAAGCCCCCCTATGTTTGTGACTACTTACACTAAACATGTGGGGCACGCTTTCACTGAAGTCTCATTTGCTGTTTACTTCAAATTAAAACATTCAGGACGAACGTACCGATCCCTCGCTATCGGGAACACCAGCTGAACCGGACAGGCTGCAGTTCTCTCTGCTCGGCCCGCCGGGCCGCAGGGTGTGGAGAGACGCCGCACGCGAGCCACACAGCGCCCCTGCAGCGCTCGGTCACATGTCCCCCGTGCGGGGCCGCAGCCCCAACCTCCCCGAGAACGCCGGACCTATCCCGACGAATGAGAAGACACGATTCTACCCATCTTACAGACGGGAAGACTGAGGCCGGGAGCGGTTCCGTGACTTGCTCCAGCCGCCTAATGCCGCTAGCCCGCGGGCCTCCCTGCCTTCATCGAGGCGGGGAAACGGGAGCCCACTGGCAGCCCGGACGTCGCAGGTATGGCCGTGAGGCCTCTCCTGGAACACGAGGGCCTAGCGGGCCTCGCCGGAGCCAGGCCTGCCCCCTTCTGCTCCTGCGTGCTCCGGGGGCGCCCGCCCAGCAGGGACAGCCGCCCCCAGGGCCTGCTGAGCACGCACGGGGCTCCCAGCCTGGGCCAGTCCCGTGACCTCCCCAAAGGCGGAGCCCGGACCTCTTGTGGGTCCTGGGAGCCGGCGGGAGTGTCGGGGACCATCTCCAAACTGACAAAGCTCAGTCTCCCGGGGGCCAGTCGAGCTGCAAGCACGTCAGTGGAGGGCCAGGCCCCCCAGGCACCCGCGTCTTGCCCCCACCCCATCCAGCCCCGACCTGCAGGCAGAAGGGCACACACAAAGGCTCGCAGCTCCGGACAGAGGTGGGACGGTCCTGCCCAGGGCAATCCCTGAGCAAACGGCCGAGGGGACAGTGGCCAGAGGGACGCCGAGAAGGCCCCCCACACCCGTGGTGAGGAGAGGCCCCTCTAATGCCGGCCGCCAGACTCCAGGCCCGGCTCCAGGCGGACCGTGTGCGGGGGTCCTGCCGGCACCATCTCCTCTCTCTCTCCAACCTCTACCTGGGGCCCGCGCTGGCTCGGTGCCTCCACCCACGGTCCTCTTCCGAAAACTGGCTGCCACCGAGTCCCTCGTCGCGGCTGCCCTTCAGGACGGGCCGGGCCAGCTCTCCCCGCAGTCCTCAACTACCGGTAAGCAGGGCAGGCCAGGCGGGAGCCCGTGCGGGTGACTGAGCGAGGGCAGAACCCTCCCCCCAGCCTGGATCTCTGACGCTGGCCGGGGGCCCTCCGTCTCCCCACCAGGGGCACCTCTCCTCCTGCGCCGCTGGAAGGCCTGTCTCCCCAGGGCCCTGTGGCACGGGCTTGGGCTGGGCACAAGGAGGCGCTGGTCCTCGCACCGCGGGGCTCAGAGAGGCCCAGGACTGGCTCGAGGGCACGTAGCAAGTGAACGTGCGCCTGCGCCTGAACCCCAACAGACCTGGTCTGGGGTTCCTCTGGAGACCTGCTTCTTCCCTAACACGCTGGCCACTGGGAATGGCCACTGGATTCGAGGGACAGTGGCTCTGGGACGGTGCCTGTTAGGCCAGCGGGCCACCTCCCTCAGAGCCACAGGGTACGGGGCCCGTCCCTCTCGTGACTTTCTGCATCAAGCCCGCTCCTCTCCTCCTCCTCTAGCTGTGGGCCGAGGGCTCCAGGACCTCCGACCGCAAGCTGGCGGCATCATGGAAAGTGGGGACCAGCGAGCAGCCCAAGGCAGGGGTCCCGAAGGGCAGCCCAGGAGGCAGGCCCTGGGGTGCCCCGTGGGGAAGGGTCTTTACAGCCCCGGGTCGAGATGTGACTGCAACGCCCCCGCGTCCATCTGAATTCACGCGTTGCTTGCCTTGACTTCTGACTTACGAACGAACGCTGTCCTTGTGGCTCACAGGGGACCCCCGATCCCCGCCCGGTCCCTGCGCCTGTGGCACGGGCTGGGCTGCACTTTGGCAGGGAGCACCGCCCCAGCGCGCTGTAGGAGCTCAGGGAGCACTTGCTCAGGGATGCAGAGACTCAGGCGGGAGCGTGCCATCACCCGCCCCGCCCCTGCCCTGCAGGCTCTCACGGGTGCGGTGTCTTCCCAGGCGCCCTGAGCCCGCGGGACTGTGCAGAAGCCCACCCCTCTGCAGGTGTTTAGGAAGCGGAGGTTCTGCAGCGGATCACAGAGACAAAGTGCAAAGCGATCAGACAAGGAGAAAACCGGTGTGACGGGGTGCCTCGCGGGCCTTCCCGGAGCGGGATCCGCACGACCCGGCAGCGCGTCCACGGCTGGCCAGGACCGCCTGGTGGCGCAGAGCCGTCCGCGCAAACGCATCGGCCGCTTCTCCCGCGACCGCGTCCCGGGTGCCGCAGCACCACCGTCGCCGTGCTCACGGCGACACGAAACGCTGCATTTCGGTTAGAGGCGAGCGCAGACACAGCTGGGACTTCTCTCTCAGCCAAGTTCACCAACTCCCTGACTTCTTCCCCGGGCCTCTCCGTGCCCCCAGTGACAGACCCTCGCCTCGAATGAGCCGCCTTCACACCTGTGTGCATCCAGCCCAGCTGGCCGTCCGTCTAGAGCTGACCCCTCCCCCCTGCAGGGCTGTCCCGGCCCCCCGAAGACGGGTGTCCCCGCCCCTGCGCTCCGCGGCCCTGAGCTTTGCTTCAAGCGCTTCTCATGAGGTGCTGCTGGGATTTCTGGAAGCCGCCTCCAAGCTCTTCAAGAGTGTCCGGCATTTCTCAGGGTCCCCAGCCACCCCCATCCCACCCCTAAGTCTCTGGGATAACCCAAAACGACCCCCAGTAACTGCTCCTGGTCGGAAACACCACCTCATCCTACACCTGGGGCTTTAGCGCTGTGGGTCTGGGCCGTAGCAGTGCCAACGTCCCCCGGGCCCCCAGACGCAGAGCCACAGGGGGGTGCCAGTCCCTGGAGCACTCGGAAGGAGGGTGCCGGGAACCCTGCAGGGCCCATGGCCTGGGCAGCCTGCGGCGAGGTGGAGGCGGACGTCGGGAGGGGGGAGCTGAAGGACGTCCCGTGCTCCGGGGCCGCTGGGGGTTCGAGCGACCGTCCGAGCCAAGCCTGGCAGTGGGTGGTGTCATCCCTCTCCCCAGGGCCTGGAGGGGCCCATAGGTGGGCGGGACGGGTTCCCGGGTTCCCCAGAGCCGGAGATGGACACTCAGGGCCGTGATGCTAGAGGATACATTCAGATGTCACACGCAGCGCCCCGTGAGGGCCCACGCGGTTCCTTGTGGCATCAGGCACCCAGGACGCGCTCAGACACAGAGACGGGCCTGGACAGCCACTCACGGGCTCAGGAAGTGGGTCCCCACGGTCGGGGATGTTCCCTGAAGGTAGGCACCGGCCACCGACCCCCGGGTTCTGTGCTGACCCCAGTCAGGGCCCGGCTGCCCACCAGGGAGTCGTGGGGCCTGTCTCCCCCCGCCCCCACGCCCTGTGCTGAGGGTCCCCTGTGCCCCCCCTGCGCCCTGTGCTGAGGGTCCCCTGTCCCCCCCCGTGCCCTGTGCTGAGGGTCCCCTGTCCCCCCGTGCCCTGTGCTGAGGGTCCCCTGTCCCCCGCCGCGCCCTGTGCTGAGGGTCCTCTGTCCCCACCCTGTGCCCTGTGCTGAGGGTCCCCTGTCCCCCCCCGCGCCCTGTGCTGAGGGTCCCTTGTCCCTCCCTTCCCTGCACCCTGTGCTGAGGGTCCCCTGTTCCCCCCTGCACCCTGTGCTGAGGGTCCCCTGTCCCCCCCGTGCCCTGTGCTGAGGGTCCCCTGTCCCCACCCTGCGCCCTGTGCTGAGGG
>CM052810.1:172913346-172956105 GCA_028533885.1 Nasua narica | reverse complement strand
CCCCCCCCGCGCCCTGTGCTGAGGGTCCCCTGTCCCCCCTGCGCCCTGTGCGGAGGAAGGCTGGCTTCGCGGCAGTTCGCTGCCCTCCCCTACCGCCACCACCCAGTGCCGCGTCTGATTTTCTGATTTCCCACCCTCGGCCCCTACCTGGCGGGTCCGCAGCAGCCGGGTCTCCCCGTGAGACACAGCGGGGGTGGCGGGCAGGGCTCCGGGCCTCTGGGGGGCTGAGGTCAGGGCAGATGGCAAGGGAGCAGGACTGACGGAGCCCCTCGGGGCTGCCCTGTCACCCAGCCAAGCCTCCAGAACCCAGGGAGCACTTAGCACAAATGAGCAGCACGCCTGGGCCGCCGTGCCAGGAGGCGGCTGCGTGCGGGCCCGGCTGCCCTCCACCTCCCTGCGGCTCCGAGCCCTGCTAGCCTCCTGGCCCCTCGGCCCACTCCCTCCCTGCTGCGATTCCACCGGGGGCTCGGGGGCTCGGCGCCTGGCCCGGATGCTGTGTCTCCTGCTTGGGGGCAGGAGGAGGTCTGAGGAACACAGTGTCACTGGGCGACAACTACGCCAGCCAGGTGCCCCAACCTCATGAGGGTCGGAAGGCCGGCCGCCCTCGCTGCCCACCCTGGTTCTGGGTCACGACACCGTGGACATGTGCTGGGGCGCAGCCGTTTCAGGCACTGACTGTCGGGACACCTGGCCCGCGGCCGCCCCGCCCTGCCGGGGGTGGAGAGGTTGAGGCTCAAGGGGGCCGCAGATGAGCCACAGGCCGGGCGGCAGTCGGGGCCCAGACCCGTGGTCTCGGGCACCCCACACCAGGGACGTGCCCCAGACGCCTGGGGGCGGGCGGGGGTGCGGAGCGGGCCAGGAGCCGGCCTGACTCCTCCCCGGGTCAGCAGGACCCGAGCCTGTGGCAGACATGGGGACAAGGGAGGCGTGGCCCTCTCCCGAGGGGCCGCGGTCACGACACGCCCAGGATGGCCTGAGAGCACAGAGCAGACGTGCCGGGCCACCAGGGGCCCTGACTCATGGGCCGCGGTCCCAACCCGCAGGCTACACGGCGGTGCCCGTATCTGAGCACATGGTCCTTGCAGAGGTCACAGCTTAGAGTGAGGTCCCACGGGAGTCAGTGGGCCCCTAATCCGACGGGACTGCCGTCCTCCCTCCCGTGCGGAGAAGCGTGGAGGCCGCACAAGGAGAAGGCCCGTGAACACGAAGCCGGACACCTACAGGCGGAGGAACGCCAAGGACGGCCAGCCCCCGGAGCAGCGGGGACAGCTTGGAGCCGACTCCGCCTCTCGGCTGCGGGACGAGCCAGCCCTGCCCACACCCGGATCCCGAGCTTCAGCCTCCGGACCACCAGCCGAGAACCTTCTGTGGTGGAAGGGCCCGATGCTTGCGGCACGCTGGGTGTCTTCGCGCAGCCCTGGGAAGTCAGTGCGCTCCCAACCCCCCGCACCCAGCCCGGGCCTGGCACGGGGAGGTACCTGCAATCATGTACTGCCAAGGCCTGCCCGGACTCGGGGAGCACCGCAGGGGGAGCCCCAGAGAGTGGGTGGCTGGGGATGCCCAGGGAAGCAGGGGCGCAGTTAGGCGCCCCGGGGAGGATGTGCTGGGGGCAGGCGCGGGGAGGACCCGCTCGGTGGGAGGGGGGTGTGCCAGGAAGGTGAGCTAGCCAGGAGCTGGTGGGAGGTGACCCCGAGGCCGCGGGCAGGTGAGGGGATGGGGTGAGGCCGACCTGGCCCCTCAGGGGCTCCTGGACCGACCGGGGACTCTAGGGTTCCTGCCAGGAGAGCACGTGTCTGCTCCTTCCACCCAGGGCTTCCCGGCATCCGCGGCCCGAACAGTCGAGGAGGTTGGGGGTCTGGGCCCCGCCCCCCAGGGAGAGGACACAGCCGGGAGGCCACCCCTGCCCTCACCTCGCGCCTGGCTACCGCGTGCTCCCACCTGGGAAGGTGGCATAAGGCCTGGGGTGGGAGGAAGCATCGTCCCGTCTGCGCACGCCCCCACTCCCAGAAGCCCTCCGGCAGCTCGGGGCTCCTGCCCGGGCCTGTCCCAGGCAGATGCCAGCGAGCCAGGCGGCCAACCACCGCGGCAGCGGGGAGCCAGGCTCCGGGGTGGGCGGCGAGCGGACCCCCAGGGCCGTGCGGACCGCGGCACGTGATCAGGGAAGGCGCCAGCGAGGAGACAGCGGCCGGCAAGGGCTGAACTAGGCGCCGGGCCCCAGTTCCTCCAGGCCCCCGATGTGGGGTGGAAGTCTGGGTGAGAAACCACACCGAGCCAAACCAGGTCTTGGGAAGGAGCCGCGGGCTTACGAGAGAGGTGCCCAGCCTCTCGCTGCCCAGGCATGTCCAGGCCCGGGGGTGGTGGATGCCGGTCCCACGCCCGACCGGGCTCCCGGTGGCCTGGCCTGGGCCCCTCTCCCGTCTCCCGTCCGGGGCCGGCCGGGCGGCCCCCGCACCGGTGCGCATGACGTCCCAGCTCGGGCACAGGCCTGCCCCCACCCGCCCGCCGCGCTCTCCTCCTGGCTCTGACGCCAGGCCTGCTGCCGGGCCAGCGTGTCCCCAGTCCTGTGTGTTCCCAGTCCCTCTCCCAGGAGGCCTCTGCGGCCCCAGAGGCCCCCCAGCTCAGGCTTACACTGTTCCTTCGTGACCGCCGACACGGAACCAGACCCGCGTCTCCTGTGTGCTGGGCTCGCTCGCCCCTGGATCAGCCCTTTGTCCGTGACTCCTGGGGGACCCGGCCCAGTGGGCGCTGGCCAGCAAGACACAGCCGGCCATCCTGCGTCCGTCACCCAGGGGCCACCTGATTCGTGCCCCGATGCCCGGGCGCAGCCCTCCTTAGCGGGGCAGGAGCAGCAGGCCCCCAGGCCCCGTAAGAGCTGGCCTTCCCCAGACAGGCGTGGACAAGGCCTGGGCACACGGAAGGCCGCTTCACCCACAGCCCCCGATGGAGGTGGGGAGGCGTTCCGTCTCCCACAGGCTCTAAGCTGGCCTCGGACCCGGAGCAGGCCCCGGAGAGGCATCAGGAGCAGGCAGCTGGGGGCCCGTCTTGGCCCGGCCTCGGATTCCTGCTTCAGGCCTGTGGCCGGGAAGGGCTCAAGGCCACCAGAAAACTCAGGAGCCCAGGCCTGGGCAGCAGCGAATGCCACAGGCTTGGGGTCACCAGACTGGGCTGCCGTCCCCAGAGCTCCACGTGGCCCACGTGTGTGGCTTCCCTGGGCCGTGGCTGACGCGTCCGTAAGTGGGGTCTCCGAACACCCGCCCTCGTCGGAGGCATCAGGCAGACAGAAGAGGGAGGAAAGGCGCACGGAGTCCGGGTCCCAATGAGGGCTCTCAAACGCTGGACGCCCTGACCGAGGGGGTCTGCCCGGGCCCCAGAGACCTCGGGGGTCTGGAGGACCATGGGGGCTTGTGACTGTTCTTCGGGCCCATGAGAAGCAGAGATGGGAGGCCAAGCAGGGCGAGAAGCTGGCACAGCGGGACTGCGGTCCGAACCCAGCCCCAGGGAGGACGTCCCTCCTCTCGCAGGAGCACCACAGCGCGTCCGGCAAGGTGCTCAGACCGTCGCATCATGCGGTGGCCCTTGCGAATCCTGGCTCCCTTGGGCCTCCCCACCAAAGGCCTCCCTCCCCCTGCCCCCGTCTCAAAGCTGGGGATGATGAAACCGTAGGCCCTCGAACAGCGGAGGGCCCAGAGCCGCAGCACTACTGGGGGCCGAGGACGGCCTGGGGACCCAGGCTGCGAGCCAGGTGGTTTGGGAGAGCCCCCAGCCCCAGCTCAGGGACAAAGGCCCTGATGGCCCTCCCTGGGGTGTGGGGGGCAGGGCCGGGGCTTCTGAGGGCCCCCCCGGAATCCCTCACCACCCCCGCAGTCAGAGCCGGCGCACAGAAGCCACAGTTTCTGCCGCTGGGCCCGAGGATGGCTTCCATGGTCCGCGGGAGCCCCCCCTTGCTGGCAGGGGGCAGAGGGGCAGCTAACTGGTTCTCACCGCACGGACAGGCCCCTCCGGCCTCCTCCCCCGTGCTGGACCCCTAGACTCCTCTCTGCCCATGCCCAGCTTGCGTGGGCAGAGAGCAGGACACAGGTGGGCCCCCAGACCGAGAACCTCCCCGGGGTTGGGACCTGGGCCAGCTTCTGTGGCTACCGCAGAGAGGCGTACAGACGGGGGTGGTCCCTGTCCCCAGCACCCCAGGAGGGTCAGAGTCACACAAGGGACGTCACTCGAGTGTTGGGAGGCCGGGCTGGCGCCAAGAGATGTCTGGGAACCAGGAGCTGGCCGGCACCGGTGGGCCTGGGAGACCAGCGCGGGGCTGCCCTGCGCTCGGCAGGGGGGCCACGGGCGGGGTTGAGCTGGTGGCCTCACTGGCTCTGAAGCACTCTGGCCAGAGGGAGGGTTCCCCCGGGCCTCACCCGCCTGCGGAACCCCCAGGCCCGCCTCCTCCCCTGTAAGGCGAGGACAGCTGCCATCACCGCGTGCCAGGCCCGGCCGCCCAAAAACATCCCAGGAAGTCCTGAACGGGAGCCCTGGAGCGCCGACGTTCCCCACTCACAAGCCGCCGCCATCTGTGCTCCCCCCACAGAGGCTGGAAGCACCACCCCGCAGACCCAGGGCCATCTCCCTGCCTCCCAGCCTCCCCGCCCGCACCCGGGCCAGCTGAGTCAGGGGCTGAGTCAGGGGGGTTTGCACCAGGCGGCGACCCCAGGGTCGGCGCTGGAGAAGTCTGGTGGCGGGGCCCCTGGGAGAGGAGAGGCAGCCAGGGCTCCCCGAGAGGCGCGTGCAGCGGCGCGGGGCCACCAGAGGGCGCCTGGCCCACAGAGCCCAGGCCCGGTGGTAACAGGAGGGGACGCCGGGCTTGTGGCTGCCCTGGGAGGTCACCCTGTACCCTCTGCTCCACGTGGCGCAGACGCTCGTCTCAGCCTGGGCCCTGCAGGGCCCCTGGAGCTGCGGTGCTCGAGGGGGCTTTAGCCACAGGGGGTCAGGGAGGAGAGCTCCCCTGAAGAAGCCCTTGGCCCTAGGGTGGAGAGGGCCTGGAGCCCCGGGGGAAGGGGCCTCAGCAGGGAGGGCGGTGGCCCTGCCTGAGCGCAGTCCCCAGCGCCCCAGGCCCAGCGCAGGGTAGCAGCCGAGCCCTGAGCAGCACGAGACGCTAGGACAGCTGCTGGGTGGCCCCCTCCCCCAGCCGGGCAGCCAGACGCAGCCTTGTGGGCCCATCGCACTGACTGCGAGCACGCTGATCGCCCCGGGCCCACTCCACTGCGTCCCAACTCCAGGGAACAAGACCCGGCCCCCAGCCCCAGCCCAGCGTCCCGTTTGCCCCACTCTCTCCCAGTCCCGGGCGGCTGCCCAGACTCCACCACCCTGTCTGCCGGCCTAACCGGGACAGAGGCCTGCGGATTCGGGTAAGTTTAGGATGGTCCCTAAGGACATAATGGCCAAGTGGCAGTGGATACAAGAAGGAGAGAGACGGGAAGGCTTCCATCCAAGATCTGGGGGCAGCTCTGTCGGCCCTGAGAGCCAGGCCTGGGGCAGGATCCAGCGGGAAGGCCAGAGACATCCAGGCAGAAGTTCCTCTGTGCGGGGGGAGGGGTAGTGCCGGGCAGAGGCCCCGAGCTGGCCCCAGGCACCCAGGCACGCCCACCTGTCCCGCCAGAGGCAGTCCTGACAGCAACAGAAACCCAGCACAGGGAGACACAAGAAGGCCTGCTTTGGGGTCCTTGGGGGGCTCTCCGGAACCTTGGGGCGGGGGGCAGATATGTCAAAGGGTCTCTCAGGGCAGGCCTCTGGGGGCCAGGGGGCCAGAACCCGGCTGCCTTCCTCCCACCACTCCCCAGCAAGGCAGGGCCATGGACCCCACAAGGACCCACGCCTCTGTCATTCACAATTCCTGCAGCCATGGTCACTCCCTGTCCGCAGGGGTCCCCATTCGAGCAGAGCCCTTATCCCTTAGTTTGGGAGGAATCCCCTCCCTAGAGGAATCTGGTTCGCTCTGCTGCCGCCCACCCTGCCGTGGGCACCCCGCCGTGGGCACCCCGCCTGGACCCTGAGCGCTTCCCCACATATTTGTCGTGTGGGGAGCCGGGGGTCTGGGTGGTCCCGAGGACACTGTACTCCACCGCCCACCCGCACACACACAGGCTCCAAAGCTCCTGGGAGGATGCAGGGAGAGAGTGGGCAGGACTGCGGGCAGCTGCAGGCCTGAGGATGCCTGGGAGGGTCGATGCTCTTACAAAGAAAAGACACGGCCCCTGGGCGGGATCCAAGGCGCCGACCACCTGCAGCTCAACGCCCCGCCAGAGGCAGCCCTGAGTGCCAGGCTGGTGAGTACAAGTTCCCTGGGCAGGAATCCCTGCTTACTGGCATTCCCGATGGTGGTGGCAGAGGTCGCGCCTGGCCCCCACCCCCAGGCGCATGGCTGGCACTCTACCTCGCAGGGGCCCCACTCCCGCCAGGAATGGAGGACCTCTAATTGAACCCAGCTAGGCTGCCGCTGCTGGGGATCCCACAGGAATCTTCAGGCCCTACCGGAGCGGGTCCCGGAGAGGCCCGTGCAGCCAACTGGGAGTCCCCAGCCGGTGGCCGCCATCAGCTGCGCCCGGACAGCCGCCAGCCCCGCAGTCAGCCCAGCGCGCCCCGGGGCTCGGACTCCCGCCCAGCCACAGCGCTGGGCCGAGCCAATGGCCGAAGACGCCCAGCTCTAGCTGGGGCCCTGGAGGACGCTCCCCGCCGGGGACGGCCCGGCCCACAGCCCCACGAGGACAGCTCCGCGGGGAAGGGGCCGGTGTGCGTGCTACGGGCTGGCGGGCGGCCGAGCGGAGCGCAGGAGACCCGGGCGGCACTCGGAGGCGAGGGCCCGAGGGGGTGCAGACGAGCGGGGGTCCAGGCGGCGCGATCCGGGCGCAGGGCAGACCAGGGAGCGCAGGAGGACGCAGGAGGATCCCCGGACACGCCGGGGTCCGGGGCCCCCCGGTGCCGCGCCCTCACTTACCCGAGATCTCCGCCTGGGGCACGTCGCTCAGGCTGAAGCCCTTGGCGCCGTAGATCTGGCGGACTTCGCTGCAGCTCCGGCTCTTGCTGGCAGGGTCCCCGCGGGCGCAGGCGGCCAGCGCGGCGGCCGCGCAAAGCAGCCACCAGCCTCGGGCCCGCAGCTCCATGGCGGGTCCGGGGCGCCCCGGCCCGCCGGCCGCCCGCCCGCGCCTCTCTCGGATCCCGCCCGGGGCCGCGCAGCCCCCGCCCGCGAAGGGCAGAGCCAAGGTCCCGGAGCGTGCGGCTCGCGGTCCGCAGGCGGCGGCGGCGGCCGAGGAGGCGGCGACAACAAAAGCCGGCGGCGCGGGGCGCGCGGGGCGCGAGGTCCGGCCGCTCGGTCGGGCGGCACAGAGCGCGGCGGGCGAGCGCGCAGTCCCGGCTCGGCGCCTCCCCTGCCGGCGGCCCGGCCCCTCGGCTGCCGGGGAGGGGGCGGGGCGGGGCGAGCAGGGGCGGGGCGAGCAGGGGCGGGGCGAGCAGGGGCGGGGCGAGCAGGGGCGGGGCGAGCAGGGGCGGGGCGCGCCGGGCGCTCCTTGGCTCCCCGGGCACGGGGCCCTGCGGGCTCGCGCGGAGCTGCGGACGGCCCGAGAGGGCGGGGCTGCCGGGGCGCGCGCGGGCCGCGGCGGGGTCCCCGAGGGCGGGTCCCCTACGCCCAGCGCCCAGCGCCCGGGGCGGGGCACCGCCTGCGGGGGCGGGGGCGGCGGCGCCGAGGCAGGGCTTCCCCCGCCGGACGTGACGTCACGCTGCCCGCGCGCCTATCAGGGGCTTCCCCCGCCCCCAGCCGAACTCGGCCTCCCTGCGGTCTCCGCCTCCCTGGCTCGCGCCGGGCCTCCCCGCACCCTGCGCGCGCCCCGCGCAGCCGCTCCCCCAGCGCCTCCGTCCCCCTGCGCGCCGCCCCCCCTCGCCTGCACCCCTTTACCAGCCCCTCGCCCCCTACGTCCACTCCGGTGGCCTCCCCCACGGCTCCAGCTCGCACCCGAGGTGGTTGTGGGGGCGGATGGGGGACTGTGCGCTGGAAACTAGCTGGGACCCCAACCCCACCCTTTCTCCGCCCTGTAGACAGGCGGCCGACGACTTAGTTATTGCGGATTGTCAGCCGGTTTTTGGTCCCTCCGCGTGGCTGCTGGAGAAACAAATGTGACCGAGGCAGAACGTCCCAATTGGCTTGGGGCGCTGCGCGGTGGCAGGTAGCCTCTGGGGGCCAACAACGGGCCAGGTGGCCTGGGGGATGAGGGGAGGGTGCAGGCCAGAGAGCTTGAGGGCAGGGCTCCTGCGAGGCTGCTGGGGGCCCCGTGCACGCCGGTGCGGTGGGCCGGCAGCGCCCTTACTGCAGAGGGAACCGGGGCGGGCGGGGTGTCTGGGGGAGGGAGGTGAGAAGACCAGGGCGCTGCTGTCCGGAGGGCTTGTCCGTTTCTTTCTTCGCCCGCTGCTGGGCCTCTCCCCCGGCCTTCAGCTCCCCACTGCCATGTGGGCAAAGGAAGGCCTCTGAGACCCCCAGGCGGTGAACCCAGATGCCTAACTGGCAGAAACGGGAGGAAAGCAAATAATCCGGCCCCCTTGCTGCTGCCCCCCCCACCCCCGGAAGACCCTGAGATGACCGTGGTGCGGCCCAGAGTGCCTGGACCTGGACCTCCCTGGGGCCGCCCCACCCCTCCCCCTCCCCCGTCCCTCCCTCCTTCCCCTTCCCCCCTCCCAGCTGCCCAGCACCTCCCAGCCCCCCCCCTCCCCCCGCCTGCAAGCCATCAGCCCCCAGGGCTGTGAGCAGCTGGGGGGGCAGCCCCATCCCTCCCCTGCCTCCCTGGGGGATTGTCTCAGCAGCCCCAAAAGGGGCTGGGGTCTCCTGCCCCGCCTCCAGAAGGCTGCTCCCTTCCCCCAGAGACTGAGTCACTGTATGGCGGGAGGCTGTGGGGACCGACCCAAGTGTACAGACCTCCTGCCCTCCCCACGCGCCTGCTGCCTCATCGTGTCGGTGACTCACAGGGCCCCCTCCCCCGGAACGGTGCGCACATACACACAGGCCTACTCCTTCTTGCCCACGCCTGGCACAGCTGCCTGGACACCTCCCCCTGCCACACCACATGCCTGCCTGGCAGAGGCCACCCCTGGGAGCGCTAGGAGCACTGGCCACACCCCGTCTGTAGGAGCTCACCTCCGGCCACCGCCATGTGCTTCCAGGTTGGGCGGGAGCCTGGACTGGGGCTTCAACCTGCCCGAAGGTCTTTCTGTCTTGTTTGGGTGATCACTGTTGCCACCTCTTAATCCAGCCAGACTGGGAAATTCCTCAGGGTGGGGTCGGTGTCCAGGGCATTTCCGGGTCTTCACACAGCAGCGTGGCCGGAAGCGGGCCACGCTTCTGTGGCAGGTTTCCAGGACGGCCCTGCTGGGGCACCTCCTAGGTGTAGCGTGGCCGGGAGGGCGGCAGGTGGGCTGGTCCTCCCGGGTCTGATGGGGCCGCACCTGCCGGAGACTGATGCTGATGGAGCAGGGAGGCCAAGCGCAGGGGGCAGCCGGCAAGGCAGGTGTAGACGCGTGGCCGCTAGGCGGTCGCCGCCAGAGGTGGGGAGGGGGCTGCGGGGGCACATTGGGGGGGAGGTGCTGGCTGCACCTTGGAGTCTCTTAGCCATCTTTCTGTCTTGTCGTCTGGCCCACAGAGCCTTCCTTGCTCCCCCCCCACGTTCGGACTAGGGGTGCGGGCCCCTCGGCAGCGCTGCTGGGGAGCAACAGGGTCCTTTCTCTGTTGGGCCTTGTGGTGACTTCCGGTGACCCTGAAAGCAGGTTTCCAGATAGACCGAACAGTTAAAGTGGCTTCCGTCCGTGTGCGCCTGCCCAGAATGGCACTGCCCGCTGTGTGCGAGGACCAGGGCTGGGTCCTGCTGGCCGTAAGGGGCATGAAGTCGGTGGGCACAGGGCCGGGGTGACTGGACCGGATCACCCCGATCCCTGGGGGCCCTGGAGGCGGTGTGATGCGCCGGGCCAGAGTGGAGGACACGGGATCCCGCAGCTCTGCAGGATGCTGGGACCCCGGGGGGAGGGGCAGCCTGCTGGAGGTGGTGGGCCGCGCTGGGCCCGATGGACGGGGTGGGACACTGGGCTTGGGGGAGGCAAGACCAGGCAGGGCTTTCTGCAGTCGCACTCAGTCCCTGATGGACGAAGCTCCGGCTGGTGGCCTCTAAGCAGCTCTGCAGGACCCTGGAGACGGGAGAGGAGTGGCCCTCGGGCCTCTGCTGCCCCACGTCAGGGTGGTGGCACCTGGGAAAAATGCTTGAGTCTGACATCAGCTCACTGAACTGTTCTCTTGCCCTCAGGAAGGACCTGGGCCCAGGACCGCCCCCAGGGACGGCTCCAGTGTGCCCTCTCTGAAATGTGGCTTTGCTCTGGCCCTGCTGGACACTCAGTGGGACTCTAGAAGCCCCACCCCATCGGCCCCCTCCCGCATCCCCCCAAGCCCAGGCCTGGTTCGCACTCGAGAGAGGCTCGGCTCCGCGTCTTAGCTGCACGGCGCCTTCGCTCCCCGTCCCGGCAGGCTGCCCCTCGCGGCAGGGGCTGGGGGCAGTGGACTTCAAGGCTCCCTGGCAGCGCGCTGGGCTCAGCAAGCCCTTTGATCAGCCAGAAGTCTGGGCATGCCTCTCTTATCCATGGCCAGGCAGGGAGGGGAGGCCGACAGCGGGGCTTGGTCACCCGGGGGTGGGGGCGGGGGGCCGCACCTCAAGGAGGAGCTGCGGGGGGCGGTTTCTCAGGTCTGATCACACGCCCAGCGGGCGGACGGGGCCCACACACTCAGCTCTGGCCTGGGGCCCGGTGCGGTCTTCCCCGGGCTGCCTTCCCTCCCTGGCTCCTGGAGGAAGGGGGAAGCCCGGACCCGGGGCGCCCAGGCACAGGCGTGTTAGGACACGGCACACAGACACGTGTGCACGGCCCCCTCGGGCGCCCGGGCCCCAGAAGCTCGCTGCTTTCCTGCTGGGCTGCCAGCGCTCCCCTCCCGCGCCTCCGGCGTCTGGGGGCTCTGCGGCTTCTCCGGCTGCCCGGCCAGGCCAGCCCCGGTCACCGTCGGCCTGCAGGGCGAGGCCGGAGAGCTCATAACCGCTCTGCTTTGGGGCTGGGCCGCTCCCAGCCTCGGCTGGCCGGACCCGTCTGTTAAACCGAACCAAACTCTTCACGATTCCCCAGATGTGTATGGGTCACCCCAGAACCTTCTCGCAATCTTGGGGCAGGCCTGTCCTCAGGGTGTGTGCGGTGTCCAGGGCCCTCGGAGAGCCCACTGGGCTCTGGGTGAGCTGGCTGAGGATGGGGCGGCCCAGGCACCGGGCCCGCCCGCCCACACCATGGCGGCCTGGGGTCTGCGCAAGGTAGGGGGCTGGTTTCAGCTCGTCATTTGCCATTTTAAAAAGGAACAAATCACGGGACGCCTGGGTGGCTCAGTTGGTTGAGCAGCTGCCTTCGGCTCAGGTCATGATCCCAGGGTCCTGGGATCGAGTCCCACATCGGGCTCCTTGCTCAGCAGGGAGCCTGCTCCTCTCTCTGTCTCTGCCTGCCTCTCTGCCTGCTTGTGATCTCTCTCTGTTAAATAAATAAATAAAATATTAAAAAAAAAAAAAAAGAAACAAATCAGCATCTAAAACAAGCCACTCCCTTGTTCTCTGGGAGCCATAGCGTTGCTTAAAACTGGGCGGGCTGGCTCTGGCCAGATGCTCCTGGGTGCTGGACGTGCGGCAGGTCCCCGAGGCAGCCGTGTGCCCCCCGCGCGCCGGCCTCCGGGCGGCCCAGCAGCACCTGGGGCTGGCGGGAAATCCGCTGCTTTGGCACCTGCGGAACATCCCACTGCTCTCCACGGGGTCCGAGGACGTGACCTCGTGCGCTCAGCCCCAAGGACTTTCCGAGATCCTGCAGGTGTGGGACCTGTGCTCACCCCATGGGCCGAGATGCCAAAACATGAGAGACCTGGTGCCTCCATGAGGCCACGTGGCCCCTGAGCTGGGCTCAAGGGGCAGACCTCCCTTCGTGACCTTTGCTGGCCCATCAGGCGGAGCCACAGGGGGTGGGCGGGGAGGAGGAGAGGGCTCTGGCCCCCGGGGCCTTGTTGGCTGTTCCTGAGCAGGGCTGGGGGTCTGCCCGTGGCTGAGGAGGACCCAGGCCCACCGTGGGCCCCACGAGGCTCAGACCAGCCCTCACTGTACGAAGCTGGCCAGCGCAGGGCAGGGCCGGGGTGTGGGGAGGGAATCTGGGGGCTCGCAGCAAAGACCCTTCTTCGAGGTGGGGCCCTGCCTAAGCCCAAGGAGCAGGGTCCTGCACCGAGATGGACCCTGGGGGGAGACACTGACAGGTGGAGCTGAGAGAAGTTTCCAGCCCCCGTAGCCAGCCGAGGGGAAGTGCCGGGTCTGCCTGTGTGTTTCTCTGCAGGGCAGTAAAATCCTGCTGGGGGGAGGGGGCGTCTGAGGCTGACCCACCACCCCACCCCAGGGACACGGGTCTGAAGCAGGGAAGGGGGGGGACCCCTGAGGCCTGCGGGACGGGGTGGTCTTTTCAAGACAGGTCCTGGCTGCTGGCCTCAGAGGCAGGGGAGGGCAGGGATGTTCCGGCTGCGTGGGCGGGGGCCGCTGTGGGCCCCCCAAGCACAGCAGGGACGTCTCCATGGATGAAGGAGGCAGGGAGCCGGAATCAGACTCAGCTGAGGAGTGGGGGAGAGGCCGGTGAGCACAGCCTGCCCCCGGAAGGTGGCCCGGGGCTCAGCTCAGCCCACGTCCCCAGCGCCCGGGTCAGGCCTGGCCCACCCTTGCTGGGGAGGAGCGGGAGCTGGGGGCGGGGCTCCCTCCCCAGAGGCAGCCGGTGGCAGTGACCCTCAGTGCCCACCCTGCAGCGAGGGTCTGGCAGCGCTGTTCCAGAGAAGGGGACAGACGGGGCAGCTCCGCCTTCCTGGGGGCCCCCGATCAAAGTGCTGCCCTGGCCTGAGTCGAGGGCTGAGGCTGGTCCAGCTAGTGAGGGACGGGAACTGGAGGACGGAGCTGGGGCGCTGCCCCCCCCCCCCCGTGCCCTCAGCCTTGGCCCAGGAACCTCTCAGGGCGCTGGCCTTGCAGGGAGATTGGGGGGCTCTCTGGCAGGTGGGGGCTTTCCGAGGAGGCATGCTGGGGGGGTCCAGGCAGGGGAGGGTGGAACTGGGGTGGGGCCTTCCGCTGCTCCTGACCCTGTAGATGCGGCCCTTAGTCTCCCCGGTGCCCACCCCGTCCCTTCCTCAATGTCCCAGCCCCCGCTGAGCCGCCCTGGCACCTCCTGCCTCCGCCTCCATGTTCTTACAGGAGAAACGGGCACAAAACAAGGTTGTTCCCTGATTAGCCAAAAAACCCCAACAAAACCAAGGGGCTGACACTTTCCAATTTAAAAACTCACTGCATCGCTACAAAGCAAGTCGAAACAGCGTGATACCGGTCTAGAGGTAACCCTCTAGACCAACGGCCGCGGACGGAAAGCCGAAAATGAGCCCCGATACGTTCACGGCCAGCTGCTCGGTTTGGGTGCCAAACCGGCCAACGAGAGGAAGACTCGTCCCCCCCGGCAGGTGGTGCGGGGCCCCGCGCGCACAGCACACACAACAATGAGCTCGAGCTGGAGCAGAGACTGCACGAAAGAGCCAAAGTGGTGACAACTCAGGAGAAAACACTGGTGGGAACGCGGCCTTGGACTTGGCGACAGATCCTGTGACAGCCAGGACACCGGAAGGCAGGCAGCTGAGGGACCGTCAACGTTAAAAACTTCCGGGCACGGACACGGTGAAGACACAGCCCGTGCAGACCGCATCCCTGAGAAAGATCTCGTGTTCAGGGTCTAGACAAAAGGTCAAACAGCCCTACTGAAAAACGGGCAGAGGACCGAAACAGACATTTTTCCAAAGAAAATACATAAATAGCCAAAAACCGATGAAAAGCGGCTGCCCGTTGTCAGTTGTCAGGGAAGTGCAGCTCCAGGCCGCGGTGAGACACCCCTCATCCCCGCGAGGACGGCTGGCAGCAGGTGGAGAATGGTGTTGGCCGGGGGGTGGGGGTCTGGCGCCCTCGTGCCCTGCGGGCGGGAGCGGGAAACGGGGCAGCCGCCGTGGGACACAAATTTCGCGGTCCCTTAAAAAGTGGAACATAGGCTTCTCGTTGGCTCCTGCCCTTCCGCTCCGGCGTGCACACCCGGAAGAATGGAGAACAGGTACTGGGGACAAAACGTGATGCCCGATCGTTCACGGCGGCCTTGGTCGCGGCAGTCGACTACTGGAAACAGCCGCATGCCCGTCGACTGCTGGAAAGATAAGCCACGTGTGGTCCAGCCACACGACGGAGTATCATTCCGCCATGAAACGAACAAGGTTCTGACAGAGGTGGCAGCCTGAACGAACCTTGCAATTGTTAGGGTCCGTGAAGGAAGCCAGACATCAAAGCCATGTCGTGTGATCCACTTACGGGAAAGGTCGGGAGTGAGGCCGCCCATAGACGTGGGAGGCAGCTGAGCGGGGCCCGAGCTAGGGGAGCGGGCAGGCAAGGAGGAACCCCGAATGGGTAAGGGGCTTCTTTCTTGGGGGATGGAAATGTTTTTGTTTTTTCTTTTTTAATTTGTTGGAGAGCGAGAGCATGAGCGGGGAGGAAAGGGAGAAGCAGGCTCCCCGCTGAGCAGGGCTCCACCCGAGGACCTGAGATCATGACCTGAGCCGAAGGCAGAGGCTCAAGGACGGAGCCCCCCAGGCGTCCCCCGGGGATGGAAATGTTTCACCACCAGACAGAGGTGGTGATCATACAGCACTTCGAGTGAGCTCAGTGCCCGGACTCGTGCATTTCCCAGTGGTTAATTTCATGTCCTGTGGATCTGACCTCCATAAGGAAACAAAGCAGAACAAAGCTGGGCCCCGAGTGAGTCCGGAAGCCGGTGGGGCACCCACGTTCTTGCCGAGGTCCGATGCGTGCCTTCCAGAAGGCGGACGGCCTGGGACTCGGGCGGCCTGTCAGGGTCCCCACTGTAGCTTCAGGCTCTGGTCGGGCTGCGCTTGTCACCGGACGCCGGAGGGCCCCTCGGGGCGGGGGTGGGGGAGGGGAGTCCCCGGGAGGAGCTGAGCTTCTCGACTCAGAGGCCAGGGCCCGGCGTCCTGGGCTGGGCTTTTAGTGTCCCGTCGGCTCCCGGTGGGTTGCTAGCACAGAATCCACGCCCTCCCGGTGTCAGAGTGCCACGGAGGCATCCCCGGGCACACCCATCCCGTTTCTCACCAGCCCAGAGAGGTCGCGGGCCACACACAGCGGACCTGGAGTGTGGAGAGCAGTTGGCCTAGGTTTGGTCCCTCTGTTCGTCTCCCCTGCAAGCCGGCGCCCAGCCCCAGCGGGGCCCCTTCCCTGCGCCTGCCTCTGGCTCCTGAGCTCAGCACTCCCGCTGGGGGCTGGGGCAGGGGGCAGTCACCTCTGCCCAGGCTGGCAGACCCCGAGGGCAGTGTCCCTACCTGGACATTTGCCCTATGCCCGGTGCGGGCCGACAGCCCGGCCCCAGGACGACTGCCGGTTTCTGGCCCCCCAGAGCCTCTCTCCCGAGTGGGCGAGACACAGCCCTCGGGGCCGGGTTCGGAATGAGGCTCAGGCAGGGGGCACGCGTGTGTCAGCTTCTAGCAGGGATGGGGGTCACCAGCCCCGTGCTTCTGCTCCTCTCGCTGCCTCAGGAAGACCCCCAGCCCCGGGCCCACTTCCTCCGCCTCAGGCTCCTTCCCACCCTGTGTGCGGATTTTCCAGAAGGAGCTATTCGACGAATTCCACCGCTGCACCCTCCGGCCATCGGGAATCGGGCATCGTGATGGAATCATGGGGTGCAAAACACACAGAGGCCTCACCTGCCGGCCACGCCCCCCGCGAGTGACCCAGGGGCCGGCAGTGACGCTGCATGCCGGCTAGCAGGGGGCCTGGAACCCTGGCATTCCCGTCTGAGCCAGCCTGGGGCTGTGCCGACAGCCCGGTCAGGGAGCACTGGCCGCAGCCCCTGTGGGAGACGGTGGCGGACTGGGGAGGGGGCCACAGTGCTCTCAGCCACGTCTGGTTTGTGTGAGCAACAAACCAGAATTTAAAACCTAAAAACCTAAAAAAAAGCCCCAACTAAACTCCAAACTCTAGTAATGCATGTCTCTGTGATTTGGGGGACAAAATTCCAAATTCAGAAGTAAATGAATAATAAAAACAAAAAGAAAGTCCCTGTTCACGCTCTCAAATCACAGCCTCCCTCCAGTGTGACGGCGGTCAACACTGCAGGCATGCTCTTCTAGAACTTTCTCTGGCTTCTTACGTGGGCACAGCTGTTCGGGTCGAGCAGGCATATCATTGGGCAGCTTTTTTTTTCTTTTTTTTTTTTTTAGCTACACCAAAAGTCCCGGTGGTCCTCCCGCATTTGTACCTACGGATCGCCTTGGTATTTGCAATGCGTTGCCTACATTCTGCACAATGGCTGCGTTTCCCCTCGGTGAATGCACGCCTCTGCTCTAGGGCTGGGATTTCGAGCGAAGTGACATTAAGGAGGCACCGGGGGCTTTGAGTGAGCCCGCATCCCTGTTCCCATCGGGCAGATGCTCCGAAACAGGTCCGCTGAGCCATGGATGCGTGGATGATATTTTCAGCAGACCCGGCCCCGCCGTCCCCCACAGGAGCCAGGGCAGCACCCGTTCACGTAGGTGCTTATTGTTTGCTCACCGGGGGCAGGAGGTGCTGCCTCGGGGGCCCTCTCTGCGCGCATGTGCTCCCCGAGGACGGCGGAGGAGAGCGCGTTTCCTTCAACCCACGGCCTGTCTACACAAGCATGCCGCCATTCCTCCCCTCCTCGTTGGTCGTTGTCATATTGGAGGAGCTCTCCATGGAGTAAAGATCGGGCTCCTGCCTGGAATCCAGGCTGCAGATCTCCCTCCTCCCCGCTCCTCCACGGATGATATGCCAGAAAATACGCTTCCAACACACACGGATCTATTTCTGGGCTCTCATCCTTGGATCTCTCTGTGTATTTCTGTCTGGGCGGAGGCCACACTGACGTGAACAAGGTAGTTTTACAGGACAGATATTTCTTAGCTTTGAAAATTTCTTGCCTATTCATTCAAACGTTCTCCTCCACAAGAACTTTGGGTTGAACCCATCAAATCCCATAAATAACGGGTGGGAATTGCCCTGAATTTGTAGAAACGTGCTTAGTAGAACTGATTTTTTTCCCTCTCAAAATTGAGAATTCTATGTTTTTCAAATTTTTTTCTTTTTATTCACTTTTTTATTCCTTTTCAGTGAAGTTTTATACTTTTCCTCATCTAGACTTAAATTTTTGGATTTATTTTTTAGACGTTTTTGGCTGCTAGGAGCAGTATTTTTGGCAACGTCTTTCCATGGGTTGTTGCCGGGCTCCGGACGGGTTGGGAATGTGGAACGCGGATCTTCCGATCTGACTCACAATCTGACTAGATCGCCCCGCTAATTCTCTTCTGTGTTTTAAGTCAGCTCCATGCCCACCGTGGGACTCAAACTCATGGCCCCAAGATCAGGAGACGCCTGCTCCGCGGACTCAGCCAGCTGCGTGCCCTGATTACCTGACTCATTTTAACAGGATTTCAGTTGACTAGCTTCTGATTTCTTGGTAGCACCTACAACTAGCCACAACTCGACCTTTTAATTTCCAAATATTTCTGTCTTTTCTTTCTTTCTAAACATATTATTATCTCGGCTGAGATCTCCAGTAAAATATTGGTGGATGATGAAATGTTTTAAAATATTGGTGGTCATGAAGACACTTGTTTTTTTCCTCCTGACTTCTTTTTAAAGTTTTACTGTTCATCACGATGTTGACTGAAGGTTTCTAGAAGAAGTCTTTATTAGGTTAGGGAAGTTTACTTGTACGGTTTCCTTGCGAAGAGGTTTGATTTTGAGATTTTAGTAGGGAAGGGCACAGGGCTTTTCCTCATCTGTTTTGCTGCTCCTGTCATCCCTCTTCTCTCTTCCCACTGCTGTGGGTCATACTCCTAGAGTCGCTGACGCCGACTGCCCCTAGGTTCCAGGGTTAAGCCTGATTTGAAAGCATCTTTAACAGTGTCCTTGCTGCGGCTCGCTACGGTCAGCCTCCAAGCCCTTCAGTTCTGACGGTCTGGCCGACTTCTGCTCCGGGGGCCTCCCCTGGGCTCAGGCCCGATGTCCACGTCCCTGTGTCCGTGGGGCCGGTGTCCGTGTCCCTCCTGTGGCCGGCTGTCGGTGCTGTATGGCCGCCGTCTGGCAAGGTCTCCGCGGCCTCCCGCCCTCCCCCTGGGCCTCCCGTGGCCTCTTGGCCTCCGTCAGCATCGTGCATGCTCCCAACAGCCCCGTCCTGCCGCAGGGAGCCTGGCAGCCTGGGCTCTCCCAGGGTGACCTGGAAATGGGTGGGGGTCTCCAGGGGGGCTTCCTTCTCCAGGGGGGCAGGAGCCCTCCTCCTGCTCAGGAGGGGGGCTCCTGCCCAAGGCCTGCGGTCCCTCCTCCCCCGTCTCCTACACAGCGGGTCACGCTGTAAGGCTGGACCACAGAGCTGGCCGCCCCTTGGGAGGCCTGGGTGCCGCTCTGGGCCCGGCTTTTGGGGTTCACTGTGGCCGACAGGCTTCTGCTCCCTGGGTAGATCCGCACGCTGGGGCGCGTGGAGGGTATGAGTGGGCCTGCCCCCCCGTCCGAGCGGAAACCCCTGCTCCACGCTGCGGACCTTGGCTCCTGGCCGCGTCAACAGGCCTGGTGGCCGGTCGTGAGGCGGGGATGTGGGGCCATCGGCAGATGGCGTGGGGCCAGTCCCATCCTCCACTGACAGCCACGGAAAACACGCTAATGCAGACGTGGGGCCTCAGGGGGAGCCTTGTGAGCTCCTGGCCATGTGTCTGCGGCTTGGGGCTCCTGCCGGGAGCCCAGCCCGGGCTCTAGGTCCCCCAGAGCCCCGAGGCCTGGTACCTGCTCACGCGGGAGACCGTCCTCCACCCTTTGTCCTTCCCTGCATTTCTCGGGGGACTTCTCCCGAGGTAGGACTCGGTCCAGCAAGGCCTCCTTCCTGCTCCCTCCTCAGCCCTCACAGCAGTCGGGCAGCCCTCCCTATGTGTCCCCAAAATACTGAGTGGACCTGGCTGGGCCTTCTCGGTGTGTGAGGGGCACACTGGGGGGCTTCGGCAAGTGGCCGGCAGTTCCTGACCTCTGCCGTGGATGGCAGGAGACCTTGCCAGACCCGCGCAGGCTGGGGTGTGGCCCGGCCTCCCGGTCACCGGCCCTGTGGAGGGGTCTTGGCGAGCCCCACCTGGCCCCCCGCGGCCTGGGCTGGCTTCTCACTCCCTGCAGGGGCAGCACCTCACCGATAGACAAAAGTAAAATAAACAGGAAGTCAGCAAGCCGGCGAGGAGGCTCCCCGGGTCTGTCTGGCTCGGCGGATTCCCCAAGCCGCGACCGGGACGGCTGCGGCAGGACCGGCGGCTCGCAGGCCGCGCTTCCCTTGAAATGTACAGTGGTTTTGTTTTTTGTTTTTTTTCTTCTTTAAATTATAGGAGGAAGGAGCGCTTGGCACATCGCAGCTTGGGACTTGCCAAGCCCAAACTATTTGGAAAAAAAATTGTGAGATTTTTTTGCCCAAACTCTAAAAACCCTTTGATTCTGCTTGAAACTCAAGGTCTGTGCAGATGGCCCTGAGGCCGAGCCCGGCCACCGGGCGGGGGGCGGAGACGTGGGCCGGCCCCCCAGGGTGACCGCAGAGTGGCCCTGGGAGGTGGCCGAGGCGGGGGTCCGCTCCAGCGCCTGCCGACCGCTGTCCAGCAATGGAAACTCTGAGGCCGTGACCAGTGCTCAGTGGGGGCTCGCAGACGCCCTCCCCCCCGCCCCCCACCCGAGAGCGCAGTCGTTGCATTCAGAGGAGGGAGTGGGTGATCCCAGCCCCCCAGAGGTCTAGGCCTCTCCCGTGTGGGGGTCTGGGGCGGGGGCGAGGCCCAGGGTTCCCCAGATATAGGCTGGAGGGAACAGCTCCCCTAGACGTCCTCGCTCTGACACCAGTGGCAAGTCTGTGGTCCCCAAGACCACCTGCGAGTCCTGCGATGCTCCGGCCAGAGCCTCCACTCAGAGGAAGGAGCAGCCACAGGGAGGGAGCCGGGCCGAGCTCGGGACGCGCCGCACGGGAAGCTTCCCTGTGTGCGTGTGGAGCCGGCCCAGTGTGCCCCCTCTGGGCGTCGACGTGAGGTCGGCGTACGAGGAGCACGCGGCCAACGGGGCGCCCCTGTCCCGAGTCCTTACTGGGCCTCCACTGCCCCATCGCGTAGCACGATGCATGGATTGGTTGGTTGTGCAAGCAGCTGACCTCAGTGTGCAGCCCTTTTTGAAGTCGACTGACACCACGGGCCCGAAGACCCCCACCCAGAAGTGCATGGTCACTGCCCGGCATGCCTGAGGCCCCCGGGGAAGCAAAGGCACTCCTACCGGCTGGATGTTCCAAGGGTTCGGGGAGCACCTCCCAGAAGCTGAGGGCAGACCTCGGTTAGGGCAGGTCCGAACCCTCCACTCCGGAGACCCGCCCGGGGAGACCAGCCCAGCGGCTTCTGCAGTCTCCAGACCGCGCTGTTCCCTGGCTCGCCCCCGGCGACCCGAGCCGGCTCCGAGGGCCGCTTTCCTCCGGATAACCTGGAAGCGGCACCCTGCAGGGTGTGCGTGCCGGGGACTCCAGAGGGCCGGGGGTCGCCGGTGGGGTTGGCCTGTCTTCCAGCCCACCGAGTGCCTAGTTCCTACTCACTGAAGTAGGCAGGCAGATCCCCCAAGTCCTCGGAGGTCACCCCAACCAACCCTCTCCCGAGAGTCCCAAATGCACGACAGGGGGTGAGTGCGGGGGCTCAGCCTCAAGAAAATGATCTGGAGCCCCACCCTAAGTCACCGCGGTCAGAGAAAGAAGAGGCCACGGTCTCCCCGAGCCCAGCCCCCTCCCCCACGTCGTGAGAAGGAAAGGGAACTGTGGAGGTAGATAGTTCTGGAATCTTCCAGGAGCGAGGCTCCATCCCCCTGGGTGATTGATGACAGAGCTGGGGCCGCCTGCCAGGCAGGGCTGCAGGGATAGGAGCAGGGCTGCCAGGCAGGGCTACAGGGGGCTCCCTGCCAAGTCCCGGTCCCACCCCTGCCTGCAGTGCAGGCCAGCTCCGCCCCACGTGGTCCACAGGACGGGCCGGGCTGAGCCGCAGCCACACAGGAGGCTGGGGGCTGGGGGCTGGCGCGGCGCCCCCCTTCCCTTGGCTTTGCCCTTGACCAGCTGGGCCTCCTCCTTCCTCCACCGCAGAGCCTCCTTCGGGCATTGATGAGGCACGGCTCCATCAGTGGTTTGCAAACTTTATTTTTAGCAGGAAATGCTTAATTAAGAGAACAACTTACATAGACCCCACCTTGATCTAAACCATGGACCAGCCTGCAGCTCCCTGCACTGGAGGAGGGAAGGGGCCCCCACACTCCAGCCTTCCAGCCCACTGTGTCCCTCAGGGCTCAGGGAAATGAAGCCAAGAGGACATTTGTACACAGACTGGGAGATTTTTGGAGGCCCACCCTGCCCCGGGAGGTCAGCCGACGGTAGGTGCTCAGCCCGTGTATAAATGCTTTTCCTACCACTCCTCGATTAGCGTTCGGTTGAATTCCTGGGGTCTATGGCTTAGCCAAGGGGACACACATGACACGGACCGTTGTCTCAGGGACGTCCTGGCTCCAGAGAACTGGGGATCCGTCTGTAGGCGTCTCTGCTTACCTCAGGACGGCTGGAGGGCTTGGCCTGTGCAGGGCTCTGCCCGAGAGCAGACAGGGACCCTCGCCCCCTGAGTCTGGGGGACAGCCCCCCGGTGAGAACACGGTGACGCCGAGCAGACAGGGACCCTCCCCCTCCGAGTCTGGGGGACAGCACCCCGGTGAGAACACGGTGACGCCGAGCAGACAGGGACCCTCGCCCCCCCAAGTCTGGGGGACAGCACCCCGGTGAGAACACGGTGACGCCGAGCAGACAGGGACCCTCCCCCTCCGAGTCTGGGGGACAGCACCCCGGTGAGAACACGGTGACGCCGAGCAGACAGGGACCCTCGCCCCCCCGAGTCTGGGGGACAGCACCCCGGTGAGAACACGGTGACGCCGAGCAGAGAGGGAAAGGGATGGGGGCGGTGCCCATGAACCCAGAGATGTGTCCGGAGAACCTCTCCCTGCTGCAGGGGACTTGTTTGCTCGGTTCGCCCTGGACGACACAGCCGGTGGCCCCGGCAGCTGTCCTGGGGGTGGGGGTGGGGGTGACACAAGGCTGCAGAGGCCTGTGCGGTGCTCACCTTCAGGGCGAGGCCACTCATTCCCTCCTTCCTTCATTCCTTCCGCATTAACCGGAGCCTGGCCTCCCCAGCAGCGGCTGCGGGCCATTTCAGAACCTTTCCAGGGAGCTGATGTTCCTGAATAAATAAGAAGCCGCTGCGTCCGAATTCAGAGATGCTAAGGGCTGTGCAGAGCAGGCTCCTTCCCGCCGGGGCAGCCCCGGGTTTGCAGGGAGGGCTCTGGGAGGGGATGCCCTGAGACGGCAGACCCACAGCCGGGGGACTGGATGCGCGCCCGCAGGGACGGAGGGGCAGGGGGCGCGCTCTTCCCACTGTTCTACCCACGGCTTTTTAGCTTAATACTCCCTGTGCTGTTCTCGCTTCCCTAAATCTCCCCGCGTGTCCATGCGCGCGTCCCCGCACACGCGTGCCCTCCCACACGCGCGCGCCCGTGGACCTGCCCGTCCCGAGGGACGCGTGGACCGTTCCCGGTCTTGTCCTCAAGTCATTTCTCAGGCGTTGAGGTCCAGCGGAAGGGTCTTTCCTGACTAGGAGGGGGTCATTTTGGGGTATGGCTAAGTCCCCCCGCCGAGGGGGCTTTCACCGACTGACACCCCCGCCCCAAGGTGGGCGATCCCTGCCTCCCTGGATCCCTGGCTGCCGGGGCGTCCACACCACAGTTCACTCGGGCTGCGGGGCGCGGCGGCCGCTGTGTGCTCGTCCGGGTCTTTCCTGGGGAGCGGAGCGGAGGGTCCCCTGCTCCGGGGCCGCTGTGTTTCCTGTGGTGGGATTCGGGCCTGCTCTGCGCGCAGCAGCCCGTGCCTGTCGGGGCGTCCGTCTGAGCTGAGATGTGAGCGTCCTCCCGGGGGCTCTTCTTAGCCGGAAGGTCAAGGTGGAGCTGCAGGGGGCTGTTTGCAGGGCCGCTGGTCCCTTCCCCACACGGAGGGTGGGCTGTGTCAGCTGCTCCTTACCTCTGTCGGTTTTTAAAAACTCTTTATTTAGGGGTGACTGGGTGGCTCAGTCGTTAAGCGTCTGCCCTCGGCTCAGGTCAGGATCCCAGGGTCCTGGGATCGAGCCCCACATCGGGCTCTCTGCTAGTGGGAAGCCTGCTTCTCCCTCTGCCTCTCCCCCTGCTTGTGTTCCTTCTCTCGCTGCGTCTCTGTCAAATAAATAAATAAAATCTTAAAAAAACCAAACACCTTTTTATTTTGAAAGAATTGTAGGCAGGAGAGTTTCCATAGACCCCCGCCCCCCCGCCCCCCAGCTCCCCCGTTACGTAACCACAGTGCTTTTGTCCTGACATCCTCTAGCCTGGGTGGGATCCTAGTCACTGAGCCCCAGATGCAAGCAGGCCATGTGGGCCCCCCGCCCCCAGCCCCACTGGGCCTCCGACAGGCTTCACATGCCCCCTCCCCGCCGTTCCCCAGCGCAGCGGCCCCGCCCTTCTCCTCAGTGCCCCCAGCGCGGGTGGGTCCCTGTCCCCACCCCCCCGCAGGGACACCGATCAGGCAGCATCAGGCGCACGGGGGAGGGGGGGGTGTTCCCTTGCTCTGTCCCCACAGACCCCAGCCGCTGCAGCCCTGAGCTGCACAGAGGCTCTCCCAAGCCCCCTGCCAGGACATTGTGCGGGTCTTGGGTCCTCAGGGGGACCCGACGCTGGTGGCTTTCAGTCCTCCAGGGCTGTCTCCCCGGCTCAGGACCCCGTGGCCTCCTTCCGTGGCCGGAACAGCAAACGTTAGTCACTGTGTGTAGCCAGTGTGAATCTCGGTCACCTTGTTAAGACATGGAACACAGGATCCGATAGAAAAGAGCAGTTTCAAAGTCAAAGATCACATCAGAGATTAAGGCCGTATTTCGTAAATCTGCTCCTGGAGGTTCGAGACTTTGAGGTGTTGGATTGTTTCCACATCTCACTTCCGTTACGCAGGGTCCCCTTGACGGTGCACGGAGCAGTCACTTCAGGCCGACGCTCGGTTCCCAAGCGCCCAGGACACACCCCCATGAGAAGGCCCCACTTTGGAGACAGAACGTGTAACAAAGCGAAGAGATCACGGCAGGACTCACCTCCTCCCACAGTCTGTACGTCCGTCCAGGATGCTGGGATCTGCCCCCAGCCAGCGTTTGCACCTCCCAGTTCTGTGTCCCACCCGCCGCCCCTAACCCTGTCCAAGCTCTGCCCCAGGGGCTCCTGCCCCTGGCCTCCCCTCCCCCGGGCCACATGCACATCATCCAGGCGGGTGTGCAGGACTCGCATGTCCCAGGGGACCAGGCTCTGGGGTGGCCGTGAACCAGACCAGGATCCTGAGCAGTCACAGGACAGAGGGTGAGATTGGGGGGTCCGCAGCATGAGGAGAGGCCTGCGGGGGGCTGTGAGGTGCCCGCGGGTGGGCGAGAGAAGAGGTCATACAGGAGAAGCGACGGCGGGCTCTGTGGGCGTGAGGATGCTACACGGAGGCCTCGGCTGCGGGGGTTCTGGAAGGGGGAGTCGCAGAGGAGGGGGCTCGAGGGAGGGTGCCATTGGAAGGGCCCGGGTCCGTGCTCCTGGCGAGGTCACCCGGGCGGGCAGCTGGAGCTCTGGGCCCAGCGAAGGGCTCCTGGGTCTAGCGTCAGGCTCCCCTGGGCCAGAGGACGGGGCCGTGGGGACCCTGGTTGTGACAGGGGTCCCTCTGTTCCCTTGCCTGCTCTGTGAGGACACAGCAAAAAGGAACCATCGAGAACCAGAGGGCAGAGAGGGACGTGGCTTGCCAGCGGCTGGGCCCGGTGGGCAGGACCCCGAGCCGGGGGTCGGGGACGGCAGGCAGTGGACGGGGGACCAAGGCTGCCGTGAGTTTGGTGAGAGGAGAAAGGGAGCCCCCCACGGGGGACCCCGCCTGGGGAGACGCACACGAACTTCCGGGCAGACGCGGGGCGCACACCATCCCTGGGGCAGGGCCGGGCGGGCCTGGAGCGGGCGCCGTCGGCTACCCCGGGAGCCTCGGCCTGTGCTGGGGGGGCACCCGGAGGGTGACGCTCATCCTCGCCAGCCTCCGTCTGCCTGCCTGTCCCACGGAGGGTCCCTGGGCCGGGCTGGAGGGGCAGAATCGGCTTCTGCTGGTGGAGCCTCTGCTGGAGGGACCCCCACGCCCCCCCCGACCCCGCCGTGGTGAAATGCCTGGGCCTAGGGGGGCCTCTGGGAGGGAGGGGGCAGGGACACCATCCCAGCTCCCTGTCCACGGGCTGCGCCGTGGGCCTGTGGCTCAGGGTCCCTGCCTGCGGGGCTGGTGACCGCCTGCCGTCCCCAGGGGGCTGCGTGGAGCTGACAGGAGAGCACAGTGTGGGGTCCCGCGCCCACCATCGGGGGCACCTCCTTGCTGGCTGGGCTGTGTCCGACTTCAAGTGTGTGATCAGCCTCCTGGGGGGTCGGGAACCCCGCTGCCCCCAGAGCCCCCTCTGGCCTCCCTGCCTGTCGCGGTCCGTGTTACTGGAGCGCGGGCTGTAGCCGGGTAGGTGCGCAGACAGGCCTGCCCCGCGGGGCGAGTTTCCACAGGCAGGACGTGTCCCCAAGACCAACCCCCACATCGGGAGGCCAGACGCGACTGGGCCCCTTCCCGGGCACCGCAGCCCCAGAACGCCGAGCGCCGTCTGCGGGGGGGCTCACGTAGGGGGGGGCTCGAGTCCTGCGTGAGTGACGGGCTGTGTCCCCTCCTCCTCCCCGGGCACCCGGCTGGGGCTCTGGGAGTTTCCTGTGGCTGTGCTGGGAAGTCAACCCCGAGCTAACTCCTTAGAACACACCATTTTCTTCTTCGGCCCTGGAGGTCAGACACCCCAAATCAAGGCGCCAGCAGGGCCGGCTCCTTCCAGAGGACAAGCCCTCTCCCGGCCTTTTCCAGCGTCTGGAGCCCCGTGGTCCCCTCACGCCCCTCTGCTCCGTGACGCATCTCCTTCACTGACCCTCTGGCTCCCCTCTTATAAGGACCCAGTGATGACCCTGGGCCCCCTGAGAACCCGGGACGGTGGCCCATCTTGGGATCCTCCCCTCGGCCCCACCTGCAAAGGCTCGCTCCCCACCTGGGGGCCTGCGCGGCCGCTTCTGGGGCGCTCGGTGTGGTTGCCTCGGGGGGGCATGATTCTGTCGCCAGCATCACTGCTGAGGACGTCCTCGCCCCTGCAGGGGGGACACGTGTGCTGCCGTCTGGGGGGACACGGGGTGAGATTGCCGGGCCAAAGGCAGGTGTATGCGTAGCTTCCTGCCGGGACCTCTTGGGGGCTCGGGGCTGGGACAGTGGGGCTGGGATGTGCTGCTGTGTATGCCTCTGTCCCCTCGGGGGTCCCCCACCCCGCCAGCTCTTCCAGAGCCCCCGGGGAGCCTCCCACCAGGGGACGTGGGATGTCCAGATTGCAGGGGACGGCCCAGGGTCACGTCCCGTCTACACAGGGAGGCGCCGTGGGCAGCGGTCTCAAAGACCCTTGGGGGCTGCGGTCCGTGGAAGACAGACGTGTGACTGTCCGTGTGTGTGCGACCCCAGCACGGTCAGGGCTGGGGGTTTCCCCGTCTGTGCACACGGGGACCCCTGAGGCGGGTGCACAGTCTCCCCGGCCACCCCCCAAAACATGCACTTTTGGGCCCGTGCGTGCTCCCCACGGGGTGCAGAAGCCAGGCCGGCGAACTCCCCCACCCCCAGGGGAGGGTCTGCGTGCCTCCTCCAGGCCCAGGCAGGCGCTCTGACCGGGGCGTGGAGCTCGGGGGCTGGGTCGCCTCCCTCCTCGCGGGCAGGTGCTTTATCCAGGGACAGACAAACATTTGCCCAGAAGTGAGGCCTCCTGCTCAGGACTGACTCCTTCTGCCCACGGCCTGGCTCCTTTGATGTTTGCGTCCCGGGTCCTGGCCGGGCTGCGTCCTGTCTGGGCCCGGAGGACGCATGACTGCCCTGCCTTCTGGGTCGTGGGGCCCGAGGGCAGGGCCGTGGGTGCTGCAGCTGCAAGGGGCCAGCGCAGGGCCTCCTGCTGCCTCCTGGCTTCCGGCTCCCCTCTTCCAGTTCGCACACTTCTCTCCTTTGATCCTGAACCTCTCCACCCACTGCCCTCAGTCCTCGGAAAGGAGAGACTGGGGCCAGAGAAGGGACATCTGTTGTGGCACGGACGCAGGGGGTCTCTGGATGCTGGTCTGGGGCCCTCCCGGCCTGGCCTGAAGGGACAGAGCCCTGGTCCTTTCCTTAGTCCTTCTCTTCTTTCCTGGTCCCGGGGGCCACACAGCCTGTCCTGTCCAGGGACCTGGGCATCCCAGGAAGTGCTGCCCCCCCCCCAGCCTGGTGCCGGGCTCTGCAGAGACGAGGCCCCGGGAGCAGGCTTCGTGCCCAGGAGTGCACATCCTAACCTCAATGCTGGGAGATGCCGGGAGACCGGCCGTCCCCCGAGCCGCCGGAGGACACCAGTACCGCTGTCCACGCTGGCCTGCTCACCTCTCGCCTTCCAGACGGGCGCCTGGGATGATTGCGGGGATAGACCTCTGACTTGCTGCGCTTGAAAACGTCTGGGGCCGGTTCTCTTCGGCAGAAGTTTGGGGGCCATGGGGCAGCTCCAAGGGCTCATCGGGACCCGGGTTCCTCTTGCTTTGCTACTGTGCTACTTGCTGCGGCGCTTGGCACAGCAGCTTGTGGCAACCTCATGGTTAAAAATGGTTGCTGGGGCTCCCTCCTTCACGTCTGTATTGCAGGTGGGAGGAAGGGGACAGGCCCAGGGCAGTGGGGATGCTCGGGGCTGACTTGGCCTTCTCTCAGGGAAGCCCTCTAGTGCTCTCACCCTGTAGGTCCCTTGAGCTGCAGGGAGGCTGGGAAAAAATTTTGGCATTGCTGCCCCATACAGTCAAGAGTTCTGTCCTGGGGATGGAGGCCCAGTGAGCAGTGCGTGCCACCGCTGGCGTTATCACCAGGGAAGCGCCCCTCACAGCGCTGGGCATAGAGGGCAGCCAGGACTCCTAGGGGCAGAGTGGGTGCAGCTGGCCTGGGAAGGGTGCTGGGAGGCCCCGGGGGCTGCTGGGGCAGTGGCGCTTTGCACAAAGTACCTCCTTTAGTCCCTGCGAGATCCTGAAAGCCGGCAGGCAGTGTCTGCGGCACCCCACGGATGAGGTTCAGAGAGGTTGAGCGACTGCCCTCAGTGACTCAGCGGCTAAGTGACGAGCTGGCCTCGCCCCAGCTGGCCCGCCACCACGCCCAGCTCTCGCTCCCCGCCGGCCCCCTCTGCCCACAGCGACCGAGGCTCTGGAGCAGGCCTGCCAGCCGAGTCCCCGGCCTGCGGCTACTCCTACCCCTCTGGGATGTGGAGGGGTGGCTTGGGCGGGCCGCTTCCCCGAGCCCGCTCCAGCCAGGGTCCCGGCCGCCTGTTGCCATGCCTGCCCAGAGTGGGCCCTGGGAAGGAGGCTGGGGCCCAGGACCTCAGCATGAGCATCGTCTTTCTCCCGCGCCCTACGCAAGCTCCCCACCCCCCCACCCGGTGCCCCGCTCAAGCTCACAGCCTCCAGAGACAGGGCGGGGGTTAGCAGAGGAGTGCGCCCGAGTCCCTTGGGGACTGATGGAGCCGTGAGTGTCCTGGGCTCCAGGGCCGCAGGAAGATGTTTGGACACAACGGAGGGGTGGCGCCCGCCTGGCCAGCTTGCCCCCAGCCTCATGCGGTGCCAGGCACGGGCCCAGGGGGCACCAAGATCCCGGTGGAGCCCCTCCCGTGTTCCTGCTCCGCGGGATCCGTTTCCCTCAGCAGAGCTGGCCCAGCCCCCCGGGCCCCCGTTCTCTGGGCGCCCTGCCATGCCAGGCGTCGGCCCGCCGTGCCCGCCCCTCACTGGGCCACTGCAGGGGTGAAGCCTCCGTGCACGACTTGTACTTCAGTCCACAGCCACGGTGACTCAGACACATCGCAGGACACTTGGAGACGGGGAAAGCCGGCCGCGGGACACCAGCGGGGCTGGCATTTCGGGGTGTCTGTGGCGGGTCCTCCCCCTGACGGGGCCCTTCTGTCCTGCTCTGTGGGTAACAGCTGACGCCTGCGGCTCCCAGGCCTCTCTCCTAAACGCTGGCCGGACAGCGCCAAGGACCCGGCCGCATCCCGCGGGTCACACCCTATTTTTAGATGCTCCTCAGGAGACCGGGCTTCGGGGAGCGAATGTAGGCCGTGGGGCTGGCATCCTCCCAGGGGTTCAGGCTGTACAGAGGAGGACGAGGGAGCGACGCTGGGCAGCATTTCCTGGGCTCACTTTGAAGAAGTGAAAACAACGCACAGGCCCTGGGCGGAGGGCCGGCTGAGCCCGTCCGGGCACCGCGGACTGGACGGCAGGCCAGGGGGGAGCCCGGCTGCCCTGCGGGGCCTGTGTGTGCAGGGAGCCCCCACACTGGCTGCCGGGGGGGGGGGGACGCCACTCTCTGGTGCCCTCCTGAGGGGGGGAAATGACTCCCGCACCGCTGTCCCTTCCCTGGCGCCGCCCCGAGCTAGGCAGGGAGGTTTTGCTGGCCCTGGGATATGGCTGAGGCCTCCGTTAAGTAACTGATCTTTCCAGATGCCGAGGCGGGGAGGGGGCTGCCAGGCGGTGGCGTGCCCTCTCTTGGCCTGCTGCCCCCAGGGGCTACTGCAGGGCACCCCTGCCAACCACCGCACCCTGCGCTGACGCATGTCACTAAGGTGGGGACCCTTCGGGGTAGGACCCAGGCCTGGGAACCGACGGGGCAGGAAAGCGCTGTGGGAAGTGCAGTTGAGCTGGATGGGTGGGTCAGGCGCTGGCCCAGGGCAGGGGGCGGGGCCTGTCTCAGGGGCTGGGTCTGGAGCCCCGGCCCCGCCCCGGCCCGCCCCGGCCACGCCCACTCCCTGGCCCCCGCCCCCGCTCTCCCCCTCTCCCCTGTGACCACCTGGGCGTGGGAAAAGGCCCTGTGCTGGGGTTTTAGCGGGTGAGCACTTGGTGCACCATCTGGGCTCCCTCGCCCCCAGCTTGCTCACTGCGGGCAGGAGGAGAAATAAGACAAAAACCCAGTATCTTCAGGTACTCCGCCCACCAGCGCAGGGGTGGCCCTCGCCCTGGCCTGCGGGAGTCCTCCGTGTTCCCTGGAGGGGACGCCTTGGGGTGGGGGTGCCTGCGGAGTGAGGGCACCTGTTCTGGAAGTGGGGGTGCACCCCGGGGGGGCAGGGGCGGTCCGGCCTGAGCAGGAACCTGCCCAGCCCTGTCCCTGTTGCCTGGCCCACCCCTTCCCTGCTGGGCCCCAGGTGTGCCGGCTCCTGGGGCAGCCCCAGCTTCTAGAGCTGCCTGCCTGGGGCTGTGTGAGGCCTGGGGGGCTGGGACCCATGCCCAGGTGATCAGGTCTCTCCCGAGATCTTGGGGCCCTGGGCTGTAAGGCTGAGCAGGTGGGGTCCACAGGCCAGAGTCCCCCACTCCAGGAGCGGCCCCCCAGCCCAGCCAGCTGGGGTTTGCTCGGCTCATTTCCCTGGACAGGGGTCTGCAGTCGTGGGGACAGAGATAGCCAGTTCTAGGACCCCAGACCCCAGGCTGGCTGCTTGAGTACTGACGCCCAGGGCACGAGGTGTTGTGACCCGTCTGACCACATTTCGGTGCCCCCAAGCTTGGTGGTCTGGCCCCTTCGAGGACCCCTCCAGGCCCTCTGGGGCTTCAGGATGAAATCCAAACGTCTCTTCCTCCAACTCATCACTTCTGAAAACTAGCCCCAAACCCCCTGCTCAGCATCAGCCCATTTGGCTTCAGGCCTCGCTAAGGCAGGGGGCCCCCCACCCTTGCCTGTGGGTGCAGGCCCGAGGGGGCGGCGTCCTGCACAGCCCTGTGTTTGCCTACCGGCCAGAGCTGGCCCAGCCTCTGTGGCGGTCAGGACAAAGAGCCTTGTTGGAGTCACAAAACCAGCTCCTGGACTGAGAGTCCACCGTCACTGCCCGCCTGGGTGAGTGGGGGGCCTGCTCCCCAAGTGCCCATAGGTGCGTGGCCTCGGGACGGTGGGGGCAGAACCCCAGACAGTGAGAAGGCACCAAGGCCACGAGAGGAAGCTCAGAGTCCACGCCCTCACCTGGAATCCTGCTGCGCTGGGCGAGGCCTCCCCCTGGGGCAGACGGGGTCACACGCCCCTGGGCAGAGCCCGTGGTCAGCATCTGGGCTGTGCGAGCCAGGGGTGAGGCCTGGAGCAGGGAGAGGCTGTCGGAGAGGCAGGGGCTGTGGTGAAAGGGGCGGGGGCCGGTGCAGAGAGGCCAGCAGGGAGCGGGTCTGGCGGCTGTGCAGCTGGGAAGCTTTACTGTGGCCGGCGTGGGAGGCAGATGAAAGGGGCCTGGGCAGGGAGGCCACGGAGCCCTCGACTCTGCGGGAGGACAGAGGGGGCTGTTGGCGCTGCCTCTCTCCGCAGCCTCTGTGCCAGATGCCTGGGCCGCGATCACCTGGTGTCCCGTTCCCGCCATTGGCAGGACTGTGCACCCAGCCTGCCCGTGGTCCCCTCTCCTGCTCTCTGGGGACTCGGCTCTCCACCCTTGCCTGCTTTAGACCCTGGCTTATAGCCCTTGGACGCTCCTTTCCCTGCAGAGAACCCGTCACCCCTGCCCCCATGTACTTGAGGGGGGACCCGAGGTGCAGGTGTATTCTGTGTCCCCAGCCCCTGGGACCTGGGCAGCTCGGAGGCCACACCCTCGCCGGGAATCCTGCCTTGATGGGTATGAGTTCCCACCTGGAGCAGATGGGGTCAAGGTGTTGGAACTAGAGGCCTTGCCTGGAGGGAGCAGGGGTGAGGGGAGGGTGCAGGGAGAGGGCGTGGGGAGGGCAGGGGCAGGGGAGGGGCGGGAAGAGCAGCCGGGTTCCTCTGAAGTTCCAGGTCTCCAGGGCAGAGATGCGGGGGTGGGAGCTACAGGGATCAGCTGCGGCCCAGGGGACAGGCCTCCCCCGAGGAGACCGCCCTGCTGGGAGCCACTGCCCAGACCCCCCCCCCCCCTCCCCGTGTCACTCCTGCCCACACGTCTGTCTGCTGGCTTCTGGGATCTCTCCCCAGATGCTCTCCGGTCCTGGACCTAGTGGAGCCCTCCTCCCCTCCTGCCTTACAGAGGCCTGCTCACCTCTGTCTGCTCACTGCCCGGCCCCCGGCCGGTCCCGCTGTCAGGCTCTCTCCCCACAGCCGTTGCCCCGAATGCCAGTGGTCGGTCCTGCGCCCGCTCACCCTCTGGGCAGAGTCTAGCATTGACCCTTCATGACCTGGGCTGGGGGTTCTGACCAGGCCTGACAGCCACCCCGCCAATCAGGGGCTTTGTGGCCCACTCAGGCTCCCAGGGGTCCTGCCTTTCCATTGCCCGTGGCTTGAGGAACCCCCATATTCCTCGCTGGAGGCTTGGTCACCGGGGCCATGCTTCTGGGTGCCTTGGTCGGGCTGAGCTGGCCTGCGGGACACTCGCTTCCACATCCAGTCCCTGCCAGAGACCCCTCGGCTAGCCTCCACTTCCCCGGAGGCCGGGAGTGTCGCCCCGGGCAGACGGTGCTGGCCACCCCGGGGATCGGTCTGGCGGCCTCTGGACCTGGCTTCCGTCCCGGGAGCACCTGCCTGGGCCGGGTGAGGGCGTGAAGGTGAGCTCGGCCCGCAGCTCTGGAAGGGACCCACGTCCTGTCGGCCGCAGGCCTTCCCCTGATACTCCCCGGGGCCTGGTGAAGCCTCTCGTGTGTCGGGAATGGGCACCGTGCCTGGGGCCCGTGGCTGCAGGGTGACCCTCTGTCCAGGGGGTCCCTGAGGGCTCTCCTGGGGGCATGGCCCACAGCCAGCAGCAGCGGGGCGGCCGGGGGGGGGGGGCGGTGGCCTCAGGTCAGATTTCTCTGGACAAGCTTTCCCAGTGGAGAAGTCTTCTGGGGCCCTTCCAGCTCGGCTCTGGGACTGGGGACGCCGTGACTCAGCAGCTGTGCGATGACTCAGGGATCGTCTGATTTATGACTTGGGCACCTGAGATAGCATGACTCGGCTGTTTTACAGTCCTGTGATTCATCGACCTCTAAGTGCACACACTGGGGACGTTCTATTAAGGTCATGCTGTTGTGGCTCCTGTCGGGTTGAAATGCGCATGTTCCGATGGGAACTGAGGTTACCGTGATCTGTGATTTCAAGGTACGTGGTTACTCTGGGCAGGACGGAGCTGCTCGGACACCTGGCGGTGCCTTGTCACAGGTGACAAAGTGTGGCTTAAAGGCTCCCGGACAGGCAAGCGTTTCTATGTCTGCTGCTGAAGAACGCAGAAGAGGACATGGTGCAGTGACTGGGGACCAAGATTCTTGAGGTCGAGACCAGCAGGACCGGCAGGAGAACGTGTCATTGGCAGTCCTGAGCCCGAGCTGGAAACCCCAGGGCGAACTCACTCGCTTTGCTTCTCAGCCGCAGGGACATCGCAGCTCCCGGGCCCCCGGGGGCTGGAAGGCGGCGGTGACGTCGGGGGCCCGTGTGGCGGTCAGCGCGGCACCCCTGCTGAGGGCACGCGGCGGGGACCCCCGTCCGGCTGTGGGGCAGGGGCAGATGCGTGGGTTGTGGTTGCTTTTCGGTGAGAGCCGTCTTGGGGTGTGACTCACTCGTGTGAAACGTGCAGCTGGGTGGCTCAGGCGTGGTCACGAGCTTGTGCGACCTTCACCCCTGTGGGATTGCAGAATGTCTCTGTCACCCCAAAGAGAGCCCCCCAGCCGACAGCAGTCACTCCTGCCCCTTACCCAGCCCCCCGCAGCCGCCCGTCCGCTCTGTCTCTGCACGTGTGTCTGTTCTGGAATGTTCCCTTCAGTGCAGTCCTGCCCCATGCGGCCCTGGGTCTGGCTTCTCTCCACGAGCGCAGGACGTGCAGGAGATCGTTTCCCAAGATCGCCCCCCCGCCTCCTCCCAAGAGATCTTCTGGTGCCTCTCCCATCAGGCCTGGGTCTCTTTTCTGCTCCCCGGGCTCTGGGCGAGCCTTGTCACCCACAGCCCCTGGTGGGAGCCACAGGGTGCCACCCCTTCCGGTCCCCACCACTGCACCCCAGAGAACAGACCCTGGCACGCCAGCCTGAGGCTTGTGTGCACCCTGTGTGGTGCACCCCGGGCCCTTCGGTCCCCAAGTCCCCCTCATGCCCCAAGGCCGTCTGCATCGGTCCCACACCAGCCTTCAGAGCAAGAGGAAGGGAGGGAGTGGGCACGACCAGGGGTCTCCTCTAGGCCGGTGTGGTCCTTCACACTTACCAGCCCGTAAATTCCTCCGAGCACCCAGCCCCGCCCCGCCCCGCCCCAGACCTAGCCCCGCCCATTGAGGCCCCGCCCAGGCCCCAGCCCCGCCCACCGCAGCCCCGCCCAGGACCCAGTCCGGCCCAGTCCTGCCCCGGTCCTGGGCACCTCCTGAAGCACAGTGTGCTTGGGGTGGAGCCGGGCCATCTGGGGAGGCGTGTGTTGGAGGCGAGGCCCGAGGGAAGCGGACCCGCAGGGCCACGCGGCTGCGGCAGGTAGGACTGGGTGTGGCGTGCACCTGGCCGGCCATCCCCACGGTGGAGCCAGAAGTGGGATGTGCTACAAGGGCAAACCACCCAAACCCACGCATGCGCCGCAGCGCGTGGAGCCCGCCCCCCCCCCCCCCCCCAGTGACCTAAGGCGGGTCCCGGTTTGAGATCGGCGCCACGGGAAGGAGGCGACGCTGCTGTGTGGCCCTTCTGAGCGCTGAGCGTGGAGCATTTCCCAGCACACCGCTGATGTCACCAACATTAGGGTAGATCGGGTGTTCCCCCAGACCTGCGCCCGCCTCACCCCTCCAGGCCGCAGGTCATGTGGTGTGGAAGGGGATGCGTGCCCCCCCCAAGAAGGGCCGGGGCCCATGTGGGCGCCATGTGCAGGGGGTATCGGGAACCTTGATCAGAGGCACACGTGGATGGGACCGACCCATGGGCCTGCTTCCAGCTGGGCCTCGGTGCCCACACCCCTGCAGGGCTGGGCTCCGTGCTGGGGCCAGAGTGCTTGGAAGGGGGCCTACCATGGTGGGCTGGGCCCGGGTGGCTCTGCAGCCCAGTCCCTGCTGCTGGGGAGGCCTGAGGACCCCCCCACCGCCCGTGTTCTGTGACCCGGAGGGCGCCAAAGCTGGGCGTGCAGGTGGCCCTCACTCTGCCCAGTGGGCACGGCCGCCTGGTCCCGTGGGTCCGCTGGTGACCAGACAGGCTCTGTCCTCAGGCGCTCCTCGTTAGCAGGAGAGACATACACAAGAGGGAAAAAAAACACAAAAAGCGTGTTTAGCGCAACCTGCTGGGGCGGGCGAGGGAGCTCATCCGAATTTCCAGGGCCTTCTCCCAGGACTGTGGGCCTCCCTGGCATCGTTGCCTTAAGGCTCCTTGACCTACACTTTCTGAGCGAGCCCGTTCCCGGCCACTAAGTCTCTCCTGGACACCGGCTTGCGGGCTGGCCCTGCTCAGGCCTGCTGCCTCGTGGCCCTGGGGACGCCGGACCTGGAAGGATGTCTGACTGCCCGGGGCCCACCTGCTTCCCGGCCGCCCCTCGGGCCTGGCGCCGGCCCTCAGCCTTCTGCTCTTCGGGCGGCCGGGCTGTGAGCAGGGGCCGAGGGCTGGTGGCGCTGCCCGGAGACCGGGCCTCGGAGCGCGCTTCCCCTCCTGGGCGCCTGCGTCCCTCCCGGGGCCGTCACCTCCGCCGCGGGGTGCAGCGGGGCCTGCAGGGACCACGCGGTCCCTCAGCTTCAACACCCGCACACGCCCTTCCACGGGCACGGCTTTCGTCCGTGGCAACCTTCTCACTGAAGAACGGCGCACACGCAGAAGGGCGCACGAATCATAAACGCTCAGCTCGATGCTTTTAAAAGAGCGACCGCGCCCACGAGCCCACCATCCAGACGAAGACACAGAATGTGTCTCACGGGGTGGGCAGCTGAGGGCTCGGCGTCCGGTTGGTGCTGCCGGACTGACCCTGCGCTTCGGGCCCTCGCCGTGCCGGCCTCCCTTCTACGCTCGAGGACGGGGCAGAGAAGACACACCGGCGGGAGGAGCGATTCTTCTGTCTCTGGAAGCCGGCGGCCGGCGAGACTCTCGGCGTACAGGGCCCACCGCCTGCTCTCGGGCAACAACCGGGCCTCCCTCCTCTGCCTGACGCCCTCCCGGTTTGAGTCTTCCCCGTGGGGAAGCCCCACCCCTGGGCCAACCGCCCCCTTCTCTGCTGCGGCCGGCTTGGCCCCATGTGCCTTCCCTGCTCCTGGGGGGTCCCGGACGCGGGGACGCCCCCTTCTGTCCCCGTGAGCAGCCCTGTTTGGCAGGGGTTTGTTAAGGGAATCAGGAGAGGAAAACCCCAGATTCTCGCAAATGAGACAAGCTGTGGGCTGCGAAGAGATATTTGTAACACGTATAATGGACAAAACTTACGTCACGAATACGTCAGGAGCTCCCGCGACGCAGGTACAAGCTGGCAGGTGACTGGACAGGAAACGAGGCCGGAGGCCGGACCCCGCGGGCTCGCGCCCAGCCCCGTGGTGACCAGGGAGCTGCGGGCCGAGGTACAGTGCACCACGGTGACACGGGCGCCAGGGCGGCAAAGACACGGCGTGGACCCCACGGGGACGCCACGGGAACTTGCGCGGCCGGTGACCCCCTGGAGCTGGTTTGACGGTGTCGCCGGGAAGGTGCACCGCCCGACCGGGCATCCTTGTCTCGGCTCCCGTCATGACCCTTAGCGAGACCCCTGCGTCTGGGGCACGACACACATGGCCAGATGGCCTGGGCGGCCTCGTCTCTCCCTGCTGGGAACTGGACACGGCCGCACGGCCGCAGGAGAACGGAGGTGGGCGGGGGCACGGGCAGGGGTGCCGAGGAGTGGGGACCGGTCGGGGTCTCTGGGCCCTGACGTGCCCCCAGCCAGGGCTCCCTCGGCCCTGCCTGAGGACACTGGTGATGTGCGGGGGAACTGAGCCACCGTGCCACGGCAGCTGAGGGCACAGGGGTGTCAGATCGAAGACCCCGAGCGGGGGCGGGGGTGGGGGGCTCCCAGGCAGTGGCGCCAGCCACGCCCCTCGGCGCTGTGAGCACCAGGGAACTTGGCGTTCAGTTCTTGAACATCTAGTTGTGCATTTAAATGCATTTAAATCTTACATTAAAGCCAACATCAGTCGACTCTAGAGTAGTAGGAAGTGTATTTCCCCCGCAAACCTGCTCTGGGGGTTTCTCTCAGGGGCAGGGCTGGGGTCACTGGGGAGGGGACGCCCACACCCAGAAGGCTGGGCTCTCGGGGGCCTCGGGATTGTTGGGTCGGTGGCTGTCGGATCGGGGGCTGAGGAGGAGGGACCCGACTGCGACCTCCCTGGGTCCCTGAGCTGGGCCTGGGGCTGGAGGCCCTTGACGGGATGGCCACCAGCAGACTGTCCGTGGGTCCCAGTGTCCGGGAGCCCGGTGCTTCCTGGCCTGGGTCCCCGGCGGCCTCCCGAGCCCTTGGGGGCCGGTGCAGGCTGTGTGAGGGCCGGAGGGCAGGCCTGCCAGAGGAAGGCCCGCCCCGGGGCTGGGAGGCCGCCAGTGTGGGCTCCCCAATGACAGCCTTCGATAACCGGCCTCTGCCTCACTCCGCAGGAATGCGACTCGGCCTGTGCGGCCCGGCCTTGCTGCTGGGCTGGCATCGCGGGACCCTCCGGGGCCAGGCCTCTCCTCCCGCCTCCCCCACCGACCCCGGGGGTGCGCTGGGGCGCTGGCCTTGCACGGATGCGAGCATGGGCTTCCCGCACTGCGGGGGCAGCTTCCAAGGGATGGGGCTCGGCCGTCTGCAGATGGCTGCTGGGCGGGGTGACGGCCCCGCGGTCACCGCTGCTGTCACCAGGAGTCTCGGGCCCAGAGTCACGTCCATGACCGTGAGGAGGGCCAGGGCCGGGCCGGCAGGGTCAGGCTGAGCGGGGACAGAGGCCCCCGGGTCTGGGGGCGGGGGGCGCCTGCAGCACGCCTGTCCGGGGCCGTGGTGTTTGTGGCCTAGAGGCCTGGACTCGGCCTGGTCCGAGCCCCGCGGGCCGTGAGAACCAAGAAGGGGCCGGGGTGGGGGCGCCTGGTCTGGGGCCGTCTGGGAGGCTTCCTGGAGTAGGCGCCGGGGTTCAGGTGCCTTTGCCATGAGGCCTCGGCGGTGGGGGCACCTCACGGGATGCAGGACGGTGGGGTCGGGACCCCGGGACGCCCCCAGCTGTGCTGGGCGCCCAGGCAGCGTGCGTGTGAGCGCGTGTGAGTGCATGTGTGTGTGTGTGCGCAGCTGAGTGTGCCGTGGGGGGGGGCCTCGGCCATCGCCCCTTTCAGCAGGGCCTCAGAGCTTAGCAAAAATAAACATGCAATTTTCCCTCCATCCAAGTGTAAAGACCGCCACCAATCTATTCACACGCCCTTTAGCGAAATCTTCCTCCTTTAAAGATCGATTTTATGGAATATCTCAAGCCTTGCGGCAGGCATTTATTATTCTGTTGAAATGTACGGTATGTTCTATGAGTTCTTTTGTACGTGTGATCCGTTTAACACAAGAAACGTGACTGTAAGGACTAGATTATCCAGTTCACAAGGATGGGGAGGTAAAAGGCCCTGGACACACGGCGCCTCTCCGTCCTCCGGCCGGATGTGGGTGCTCCTTTCCTGGGCTGGGGGGGAGCACCCTCAGGCCCACCTGGGTCTCTCCCCCCCGGGCCTCTGTCCCTTGTGCCCCCTTCACGGTGAGACCGGAGGCCCCGCCTGCCCAGGGCAGAGTGTGGCTATGGGGGTTGCGGGGTGGGGGGGCGAAGGAATCACTGGCGTCGCCAAAGCAAAGGGAGACTTGTGACAGGAGGGCCCGGCTGGTGCGCGCCCTGGACGCTGGTCCCCCGCTGTCAGAGGCCCCCCGATGTCTGCTGGGCTTGGTGGCCCTGTCCCAGGGCCCGTGGCCGCTGGGCTGCGCAGACTCGGCTGAGGGACTCGGAGAGACGGGGAGAGCGAGCGAGCGCGTGTGGGATGCGCGAGGACTCAGGCCCAGCCGTGAAGGGGGGACAGACCCCTGGGCTCAGTGGGTGGGAGACTGACCCTGGTCAGGGGGGGACCCACCTTGAGGGGATGGGATCCGTCCAGGAGGAGGTCTCCGAGTTCCTGGGGGAGTTCCGACCCGGGGGCGGCTCCCAGGGGCCACTCCGGCCCTCCGGCCCCGCGGCCCCTCCCGGGACCGTCACCCCCTCCTGCGCTCCCCTGGTCTCCGGCCCCGCGGCCCCTCCCGGGGCCGTCACCCCCTCCTGCGCTCCCCTGGTCTCCGGCCCCGTGGCCCCTCCCGGGGCCGGCGCCCCACCTCTGGGTGCGTGAGCCCAGGACTTCAAAGGCCCGAGGAGGCTCCCAACGCACTCCTACGGCCTTGAGCACAGAGGTTCCTTGTTTCCCTGCCTCAGGCCCTTCCGGCCCCCTGCACACAGCAGTCAACAGGAAGCCCTTGGGGTTGCCTGCCCAGGGGCCCCCCCAGCACCACCGGCCAGACCAGCCCCTGGCCTCACTCAGGCCCTGTGAGCCTAGCCTTCCCAGGACACCCTCAGGCTGCCTCTGGGCCAGTGTTCGTGGGAGTCACAGGCGGAGAAGGGAGGCCCTTCTAATTCCTGCAACGGCAGCTGCCGCACCAGCTTCCAGAAGCTTCTACAGAGACCCCCTGCTAAAGAACCAGAGAAGTGGGGACCACCTTAGCTCAGAAGCAGCTGATAGGCAGAGACCAGGCCAGGGTGGGGCCCGAGGTCAGCTCTCCAGACTGGTGTCATTGGACTGGTCCCCATCCCAGGAAACGTAGCGCCCCCTCCCCCCAGGGTCGACCTCGCCCCTCCTGCCCCCATCCTGTGTTGTCTTCAGTGTGTGTCCTGGGCTTGACTGCTTCTTAGTAGCTCCTCCCGGCAGCTTTACCATCAGGACAGGAAGCAATCTGTCCCTCATCTGTCCCCTCACTATGTCCCCAGCCCTCACCTGCCCCTCCTGGCCTGGTTTTCTCACCTGCGGCCATGCGGACCTCCTTGCTGTCCTCGAACGCTCCGAGCACAGTGTTGCCCCAGGGCCTTTGCACTTATCTGTCAGGAAGGCCGGCCCTGTCACACGCACACACACGCACACTCCCCCTTTGCCTCCTCCTTGTCTCTGCTCTAACGTTGGTCCTTCCCCACCCGCGCTCGGGGCCCCGGAACTTTGTTGTCTGTTTGTCGGGCTGCCGTAGAGCCCAGGGAGGGCAGGGGTCTGGCCTGTGCGCGCCGCGGGTCCCAGAAGACACGGGTTCAGAAGCTGACCTTCCCCCCCGCTCAGCCCAGTGGTGCAAGGGCCCGAGCCCTCTCCTACCATAAGCCATGGCTGGGCTGGGGGTGCAGGTTCTGTGGGCTCGGGGACACCCCAAAGGGAGCCGTGGCCCCGGGGGGTGGGGCGGGCCGTGCAGCTGTGCCCGGGAGCTGAGACGGTGCTCTGTCCAGGGTGCAGCAGCCCGGGGCTCCTCGGTGTCCTGGGGGGGCTACAGCCTCCCACACACGCTGCCCGGGGCCGGCAGCCCCGGGAGGCTCAGAAGACTTTGTGGGGAAAGCACGAGCCACAGGGACGCACAAACCCACCCTCACTTTTTGAATTTAGGCTCAATAAATCTCTCCTGAGCCCACAGAGACCCCAACTGGAAGGGAGCAAGGCGGTTCTCCTTTTCCGGGGGTGGGGGTGGGGGTTGGGGGGGCAGGGCCACGCTCCCTCCCTGATGGTGGGCCCTCCTCGGGGGTGCGGTCCTCCTCTCCTCGGCTTCCTGCCGGACTGGCCTACGGATGAGTAGCCCAGGCCCAGCCCCGGGGCGACGAAGGGCAGGGAGGGTGCGGTCCCGGTGCCGCTCACCCCGGGCACCGAGGGCCCGCTCCTGGGCCGGGGAGGGCTCGGCTCTGGGAGGCAGGCCTGTGCTGCCGTGGGTGGCCCAGCCGCTGCTCTCGCCCATCTCCCGAGGGCTGAGCTCCGGCCCTGACGCCCCGCAGGTGTGGCCGGGCGGACAGCTGGGCTGCTCGGGATGCCTGTGGAGTGAAGTCAGCTGCCCGTCCCTGGCCGCACCCCGGGCTATTTTGGGAGCTCGGAGCCTGGCCGTGGTGCTCCTGCCCCCTGAGCTCCTGGAAGCCCACTCAGGAATGTGGACGCAGCCCCCTTGTCACGCATTTGACCCTGGACCAGAGCAGCTGGTCCCGGCGCGGGGGACGCTGGCCTCGTGCGGGGCCCCCCAGAGGGGAGAGGCTGGCCGGGCCATCACGGGCCACATCCCGGGCCAGCGGCTGCTTGGAGCCCTGAGCTCGTCTCCTCACGATGCCCTAGAGCAGGGCCCACGCCCTTCTGGCAGGGAGGGCTCCCCCACTCCCCGGCTGTCGCTGGGGGAGGCGGTCAGGGCCGGGGAGGGCCTGCCGCTCTGAAAAGCCGGTTCTGTCTCCTTGGCCCTGCTTTGTACACACACGGGGTCGCTATAAAGAGCCGAGAAGAGCTTGTTTACTCGTCCCTTATCACATAGACAGCGGTCAGACCCCCGGGTCCGGCCCTTGTCTGGGAGGAGGCGGGGGGAACACTGAGAGCCATGGGCCGCGGCTGACTCTGGCCTAGGGGGACGGTGGGATGCCTCAGGCGGGGCGACGAGGAGCCAGTCGGCTCAGGTGCACCGGGGAGTGTGGCCTTGGCCTCCAAGCCTGGCCGTCCCCGGCACACCTGCCTCATACCCGTGGGCATCCCTGGGCCCACCCGCCTCTGCTGGGTTCCTGCTGCGGCAGCCGACCGCCCAGGACCCAGGCCGGCGGAATTCTCCAGAGCACAGAGGTCAGCCTCTAGGCTGCTGGGGCGGGGGCCGTCCCCGGGCATCTTCTGCTGGATGAACACCCTAGCGGCCTCAGGGGCTGGTCCTGAGCCCAGGGAGGGCATGGCTGACGGGCTCCCCGAAACTCCCTTTAGGGGCCAATGGTGCTTCCAGCAGAGTTGAGCTGGGGACAAACCAGGGGACGGCCCTTCATCTGGGTTCACAGCTCATGTTATCACGATATGGGGTCCGCTACGCCCTGTGGGCCCCAGGTCCACGGAGGAGCCCGAGTCGGGGCTGGTGACAGAGGTGCCTACGGACCGTGCCTCCTCCTGCTAGCGAAGCCCCTCCTCCCGGCCCATATGCCAGCCTGGTAGAGGCCAGGGCTTTGGGGTCTTTTTAGTGATTCAACATCCGGATAATTTAATGTATTTTCAGTTCTAACTCATTGCTTTACCTCCTCCTACAGTGTGCAAACCATTTCCCTGCTTCTTGGAATGTGCGCATGTACATGTATGTGTGTGTACTACATGCATGAACACACATGAGTGCTTCTGTGTGTACGTGTGTGCGTGCCTGTGTGCGCGCATCTCTGTGTGTACACGCCTGTGGGTGTGTGTGTGCATGCCTGTGTGTGCGCACACCTGTTCATGCATATTATTCACACCCGTACGTGTGTGCACGCCTATGAGTATATGCTTGCGTGTACATGTGTGTGCATGCCTATGTGTGTGCACACCTGTTCATGTGTATGCGCCCATGCCT
>CM052810.1:172877792-172913246 GCA_028533885.1 Nasua narica | reverse complement strand
CCCCCCCCCCCCCCCCCCCCGTGCCTCGGTCCGTGAGGACCCCTGCCCCGGGGTTACATCTCCAGCCCGTCACTCTCACCAGTGGCTGTCCCGACCCAGCTCAGTTCCTGCACCCCTCCCTGTGGGCCGCGGCCCTCCCTGGCCCCTGGTGCACCCCCCTGGGGGCTGTGGGAGCTTGCTGCTCTGAGCTCCAGGGTGCCCCTGGTCACGGCCTCCCGAGCCCTGGCCTGAGAGGTCTGACTCCCAGACGCCCGCTCTGAAGGCCGGGCCGGCCGGGTGGGCAGATGCTTCTCACAGAAAGTCCGGGTCCCTGCATGGGGCTCCTGTGGCCCGGGGAGGCATGGGGACGAAGCAGAGACATGAGGGAAATGTCTCGGCACAGATGCCTCTCTCCACAGGGCCGCAGATGTCCCTTCATCCCGAGGACGGGACCGGAGGAGAGGGGGGGTCCTGTCTGGGTTTGGTTCCTCTTCGTGAGCCCGGGGAGGGGCTGGGAGCGCGACGTCCGAAGCCGAGGGTGCCGCTCTGTGCGGGGAGGGTCTCCGGGGCTCCGCGCGGCGCCGCATTCAGGCAGGAGGACCTCGGCCGCGAGGTGGCCGGTTGGCCCAGCGGGTACTCGGGGGCGCCCTGGCTGCCCTCTGGCCCCCATGTGGACCTCTCTGGGGGGCGTGTGGTAAAGGGTGGCCTGCTCAGGGGGGGCAGGGTTCCCAGGGCCCAGGGGGGCCGCGGGCAGTGCGGGGGCCGTTCTCTGCCCCCCGGGTGGGGAGGTGCCAGGCCTTGGCTCTCGGGACCGCTGTGCTCGGAGCTGACGGTCGTGTCCTCGGGCCTGGGGTCAGCGCTGCCGGGTCCTGTGGGTGGAGGGTGGTGTTTACGAGAGCGAGTCCTGAGTTCCTGTGTCGGTCCTCGTTCAGCGTCCGAATAAGCCTGCGAGGCCGCGGTCGCCTCAGAGCCCCGCGTAGTCTCCCAAGGCCGAGCAGAGGAACGCGAGGGCCGGGCTGGGAGGCCCCTCTCCGTGGCGCCGGGGACTCGGGCACGGCCCCGGCCCCAGGCCTCCCCCGGCCCGACGCGCTCCGAGGCGCGACAGGGGGGAGCCTCGTCGGGGCCCCGCGGCAGCCGGGCCGGCCCGAGCCCGTCCGAGCCACAGGTGGAGAGGAGCCCCCAGCAGAAGCCAGAGCTCAGCCGAGAAAGTGTCCTTTATGCTCGGGCCGGCCCAAACCGCAGACTTGAAATAACACAGCGAGGCTGCGGAGTGCACCCCGGGCCTCCCCAAAGCCCCGGCCGGGCCGGACATCTGCGCACTCGCGGAGGCGGGAGGGCCGCCGGACGCAGCCCCGGGGAGGGCAGGAGGCAGCCGGGGACCCAGGGTCCTGTCTGGCCGGGGCCCCTGACTGAACCCGCGGTCCCCCCGCACCACCCTTTGTCCGTGTGCAGACCCGGGGGCTGGGCAGCGGCCCTCCCGAGAGGGCCGGGTCCACACAGACTGTGCCCGGTTCCCCCGGGGAGCAGAGCAAGTGCCCATGAGGGCCGGTGGCCTTGGTGTCTGCTGGCATTGGGGGTGCAAAGGAGGGGCCTGGAGTTCTTGGCCCGTGAAGGGGGGGTTGTGCCAGGTGGGTGGGGGGCTGCATGCGGTGCCGGGGGCTCGCGCTCTTCGTCAGCCTCCCCGGGACGCTGCGTCCTGTCCCATTACGGGCTGGTGAGGCTCGGAGCCTCGGACAGCTGCCCGAGCTGCTGTGGCAGCCGCTGGCCCGCGCCGGAGATCCTGGCTCTGCTCTTCGAGCTGGCGGGAGGTGCCCCCGGGAGCTGGGGGCTGGCGCGGGCCACTGCGGAGGGAGGTCGGGCCGGTGTTCTGGACTATCGGCAGGGTCCCTGGCAGGCCCCGAGAGCACAGAGCACGGGAGAGGGGACAGGCGCTCCTGGGTTGCTAGAGCGGCTCTGGGCTCTGAGGCTGGGCTGCCGTGGGACGGCCGGGGCCTCCGGTCCAGCCAAAGTTGCCAGCAAGGCCTCCGGGAGCAGGCGGAGCAGGGCGGGGGCGCGTCCCCCACCTGCCAGCTGGGCCGACCCTGGGGAGCCGCTCAGCCTGTCCGGGGCAGGCTCCGCCTCGAGGAGTGCTGCGCCGTGCCCGTGGGCCGCGGCTGCCCTTGGCCTCTCTCGGCCGGGCCGGGGGTGGCGCAGAGGGGCGCTCGGCGGCAGGAGCCCGGCTCCCCAAGTGCAGAAGGGAAGAGGTAGCAGGGTCTTTGGGGAGCAGGAGGGTTTGGCCGTGGCCCAGAAGGACGCTGGGCTGACAGGAAGACAGGCTGGCTCGCCACCAGCTCCAGGCGCCGGGAGCTCCGTCCCCGGCCACCGCCGTCACCGTCGCTTCGCGGGGCCCCGCGTTACCAAGCCGGACGCCGTGCCGGTGTGGACGACGTGGGGCTGCGTCTCAGCCTCCTCGCTGCGGCGATGGTGTCTTTTCTGAAAGCAGAGGGAGCCGGCCAGGGTTTCCGTGATGAGCGTTCACAAGGGACGATGAGCATTCACAAGGGACGCGGGGCTCAGGAATTCAATTAAACGTGCCCGCAAGACGGCCCGCGGCAGCCCTTTCTCGGGGATCGGGGATGGGGCTGGGGAGGCGGGCTGGCGCAGGAGACCCAGCTGTTCCCTGAGAACAGACGGTCTGAAATCCAAGTGCCACGGAGTAAAAGAAAATCAATTTCCAATTACTTTTAAGCCCCAAGGTTACATGGAAGATAAGCTCTGGGAGCAGCATCGTGGAGGCTGGACGCAAGTCTCCAGGCAGCGACCCTGCTGCCCTGTGACCTTGGCCAGGGCACCCCTCCCCCGCGCACTCGGTCTCTGCAGCTGCTGGGTCACCACTGTCCCTTTGTCTCCCCGCTCCGGACCCTGACGCTTCCTTAGCATGTGGTGGACGTCCAGCCTGGGGGAGAAGGCCAGGGGACAGGGGACAGAGGCCCTCGCCGCCCTCAACCTCCTGGCGGGCAGGTGGCGGTGCGCGGGGCTCGGCAGGACCGCGGTGGGTGGCAGTGACGGCGGTGTGACTCCTGGACACATTCGGAGCTCGAAGCGGGGCCGGCCTTGGGGGAAACTGTTTCATTTGCCTCAGAAATCAGCGTGTCCACTGGGGCGCCCCGCAGCCTGGGGTTCTTCAAGGTTCCTCTCGTCAGAGCAGTCTTACGTAAGTGTTGACGGCTTCGCTGTCCCCGTGCGCCCGGGGAATCCCTCCTGGGGGCCACCCCGGGTCCCCAGCCTGCACCTGGGTCGGCAAGTGGGGTCTCTGCTCCTCCTTGCCGTCCTGCTCTCCAGGCTCTTTAAAAACACGCGGTTTGCAGTTCGCGGTCGGCCGCGGGCTGTCGAGACCCGCTGCCTTCGACCTGGAAGTGCGTCCTCTATAATGTGGAGCAGAGGGCACGGCGGGGGGTCCTGTGCCCCCCGAGCTGTGGCCGCAGCCGCAGCCGTGGTGAGCGGGGCTGCCCCGGGCAGGTGGGCCCCTGCTGCGAGGGGGGCCGGTCGTGGGGCTGCGGGTCCCCGTGCCCACGGCGGGCGGCCAGGTGTGCACGGCAGCCACGGCCCAGCCGGGGGGCCCGTTCTATCTCACGCCCCCTTCAGCCAGTTTGATTGTGTGTGTGTCTTACTTTCCGTTCAGTCTCCTTAGAGTCACGACCGCTGCACAACCAGTGGGAACACCGCACCGGTCGGAGACTGCGCTCGTGGGAAGCTCGCTGTACCCGGAGGCGGCGGGCGCGTGCGGCCCCGAGGGAGCGCCTGCGAGGCGAGAGCTGAGCGACGGCCACAAGGAACCTGCGCGAGCCTGGCGCTCCGCGGGTCGGGCCACTCCGCATGTCCCGGGGAACCAGGGGCCGCGCGCTTCGGGTGCATCTTCCGTGAGCAAGGACGCAGTTTCCCCGGCGCCCGGGCCTCCCGTGGCCACCCCCCCTCCACGGGCTCTGCCGGCTGTCCCCCCACTGCCCACTGTCCCACGCCCCCCACCCCGGCCAGAGCCCCCAGGTTCCGCTCTGGCAGAGGGAGCCTCCCCTGCCTGCGGCCGCGAGCTCGCCACCCCGGGTCGCCCCCCTGCTCCTGCCGAGCGGCCTTCTCTCGGTCGCGTCTGTCCTGCTACCCCGTACACCCCACCCCGGACACGGGAGCAAGTGTCGACGAGGCTCCGGATGCACGGGGCACCGGGATGGACGGTCGGAGGAAGGCGCCCAGGCCAGACCCCTGGTCCTCGTCCTCCCACACGTCTGGGGAAACGGCCTGTTTTCGGAGACACCCTTTCTGCCCCAACCCCTACCCTCACCCCCGCCCACCACATGAGGTCCCGGGGCGCCCTGGGCAGGGTTCCAGCTGAATTTGCATGAGGAGAGGGGCTCCAGGGGCCCCTCCCAGGCCACCCTGAGGAGGGCCGTGTGACGTCTCATTTTCCAGAAGAGGCCAGAAGGTTCTGGGGCTCGCCCAAGCTCACAATGGCAAAGTCCTTTGTGCTCAAGCACTGCCCGAGCAGAGAGCCGGGCTGGGTACCCCCAGGACAGGGTGGGGGGACCCGCCTCACTGCAGGGCCCTTTAAGCACATACGAGTCGGCATTTTAAAAGAATGGGCTGCTTCACTTTAGTGCCTGTTTCTGGATCCCTGGGCCGCTGCCTGGACCCTGCAAGGCCACGGGGCCCACCTTGCAGGCCGTCTCCTGGAGGGACGCCCCTGAGCCCCAGCTCTGACTCAGGGCATGTCGGACGTGAGAGGCCCACGGTGTTCCTTGGGGACCCCTGGAGGTGCGGGGGTCTCAAGGGCGCTCCAGGCTCCAGCGATGGCCGGAGGGCTGGGCAGGGCCTACGCGTCCTGGGCCAGGGTTTCAGGGCACGACAGCCACATGTGCCTTAAGGGACCCCTCTTGTCCCATCAGGGTCAATCCCCGAAAGTCATGCCAGGGGACCTGGCTGAGGACCCTGCCCTTTGGGGAGGGCAGACCCTTCGGGACCAGTCCCAGGGTAATGGGGGTGCAGGCCCCCAGCTGCTGGGACAGAGGGTGGCGAGAAGCTGGGGTGGCAGAGGGACTGCCCCAGGCCACTGGCCCCCTGAAGGGTTGGGCACGATGGCATTGCTGCCTTTGGCCTTAAACCCAGAGCCACGGCCTGAGCCTGGGACCCCCTGGTCCTCTTGGGAGGGCAGGTGGCGGGTCGGCTCTCACCCCAGCAGACCCCAGGCCTCTGCAAATGTATTTTACATGTGGGTCCCGGCTACGAACCTAACCTGTGCTCGAACGCCCAGGGAAGGCGGCAGTGCACGAGGCGGCCGTCCAGGGCCTGGGCCTGCCCGCCCGCGGAACGCGAGCTCCCCCGCCTGGGTCCGGGCTCGTGCCGTCCCTCCCAGAGGACCGACTGAGCCTCGTGCCCTCCAACCCCCGCCTCACCCGAGCTGGCTTCCGCGGCTGTGTCACCTGCGGCGGTGCTGGGAACGGGGGCATTCCCTGTGACTTCTATTTCATCTTTAAAATGGCTGGAGAGGCTAAACGTCCTTCCAGAAATTTCCGCCTTGCCTTGCACTGCCTTGGCCATTGTAGGGGTCTTTCCCTCCACTCACGGGGTCCTGCCTTCCTGGGGGTGGGGGGACGGCTGGGCCCTCTGCAGCTGTCACCCAGCTTTCCGTGGCCAGCGGGACTCTGTGGTCCCCGGGGCCGGACAGCACAGCGCCGATTCACTCCCAAGAGCAGCAGCCTCTCTGGGCGCCGTTCCCTCCCCTCCCCTCCCCTGCCCTCCCCTCCCCTCCCCTCCCCTGCCCTTCCCTCTCTTCCCACATCAGCACTTCTCGGTTCAAAGCAGTTGCGGGTCCACCTCAGGCTCCGCGGGTCTGAGAAACACTCACCCTCAGATTTACGCACTGGTTTGGCTGAACTTGAAATTTATGTTTGAAGTAATTTTCTTTAATCCTCTGAAAACAGCTCTTTGTTGCTCTGGTTCTCAGCACTTTGTTGGGCAATCTGGTAATCCGGTGCCGGCACTCTCAGAGGTTAACGACCTTTTCTGAGAATGTCTAGAACGTTCTTTCTCTTTGATGTTCTTACATTCCTTTTTAACGTGAATGTGCTTGTCCTCTGCTTGCCCTTTGTGTCTGAGACGTCGTCTTCCCTGAGGACGGAGACGTTCCCACCGTCAAGTTCTGAGATAGCGGCCCCTTCCTTCTCTCTCCCTGCCCCATCCCCCACCTCACCAGGTGTCCCGGCTTCGTAACTCTTGTGAGTCCCCGACCCAGCACGGCCGCACCTCCCGCCTCCTGCCCCGCTCCCCGGGGCCCCTCCTCCGGGACGCCGTTATGGGGGCTGGAGAGCTGGCAAAGCCTTCTTTCCGTCCCTTCTCTGCCTCACCTGTTGGTTCCAGACCGCCTGGTGGACAGTGACGCGCCCTGTGCGTTTACACTGGGGCGGGGTGGCGGTGTTGGTGGCGGCGGCCGTGGGGGCAGCCCTGGGGGTGGGCGTCGGCACTGGGGCTGCAAATGGGCCCCCAAGGGCGGGGCTGCCGGCTGAGGGGGAGACGAGCGGGGCAGCGGAGGGGTTGGGGTGCTGGGTGCGCCTGGCGGGACCTTGGCCCGGGCGGCCGTGTCCCCAGAGCCTGCTGCCATCCCTCCCTGTCTCTGGGGGCCGAGAGGTGCTTCTGCCACCAGGCTCTGCGCTGGAGAGCTCTGGAAGCCTTAGACGGGCACGGGATCGGTTTGTGGAGAGGAGGCGGTGGGGCTTTGACACCCACGGGAGGCATCTGCCGGGTCCGTGGCAGGAGGGCGGAGGCCCAGGAGAGGCAGGGCCGGCGGGGAGGGCGTGGGACTCTCCGGACCCAGGAGCACCCCTCTCTGGGCTGGCGGGGACTCGGCCATGACCCCTGCTGTCCCCCCCAGGGCCGGGCAGGGCTGCTCCCTGCCGAGGGCCATCGGGGGTGAGGGAGGGCACGGATGGCCAGGCCAGCCCGGACGCCACCCCGTCAGGCCACGCAGAGCTGCCCGCTGGGTATGGCGCTCTCCCCAAAGTGGGCCCACCGGCCTGGGAGGGAAACCTCGGTCATGTCGTGTTTGTTGGAGTCAAGAGTAGGTTCAAGAACGACTTCGGCCTCTGTCCTCAACCACCAATGCTGAACCGACTGCGTCCCCTCTCAGTGCTTCCAATCCTCTCGTCTTTGACCCCTGAGTCAGCATGGAAAGTTCCAGCCTTCCACCACAGTGGCTCCGAGGACGAGGGCCTCCTCGTCCGCAGCAGGTGTGGCCCAGGATGTGGGGGGCCGAGTTACCGCACCCCCTCCTATTTGGACGCCCGCCATACTGGGGGTGTCTATGCCACCTTAGTCCTGACATCCCCCATCTTCCCAGATGTCTCAGCGCGAGGTTCTTGTTGGCTGCAAGTCTCAGTGACGGAAGAGCTCCCGTGGAGACCCCCGCGCTGAGTCCAGCGACCTCTGACCTGAGCTAACGCCCTGCAGGCTCCTTGGGCGGACGGGGGTGCTCTGGAGACCTCCGTTTTTCTGCGATGTAGGATTTCTTATGGCACTGTGCAGACGACGGCAGAGGCTGACCGGGCCCCGGACAGCCGGTGCCTGGGGAAGGGTCGGGGGTCAGAGGTCAACAAATCGGTTACAAATTGTTTCGTGTCGTAAAGCGAGGACATGTACTCGGCTGGAAGGACGAGTGTTTACTGTTCTTGGTGTTTTTCTTGGAATCTCCTAAGGAAGGCGAGGCTCTGAATTAAAGCGACCTGGGTGGCCAGCTGTACCGTCCACTGCGGTGGAGGCAGGACAATGGCACAGGCCCGGGGGGTCGCACAGCCGGGTCTCAGCGGCCCAGCCGACGTACCTGACACGGTGCCTTTGGTCCTCGGCCCTGAGGGCGGCCGCCCGTCTGACCCAGGGCAGGACGGGTCCCTCATCCAAAGCGTGCGGGCTGCCTGCCCGATGCAGCATTTACACTGGGGCAGGCGGCGGTGTTGGTGGCCGCCGCTGCAGGATCCGAGTGGGCATCTGAGCTTTGCTTGCATGCCTCCCTTGTCAGCAGACTTGCCACTTCACACAGGACCAGTCCCCGTACAAGCGGTGCTCCCCATGTGGCACGAAGGAGCCCAGCCCGCAGTCACGCCTGAGTGGTGCCGTCTGGTCTGATGGAGTCACACGGCGACCAGCTTCTGGCCGAGTCCGATGGCCTTCTTAAAGATGTGTAGAGGAGGGGGATCCCCAAGAATTAGGTAGGATTGTTCTAAAGAGCTGGGGGTGCCCGGTTGCTAAGCGGACCTTTCCTCGGTGGCAGGTCTCTGGGTTTAGCCGCCACCAGCCTTCTGCAGACCGAAGGCGGCAAGTGACATCTCAGCGCCGTCGCTGCTCGGCTTCAGAGGATCAGCGGCCCCCCTGCCAGCCCCGCTCACCAGCCAGGAGCCGCAGGAAGACACGTGTGTTCTGCTGGGGGTGGCTGCCAGCCTCTGGCTTCCCATCCTGGAGTGACGGGCTCGCCAGCGTGCTTGGCGACCCGCCGGCGTTCAGCCCACAAAGGAGCAGCCGCGGCGGACGTGTGGCGGGAGAGGCAGCTCCACGCGGAGCGAGCAGATTTCCGCAGAGGCAGCAACTGACATAGAGCAGACGTGGTTTGTCTTCGTCAAGGGCTTTGGGGAGAGAAGGGCAGCCCGGGATCAGAGTCTAACGAGATGCAAACCGTTCGCACACGACCGTCAGTGAGAGCCGCCCGACATGACGTCTCGCAAACGGTGGCTGCCGATGACAAGGCTTGTCTCCAGGCGGCGGACGGGAGCCGGTGTGCGCAGCCGTCCCTGGGAGCCGGCCTCGTGCTGCTGCGATTCATTCTTTCCAAAGTGGCTGCGCTAAATGATCTCAGTCGTAAGCTACTATTAACATGCCACAGCCCCCACACTCTCTTTACAAAAATAATTTAAAACAAATGTGTCAGCAGTGGGAGCCCATGCGAATGTTTGCACATTCTGGTGTGGAAGCACGCGGAAGGTTCCGGCGCCTTCCAGCTCTGGCTGCCTCGTGCGCATGTGCAGTCAGCAGACGGCGTGTGGCTCCGGCTTCGGCGCAGCCGCCAAGACTGTCACCTGCTTGTTTGCAGTGGTGCCAGTGCCACCGCCACCGCCACCGCCACCGCCTTCGGGTGTCTTGCTCGCAGACCCTGCCCGTGCCACGGTTCTCTGGCTCTGCCGACAGATCGCCGAAAATGCGCTGGGTCGAAATAGCGCTCGCGTAGTATCTTACGGTCCTGGGGGAAACGTCTTTTTTTTTTTTTCTTAAAGATTTAATTTATTTATTTGACACAGAGAGAGAGAGATCACAAGTAGGCAGAGAGGCAGGCAGAGAGAGAGGAGGAAGCAGGCTCCCCGCTGAGCAGAGAGCCCGATGTGGGGCTCGATCCCAGGACCTGAGATCATGACCTGAGCCGAAGGCAGAGGCTTCAACCCACTGAGCCCCCCAGGCGCCCCGGGATAGAGTCTCAAAACTAAGGTGTCCCCAACACAAATTAAGGTTGTGTTCCTTCCAGAGGCTCTGAGGGTGAATCTGTTTCTTTGACTTTTTTGGCTTCGGGAGCATGCCGCGGTCCTTGGCTCGCGGCCCCTCCTCCACCTTCCGGTCCCCCTGTCACCTTGGCTTCCATTTTCATGCCTCTTTCTCTGACTCTGACCCTCCACCTCCTGCTTTCCCTTATAAAGATTCACATGATGACGTTGGGCCCACCCAGATAATCTGGGATAATCTTCCCATCTCAAGACTCTTACCTCAGTCAAACCTACGAAGTCCTTTGCCATACAAGGTCACATATTAGTAGGTTTTGGAGATCAGGGCGTGGATGTCGTTGTAGAAGTTGTTATTCTGCCAACTGTGGTGCACGTGGGCCGTGGCTACACAAGGTTCTCATCTCTGTAGCCACGGGGTTGCAAAATACTATGAGCATCTTGGTTCTGTGAGAGCCCCGATCCTAAAATGCATCCTCGTGCTGCACCCTGAAGGTAGGAAGGAAGATTGGTGTGGCCACTATGAAAAGCAGCACAGAAGTTCCTCAAGAAACTAAAAATAGAACCACCGCATGATCCAGCAACCCCACTTCTGGGCATGTATCTGAAGGAAACAAAATCAGTGTCTTGGAGAGCTCTCCACACACTCCTGTTCACATCGGCATGACTTACAATAGCCAAGATGTGGAGACCACCTACGTGACTATCAATAGATTAACAGATAAAGAAAATACCACATGCACACTGAAATATTATTCAGCCATAAAAAAAGGAAAATCTTGCCATTTGTAAAAACATGGATGGACCTTGAGGGCTTCCTAATGCCCTAAATGAAGTAAGTCAGAGACAGATGACTATCCTGTGATCTCACTTATGTGTAGGATCTAAAACACCGAATTCATCAAATCAGGGAACAGACTGGCGGTTGTCAGAGGCAGGAGGGGGAGGTGGGGAAAATGCATGAAGGTGGTCAAGAAGGCCAAACTTCTAGTTATAAGATAAATAAATCCTGGGGATGTAGTATACGGCACAGTGACTGCAGTTAACAGCTCTGTGTTGTGTATGTGAAAGTTGCTAAGAAAATGGGTCTTAAGAGTTCTCGTCACAAGAAAAAAATTGGTGACTGTGTGAGGTGAGGCTTGTTAGCTAAACTCATTGTGGCAAAATCATACACATACACGCATCTTAGTCATTGCGTCACACGCCTTAAACTCATGTAAGGTTATATGTCATTAGATCCCAATAAAACTGGGAAAAAACAAGAAAGAGCTCAAATCAACAACCTGACTTGACAGCTGGAGGAGCTAGGAAAAGAAGAATAAACTAAACCCAAAGCTAGTAGACGGAGGGAGAAAATAAAGATCATAGCAGAGATAATTGAAATAAATAATATCAAAAGTTAGGTTTTTGAAAAGGTTTCTAAAAACCAGCCTTTAACTAACTATATGGACTAAAAGGAAAAGACAGCTACTCGAGTCAAAAATGAAAGTGGGGGGCCCCTGGGTGGCGCAGTTGGTTGGGCGACTGCCTTCGGCTCAGGTCATGATCCCAGAGTCCCGGGATCGAGTCCCGCGTCAGGCTCCCAGCTCCATGGGGAGTCCGCTTCTCACTCTGACCTTCTCCCTTCTCATGCTCTCTCTCACTCTCTCTCTTTCCTAATAAATAAATAAATAAAATCTTTAAAAAAAAAATGAAAGTGGGGACACTACTACTGATGGGACAGAAATGAAAGGGACGATGAGAGTCCTGTAAACAGCGGGACACCAGCAGATTGGATCATCGGCGCACACTGGACAGAGTCCTCGAAACACAAAACCTACTGAGACGAAATCACCAAGAAACAGAAAATCTGAATAGACCCATAACTAGTAGGGAGATTGAATCAGTAAAAAAAAAATAAAAGCCCTGGAGCAGGTAGTTTCACTAGTGAATCCTGACAAACATTCGGAGAAGAAATAATACCAATCCTTCTTGAACTTTTCCCAAAAGCTGAAAAGAGAGGAATAAGCCCTCTTGGACAAGAACTCGTGTCACCCTGATACAAAAACCAGGCAAGAAGACTGCAATAAGGGAAACCATAAGCCAATATTCCTTTTTTAAAAAATTAATTTAATTTTATTTTTTCAGTGCTCCACGATTCATTGTTCATGCACCACATCCAGTGTCCATGCAATACGTGCCCTTCTCGATACCCACCACCAGGCTCGCCCAACCCCTCACCCCCTCCCCTCCAACCCCTCAGTTTGTTGCTCAGAGTCCACAGTCTCTCATGGTTCATCTCCCCCTCCAATTTCCCCCCATTCACCCTTCCTTTCCTTCTCCCAATGTCCTCCATGTTTTTCCTTATGCTCCACACGTAAGTGAAACCATATGATAACAAACTCTCTCTGCTTGACTTATTTCACTCAACATAATCTCCTCTAGTCCCGTCCATGTTGATACAAAAGTTGGGTATTCATCCTTCCTGATGGAGGCATAATATTCCATTGTATAGATGGACCACATCTTCCTTATCCACTCATCTGTTGAAGGGCATCTTGGCTCTTTCTACAGTTTGGCGATTGTGGCCATTGCGGCTATGAACATTGGGGTACATGTGGCCCTTCTTTGTGCTGCATCTGTATCTTTGGGGTCAATACCCAGTAGTGCAATTGCTGGGTCATAGGGTAGCTCTATTTTTTTTTAAAGATTTTATTTATTTATTTGAGATAGAGACAGTGAGAGAGAGCATGAAAGGGGAGAAGGTCAGAGGGAGAAGCAGACTTCCCGTGGAGCTGGGAGCCTAATGTGGGACTCGATCCCAGGACTCTGGGACCATGACCTGAGCCAAAGGCAGTTGCTTAACCACCTGAGCCACCCAGGCCCCATAGCTCTATTTTTAATTTCTTTTAAAAAAATTTTTTTATATATATATTTTTAATTTTTATTTTTAATTTCTTGAGGAATCTCCACACTGTTTTCCAAAGTGGCTGCACCAACTTGCATTCCCACCAACAGCGGAGGAGGGTTCCCCTTTCTCCACATCCTCTCCAGCATTTGTCGTTTATTGTTTTGTAGATTTTGGCCATTCTAACTGGTGTAATCTCAGTGTGGTTTTGATCTGAGTCTCCCTGATGGCTAATAATGATGAACATTTTTTCCTGTGTCTGTTAGCCATTTGTATGCCTTCTTTGGAGAAGTGTCTGTTCATGTCTTCTGTCCATTTATTAACGTGATTATCTGTTTTTTGAGTGTTGAGTTTGAGGAGTTCTTTATAGATCTTAGATATCAGCCCTTTGTCTGTAGTGTCATTTGCAAATATCTTCTCCCATTCCGTAGGTTGCCTGTTTGTTTTGTTGACTATTTCCTTTGCTATGCAGAAGCTTTTTATTTTGATTAACTTCATAAAATCTATGAAAAACCTACAGTGAATATCATTCTCAATGGGGAAAAGCTGATAGCCTTCCCTTTGAGATCAGGAACACGTCAAGGATGCCCACTCTCGCCACTCTTGTTCAACATAGTACTAGAAGTCCTAGCAATAGCAATCAGACAACAAAAAGAAATAAAAGGTATTCAAATTGGAAATGAAGAAGTCAAACTCTCTCTCTTCACAGATGACATGATACTTTATATGGAAAACCCAAAAGACTCCACCCTCAAACTACTCGAACTCATACAGCAATTCAGTAATGTGTCAGGATACAAAATCAATGCACAAAAATTAGTTGCTTTCCTATACACTAACAATGAAAATATGGAAAGGGAAATTAGAGAATCGATTCCATTTACTGTAGCACCAAGAACCATAAGATACCTGGGAATAAAACTAACCAAAGAGGTAAAGGATCTGTACTCAAGGAACTACAGAATGCTCATGAAAGAAATTGAAGAAGACACAAAAAGGTCGAAAAGCATTCCATGCTCATGGATCAGAAGAATAAACATTGTGAAAATGTCTATACTTCCCAGAGCAATCTATCCTGACCAAAATTCCACTGGCATTTTTCAAAGGGCTGGAACAAACAGTCCTAAAGTTTGTATGGAACCAGAAAAGACCCCGAATTGCTAAGGAAATGTTGAAAAAGAAAAACAAAGCTGGGGCATCACGTTGCCTGATTTCAAGCTTTACTACAAAGCTGTAATCACCAAGACAGCATGGTACGGGCACAAAAACAGACACACAGACCAGTGGAACAGAATAGAGAGTCCAGAGATGGACCCGCAACTCTATGATCAAATCATCTTTGACAAAACAGGCAAAAATATCCAGTGGAAAAAAGACAGTCTCTTCCATAAATGGTGCTGGGAAAACTGGACAGCTATATGTAGAAGAATGAAACTTGACCATTCTCTTACACCATACACGAAGATAAACTCAAAATGGATAAAAGACCTCAACGTGAGGCAGGAATCTATCAAAACCCTAGAGGAGAACATAGGCAGTAACCTCTTCGACATCGGCCACAGCAACTTCTTTCAGGATATGTCTCCACAGACAAAGGAAACAAAAGCGAAAATGAACTTTTGGGGCTTTATCAAGATACACCAATATTCCTGATGAACACTGATGCCAGAATCCCCTACAAAAAAGTAGCAAACAGAATTCAGCAGCGAATTAGAAGGATAAACGTCCAGGACCAAGCTGGCTTTGCTCCTGGGATGCAAGGATGTTTCGGGTTATAGAACTCGGTTGGTCAATACACCACGTTAACTGGAGGAAGTGGGAAAAGTCCCTCGCTCGTCTTAATTGATGCAGAAAAAGCATTTGACAAAATTCTACACCTATTCAACAAACTAGGACTAGGAGGGACGTGCCTCCACATATTCAGGTCATGTATGAGAAGCCCATGCTGGACACCACACTCGGTGATGAAAACCTGAGAGCTTTTCCTTTAAGATCTGGAGGAAGACCAGGATGGCCATATTTGCCGCTTCTGTTTAACAGAATATTGGAAGTTTTAGCCCTAGCCAGTAGGCAAGAATGAGTGAGACATCAAAGACATCCAAACTGAAAAGGAAGAAGTAAAATCATGTCTTCACAGATGATATGGTTTTATATGTAGAAAACCCAAAAGGTTCCACAAAAAGCCTGTCGGAGCTAATAAGCGAATTCAGCAAAGTAGCAGGATACACAGTCAAAACACAGAAATCATTTCTATATGTTCATAATGGACAATCTGAAAAAGAATTTACAAAACAATCCATTTATAATAGCATCAAAAAGAATAGAAGCACTTAGGGATTAACTTAACCAAGAACGTGAAAGAGTTGTGTAATAAAAATTATAAAACAGGGGTGCCTGGGTGGCTCAGTTATTAAGCGTCTGCCTTTGGCTCAGGTCATGATCCCAGGGTGCTGGGATCGAGCCCCGCGTCGGGCTCCCTGCTCTGCAGGAAGCCTGCTTCTCCCTCTCTCCCTCCTCCTGCTTGTGTTCCCGCTCTCACTGTGTCTCTCTCTGTCAAATAAATAAATAAAATCTTTAAAAAAAATTATAAAACATTTCAGAAAGAAATTTTAAAAGACATAAATAAATGGAAACACATGCTACATTCATGTTCTGGAAGGCTGAAAATAATTGGGATGCCACTCCCCAGAGTGAGCCACAGTTTTAATGCAATCTCTGTCAAAATCTCCATGACTTCTTTACAGAAATGGAAAAACTCAATCTAAAGTTAGTATAGAATCTCAAGGAATGTAGAATAATCAAAATAATCTTGAAAGAGAAACCTGGAAGACTCACACTTTTTTTGTTTCAAAATCGTGTGATATTGGCATACAGATAGAGTAGAGACCAGTAGAATAGGACATAGAGAGACCAGAAGTAAACCCTGTCTCGTGGTCAAATGAATTTTGACAAGGTCTTTGACAAGATCATTTAATGGGGAATGGACAGTCTTTTTGGCAAATCGAGCTGAGAATATTGGCTCTCCACCAAAGAGTGACACTGGACCCTTACCTCACACCATATGCAAAAATTATCCCTCCTAGTTCTATGGGTAGGGCAGGCTTAGCTTCCCCGGGGTCTTCTTGTGCGGCTGTGTCCAGGCAGCAGTGGGCCTGGTACCCTGAAGTCCCAGCCGGACTGGTACGTCCAGGTGCTTCCATGGGCCCACCCGGCGCCTTGTCCTCAAGGGACGGCTGGGCTCCCGAGTGCGCATGGTGGTCTCAGGGCAGTCGGCTCCCAGAATGCGTGTTCTAAGAGCCCCGAGTGCAAGCTGCAAGACTTTCTATGACAAACTTGGGAGTTCCAGGACGTGTCTCTGTCGAGCAGGTCACTGGGGGCAGCTCAGGTTCCACGGACGGGCGCTTGGAGCCCAGCCGTCAGCGGGAGCAGCCACACGAGACCCAGGGCCGCTCCGGGGGACCACGCGTCTCTCCGGGGTGTGGGGGCAAGGCGAGGGCTGGTCTCACTCCGGGAAGCCAGCCTGGAGGTCCCGCTGTCGCCGAGAAAGGAACAGAGCAGAGAGGGTGTCCGGGAAGCCACGGAGAGTCCACCACCAGCTGCGCCTGAAGCTCATGCTCCTCCTGGCATTTGGGCGGATTCCAGCCGAGCCGGCTGTCGCCTCCTTCTGTCGGCGCTGCGGGAGGGTCTCAGGGCAGGGCCCCTTGAAGGGCGTCGGCAGGGTCCGGCTGGCTTTGGAGAGGCTTCAGGTGACATGTTAGGGTGGGAGCCTGAGCTGTGGTGGCCACACCGCCCGCTCGCGTCCGGCTCTGGGTCCAGGGACCGACCGCCGCGGCGGGAGGCCGGACTCGCTCTGCGCCCGCTCAGCCATGTCCCTGCCAGCGCGGGCTGTGGACTCCCCCTTGTGCCCTCGGGCTTGCCCTTCCCATACAATGTTGACTTGGGAAACGTGCCTCCTCCGATGTGCCGCCCGGGGGCTTCGGACCGGAGGCCGGCTGCGAGGCCGCAGGTCGGAGGGCAAGCGAGGGGCAGGTGTCCCGGGCTGTGCGGGCAGCCATCTGAGGCAGTGGGGGCACTGGTCATGCCTTCCTGGAAGGGACCGCGGCGATGAGCTCTCGGTCGTGACGGGGCAGGGCCGTTTGGTAAAACCAGACTGTGTCCAGCAGCCGGCCACTGTAGACGAGGGTGAGGAGGCCCAGACCCACGGCCCAGGGTGACGGGGTGGGGGTGTGGGCGGGGACCGGGACTCGGGGGAGTCTGCCCGGGGAAGGGGGACGCTGAGCCCACCCCGAGCAGGGGATGCTGGGGCGCCTGGAAGCGAGGCCCAAGGGCTCTCGGCTGTACCGGGTCCTGGCCCGTGGTCACCTCTCACCGCCTGGGTTTGGGGAACAGGGGCTTCCGGCATCGGCTGGCCCTCTCCGAGACCAGCGGGCGTCCCGCCAGCCCATCCAGCCCCGAGTCCTCACTGGACTGGGGCCGCCGCTCACTGGCCAGCTCCCGACCCCTTTCCTGGGCAGAAGGAGCCCCCTGCCCTCCCAGAGATGTTGGCCCTCTGCTTCTGTCATCCCTTCACTGATGAAGACATGTGTGTTGTGGGGGGCGCTCCGTGGGCCCCTCACCACTCTGGGGGGCTGACCAGAAGGCAGAGGTGACAAGAAGTGCCCCTCTGCCCCTCACGGGAGGAGACCCCTCCCCCGACACACGTGCTCTGAGCTCTCCACGTGCCCTGTGTGTCCGTCCACAGCACTCACCAGGGATGCGTGGTCCAGGACCCAGAGCTCAAGGCAGGATTCGGGGTTCCCCGCTCCGGCTTCAGGACGGGCCTGTGCCCGGAAGGGTTGGGGGAAGTCCCACAAGCGTGACCGTTTCAGACCCGGGTCTGGAGTCATTTCACGATCAGACATTCAGGCCCGGCGGAGAAGGGGAGTGGTGTGTCCCCGATGGGGGGCGGCTGGCAGGGGCGGGCTCCTGGCCCGGTCCCATCCCCGGGCTTCTGTCACCTGGGATGGCAGGGGCGTGGCCTCGCAGGGCCCTGTGAGGGTCTCGGGACGTGGCTCAGGGTCACGGAACTCTGGCCCCTGATCCCCCAGCCAGATGGCCCCCGGCCTCTGTCTGCTTTTCTGTCGGATGGAGGGTGGGGACCCCTGGCCCCATGTCCCCAGGCTCCGGGGCCGTCCAGGGCTGTGGCCCTGCCGAGGGTGCTTGTGGGAGGCTGGCTGGGGGCCTGGGCTAGGGTTTGGCCCCCTCCGTCCGGGCTGGCTTGCGATGCAGGGCTCGCCCCGCCCTTGAAGGCCCCACCCACGAGCGGACGTGCGGGGCGCCTGAGGCCTGCCGTGCCGGCCCCCATCCCGGCCCCGCCCTCGTGCTGGAACACTGGTCCACTGTCCCCATGGCCCTGGCCTCGCCCTGGGGGGAAGGCTCCTCCTTCCTGGGCTCAGGCGGCTCTGGAAGGTCACGCTTGCCTCTGGGCGTGGGTCCCCACCCTGCATACAGAGTCCCATTCACCCCGTGTGCAGCCCCGGCCGGGGGCTGGCACCCACCGGGGAGGGGCCGTCTGCCCACACTGTGGTGAGCTGGATGCCGCCCGGGGACCCGGGGGAGGCCAAGGGGGGAGGGCCGGGCCCCAGCCGTGTGCAGCGCCGGCCGCCGCCCGGGGACCCGGGGAACACCCACCTGTGGGTCCAGGAGAGCCCGCAGAGTGCTCCCGGCCGCCACGGCCCGCGTGTGCACTCCCGGCCACCCCGGCAGGCTCTGCCCCAGGGAGGGTGCCCCTGCTCGCCGCTCCAGGCTGGGACTCTGCACCCCGCCCGGGCTTCGCCGGCCGCCCCGGAAGGGAGGGTGTGCTGCGGGCATTTTGAGGTCTCTCGGCTTGACTGTGACGATGCCGGGGGCACTTGTCCCCTATGAGGCCACCTGGTGAGCTCCGGTCCATCCCCTCCCCCATCCCCGCGTGGCCGGGGCCGGGCTGTGCTGGCCGGTGACACAGCCACGTCCCTGGAGCCCGTGCGAGGCGGGCTGGGCCAGACACGCCGGGGATCTGCGGGCCGGCTCGTCCTTGCAAACTCCCGTCCAGCGGGAGCCCTCTGTTCTCTCAGGTAGCAGAGGGGGAAACTGAGGCTCCGCCTTGTGAGGGGTTTGCCTGGAGTCTGGGGCTGGGGTGTGCGGGCCGCGTGGACACGCCCACACACCGAGGCCCCGCTCCCGAGGGCTCCCCTGCTGTGTCCGAGGTGAGCGGGGGTTCACACCGCGCGGGGGCCCGTGAGCCCCCACCCTCCTGCAGCGCCGTTCCCCGCTGTGGCCCCAGCCGCAGTGCAGCTCCCTCCTGGGGCTTCCTCCGCACGAGAAATGTCTTACAGTGATGCCCCACCGCCCGGGATGGGCTAGAAAGGGTCCTAACTGAGGGACGCCCCACAGACGGTGGGGGACCCCGCAACACATCCTCCTCCAGCATCCGTCAGCCTCTGCTCCCGATGTGGGTCCCCCGAGACTTCCGGGAGCCGCCGGGAGGGGGCTGCCCGGGCGGGACAGGGGTCCTGTTCGGCCGGGTGCCCACCCGCACGGTTTCCGGGTTCCTCCGCTGTCCGGGCTCAGGCTGTGGGCCTCCGGTGCCTCGGAATCCCTCAGTGCTGTGATCAGGTCTGCTCCCGCTCTCTTGGGGCCACTGCAGAAGCAGCCGGGGCTGGGCCAGAGCAGGGACGGGCGTCCGAGTCACAGACGTCCACCCGCCGGGGTCCACCAGCAACCGAGGCTCGCCCGCTCCCAGCCCTGCAGGCCGGCCGTGCTCCCGCCAGAGGCCCCGGGGGTCCTTCGGGGGGCTGCAGGCGTGCGGGCGAGGGACCGCTTCGCTCCGGCCTCTGGCTCCGTCTGCAGGCGGCCGCTCCCTCCGTGTGTCTGTGTCTCGGGTCTCCCTCTGCGCCCTCGAAGGACGCCTGGCATTGGATTTGGGGCCTCCGTCCGACCCACTTCAACCGCCAACCCGTGCACACCCCTTGGGATGGGGACAGCGCACGGGGTCCCGAGTGAGACCCCAGACCCTGGGGAGGGGGGGCCCGAGCGGCGATCAGAGGCCGGCAGGGTCGGGACTGGAGGTGAGGTTAAACCTTCAGTAGCTGCGGAGGCAGACGCGAGTGCGGCTTGAGGGCGAGCAGGCAGGTGCACGGCGGACCCGCCGGGCTACTGAGAAGGCCGGAGACCGGTGGGGGAGGCGGGGGCGTCCGCAGGTGCTGGGGGCTGTCCTCTGCCGTCCTCGCGGGCAGGGCACTTGGGTGCTGTCGCAACTCTGAAATATTAGCTCCCACAAGACAGAGCTAGTGCGCTTTGGAGAAGTAACCCACTGGGTCGCCGGGTCTGAGCACAGAGAATGTGCCGCGAGCCCGGGCACCTGGTCACACAGGTGACAGTGAAGAAGCCATCGGGTCTCCCGGCTCGCGTCAGGAGGGCCCAGGCGCTAACCTGAAGAACCACCCACAGTCAAGGCTGAACTGTTCGATCTTCAGGGCGTGTAAGAAACCCAGTGGACAGAAACCTACAACATACTTTCCAGTCCCTGGGTTCCCTGTGCGGGTCCCCTAGTTGTCTCGGGGGAGACATGCCTCCAGCCCCGGTAAGACCTGGAGGGAACCCGGCTCACCTGGCTGAGGTGCGAGCTGGCGGCCGCCCGCCCACGCGGGGTGCTGGGGAGGGGGCGCGCTGGGCTCCTCCGGCCCTCGGCCCCTTGGTGACCTGCCTTCCTCCTACCCACCCACCCGTCTGTTTGACCTAAAACACCAGGACAGTCTTAAGCTCTCTCCGGAGGTGGCCCGAGTGTCGCGGCCGGGCCAGCAGAGGTTCCAGGGCATAGTCGACCTGGGGTAAGAAGCCCAAGGGTCACAATTACCTCCTCTGTATCCGGTTTAAGACATTCCAGTTTACTTCGGTGGCCCTAACAAAGGTACCAGACTGGAGGGTCTCAGAAAGGACAGCGGCTTCCTTCTGGGCGGACAGTCCTCAGCGACAGGGCTAAGTGGGCTCCGTCTTGCCCCTTTGCCAGCCTGGGAACCCCTCCACCTCCCCGCGGGTCTGAGACGGCTCGTTCCGATGCACATGAGTGCCCCATCGGTGCAGCCGGAGGGGAGAGAGGGACGGGAGTGCGTGCCACGTCTGGGAGGGTGTGCTCTGGGTGGTTCACCCACTTCTGCTCACGTCCCCTGGGACAGAGTGACCCCTGGGAGTCACAGGCCCATGCCCACGGCAACGGGGCTGGGAGCCCAGTACTTAGTCTGGGTGGCACTTGATCACCAAGGGAGAAGAGGGGAGCAGGGGTCGGGCACACCCAGGGCTCTCTGCTGCTTGCAGGCTGGGCCTTTCCCATCGGAGGAGATGGTTCGGAGACTGAGGCCGTGACCGTCCTCTTGTCCCTCCATGTGCAAGTCCTTCCGTAAGGCAGGATCAGACGTCCTGTGCTGCCGGGGCTTTGAGTGCCTCGTGGCTTCTTTGGTCAACACAACATGGGCGGGAGACAGGTGTTCCCTTCCGAGAGAGGTTTATGAGTCAGAGTCTGGGGCCTTGGGGCCTCTTTCCTCTTCGCCTCGGAGACGAGCCTTGTTTCTAGTGGAGGCAGCTTCACCAAGCCGGGGGCCCAGGAGGGCGACGCAGACCAGACCGTGTGCTGACCCCGGCGGACCCGGGCACCAGGGGGAGATCCCGCTCGGCGGTGGCAGGCTGCTGGCCTCTGGGCGCCGCGTCCGCCGAGGCTTAACTCAGCCTTCCAGGGCTGGTCCCCGTGGCACGGTGTTTCTGGGGGCGTGCGTGAGCGTCCGTGAGTTTGCGTGAGCATCTGCGAGTGTGCGTGAGCGTGTGTGAGTGTCTGTGAGTGTGTGTGTTTGTGAGTGTCCGTGAGCGTCCGTGAGCATGTGTGAGCGTCCGCGAGCGTGTATGAACGTCCGTGAGCCTCCGCGAGCGTGTGTGAGCGTCCGTGAGCGTGTGTGAAAATCCGTGAGCCTCCGTGAGCGTGTGTGAGCGTCCGTGAGCGTCCGCGAGCGTGTGTGAGCGTCCGTGAGCATCCGCGAGCATGTGTGAGCGTCCGTGAGCGTGTGTGAGCATCCACAAGTGTGCATGAGCGTGTGTGAGTGTGTGAGCGTCTGTGAGTGTGTGTGAGCGTCCGTAAGCGCCCGCGAGCATGTGTGAGCGGCCGCGAGCGTCCGCGAGCGTGTGTGAGCGTCCGTGAGCGTGTGTGAGCATCCGCAAGTGTGCGTGAGCGTGTGAGTGTGTGTGAGCGTCTGTGAGTGTGTGAGCGTCCGTAAGCGTCTGCAAGCATGTGTGAGCGTCCGCGAGCGTGTGTGAGCATCTGCAAGTGTGCGTGAGCATCCACAAGTGTGCGTGAGCGTGTGTGAGTGTGTGAGCGTCTGTGAGTGTGTGTGAGCGTTCGTAAGCGCCCGCGAGCATGTGTGAGCGTCCGCGAGCGTGTGTGAGCGTCCGTGAGCGTCCGTGAGCGTGTGTGAGCATCCACAAGTGTGCGTGAGCGTGTGAGTGTGTGTGAGCGTCTGTGAGTGTGTGAGCGTCCGTAAGCGTCTGCAAGCATGTGTGAGCGTCCGCGAGCGTGTGTGAGCATCTGCAAGTGTGCGTGAGCATCCACAAGTGTGCGTGAGCGTGTGTGAGTGTGTGTGAGCGTCCGCGAGTATGCGTGAGCGTGCGTGAGTGTGTGAGCATCCATAAGCGTCCGCGAGCGTGTGTGAGCGTCCGTGAGCGTCCACGAGCGTGTGTGAGCGTCCGTGAGCGTGTGTGAGCGTCCGTGAGCATCCGCGAGCGTCTGTGAACGTCTGTGAGCGTCCGCGAGCGTGTGTGAGCGTCCGCGAGCGTCCGCGAGCGTGTGTGAGCGTGTGTGAGTGTCCGTGAGCGTCCGCGAGCGTGTGTGAGCGTCCGTGAGCGTCCGCGAGCGTGTGTGAGCGTCCGCGAGCGTCCGCGAGCGTGTGTGAGCGTCCGTGAGCGTCCGTGAGCATGTGTGAGCGTGTGTGAGCGTCCGTGAGCGTCCGTGAGTGTCCGTGAGCGTCCGTGAGCGTCCGCGAGCGTCCGCGAGCCCATCTCCGGAGTTCCCGACTCCTGTAGAGCCCGTCGCGTGTCCCCGGCCAGGGCTCTGGGGGTCCGTGCCCAGGGCTGGGGCTGTGACTGGCTCTGTGCTCCCTGGAGCGGCGGCCACAAGATCCCCACGGGTGGCACGCTCCAGTTCCACGTCCAGCCCTCCCAGCGTGCCTTCGCGCCGGTTCCGGCTCCCCCGGGACGTCAGTGAGCGCGGGGCTGGGAAGAGGTTCCCCCAGTCGCCCCCGACAGCCGGAGCCAGCTACTCCAGCCTCCGCGGCCCTCCGCCCGCCCTCCCGGACCTCGGGGACCCCGTGCTGCTGCCATAGCGAGAGCTCCCTGCCCACACGCTTCAGTGGGGCTGTCCCTGTGCCTGGCTGCCGGCAGCTCGAGGTGCCCTTGATGTCCGCAGCCCCCTCGTCCGCCCCGAACCCTCAGCACAAGGAGGCGCCGACGGTACCTCTGTGTCCCCAGGGCTGGCCGCCACCGAGGACCCACCGAAGACGGTCAGGCCTGTCCTCCCGCACACCCGTCTCCTCCTCCTTGGGACGCAGGAGCGCCCTGGTGCCCTCTGTGTCGTCACCGTCGTGTTTGGTTGAAGGCAAACGCCGGGGCCACGGCTCGAGCCGGGGCTGGAGGCCGTAAGGCGCTGACCTCAGGCACAACATCGAGGGCGCGTCAAAACCTCAGCATTCAAGACAAATGCAACTTTAATGCGATATTTCAGAAGACCGAAGGCAAAGCATTCATGACGAACAAAATATCACAAATTCTAGCAAGACAGGATCCAGCCAGAGCAGCGAGCCAAGCCTCCCGCTGCCGACGCAGGTGCACAGGCCCGGGGCTCAGAGCCTGCCTTTGGGGGGCCCAGGGCAGTCGAGAAAGGGGGTTGCTGGTGTGGCAGTGCACCGCAGACGCCTCTCGGGAGAGGCGCAGGTCAGGGGGCCGTGCATTCCGGGCGTGGGACTGAGTCCCGGGGGCAGCCCCGGGGGGGGGGGAGTGGCACCGCTGCCCGGCCCAGGTCGCCCATCTCTGTGGGTTTTGTCCACCCCACGTGTTTCCAGGGCCAACGCCGGATTATTGGCGGTTGGGTGAGTTGGGAAGATGGCTTTTCTCTGTATCTCCACCCTGGTCTCGGGTCCTGCCGGTGCGGGGCTGAGAGCGATGGGCAAAAAAGGGGATGTTCAGAGGCGACAAGCATGCTGTGCCTCCGCGTGGCGCGACGGTTACAAGGGTGGCTGAGTTAGTCCAGATTCCCCCGCACCCTGGGGCAGGAGGAAGGGGTTCGACTCTCCACTCTGGCGCTCGCCCTGCATCGCTGTGGACCCTTTCTGCTGAAAACACCTCTCCGGGCAAAGCAGACTCACGAGAGCCTCGGCTTCCCGGGCCTGCACTCTCCCCGAGACCCTCAGGCTTCTCGTTGCCACGTAACCGGAAACAGGGACAGGGCACTCGGATTCTGCGGAGAAGTGAGACCAAGGGAATTCGAGGGAGCGGGAGACCCGGTGTGCGGACTCGTGATGGGAGGAGGCCTCGTGCGGCGACCCCGGGGGGCGCCGGGGGGGGTGGGGGCCGCTGCCAGAGGCCCCTCCCGCAGGGGAAGCGTCGTCCGCGGAGCACGCGTGTCTGTGGTCTGAAGCCACCCCAGGTGCGGCGACTTGTTAGGGCAGGAAGCTAACACACCCAGAGTAAAATGTCAGCACTTCCCCGAAGACCAGGGAGAATGTTATAAAAATAGCAAGAAAGTGTTGAAAGAGATGAGGAATCATTTTTCTCGGATGGCTTCCTCGAACATCAGCGCTGCTGGAGGCTTCCTGGACGTGGTGCGGGGTGATTATGGCCCAGCTTCGCCCTCCCACACGCGCCCCTCGGGGTCTTCCCGACCCCCCGGCGGCCCCGGATGGCACCCGCAAGCGCTGGGGTCCCGGACCCAGGACCCACCTGGACCCGCGGTTCTCGAGCTCACTCCTGTTTTGTGACTTTTTGGGTGAAGCACATGAGATCCTTTCAAGTGAAAAGAGGCAGCTGCTGTGACTTGAAGATGAAAAAGCAGAACTGGACAAGCTGCCGCACGGCCTCTCGTCACTGTCCCGCCGACACTGTCCTACTTCCGCCACGGGGGCTGGGAAGGCCGGCCTGTCAGCTCTGCCGGCCACTGAATCCCAGCCCGTGCTGTGGTGAACTCCGGCTCTGTCCCCACGGCCTTCCCTCCCAGTCACGTTGCTGGCCTAAGTAGCGTCTGACTGATGCCCAACAGCAGGGTCACATTCCCGAGAACATCGCCGAACAGTGAAGACGGCGTGACGGGCTCCCACCATCCCAGAGCCACGGAGCCACGGAGCCACAGAGCCCGGCCGGCACGTGTCCTCGCCTCCCTGCCGCTGTTCCCGCAGCACCTGCCCGTGACATCGGGGGTGGGGGGTGGGCTTCGCCTGCGGGGCCCCAAACGGCAGCTCGTGATGCCGAACGACCGCGACCCTGCAGGCCTCGTGGAGCCTTCCTTGCACGCCCGGGTCCACGGACATGCTCTGAAAATGAGCAAGGGTTTCCACGGGGCTGGCGGCGCCTTTGGAGCCGTGGACACCAGAACCACGTGTGGCGGGCGCCTGGCGGGGGTGGCTCGGCCGGGGGAGCTGGGCTGCAGGACGGGGAGGGGCCCTGCCCGACCTCCTGGGGGCCGCGAGGCTTTGCCCAGGTCACGGGGGCTGCCGGAGGCCTGGCGGAGCCCACAGCCGCTGCTGCTGACGTGCACGTGTTTGCCAGAAAGTCTGCCTCCCGCCTGGGGCAGCCCTGCCGCTCGCGCCCCACGGGGGCTTTCCACGCGCCGCCGGGGCCGGTCTGGGCAGGAAAGCACGTGCAATACAGCTGCTGTGACGGGAGGACCCCCGAGCTCCGTGATCGCGCGTGTGGAAGCCACGCCCCTGCCCCCCCCCGCCCCCCGGGCACCTGCTCTCAGCATCCAGGGCCCGGGCTGCCAGCTCCGCCTTCCCCGTGGACAGCAAGCTCTGCCTGTGACACCTGCACGGTCCCCTGCCGCCCTGGGCGCCCTTGGCGGGGGACCAAGCACTCGGCTGCTTCTGAGCCTCGTCGGCCGACGTGGGCGCTGCCGGGGGTGCCGAAGGGCCGGTGTTCGGGGTGTTGGGAGGGGTCCACGCACTCCTGGCGGAGCCTCCCCGGGCTCTTTTCGGCCCTGCTCTCCTTGTGAGGCCCCAGGCTGGGGTCTCCTGCCCACTGTCCCCGAGCTCTCAGGTCTGAGACGGTCCCTCCCCGTTCTCTGTCTTGTTTAGAACCCCTCCCACAGCTCCAGCCGTGACCCGTCTTTAACTGGGGCTCCTGCTCTCTGCCCTTGGGGAAAACTCGCCGAGTGAGCCCGCAGCCGCCGACCCCGCTGATGGAGAGCCCGGGGCTCTGAGAACCCGAACAGCCTGTGTGTATTTACACACCGGAAACTAAGTAACAGCCTCGCATGCGTGTATCCAAACATCGGAGGCTGCTCTGTCCTCTGGCCCACCGTGCCCCCCGAGACCAGGGACGCAAGGCCCCCCCAAACGGACCCTCCCTGGGGGTCCCTCCTGGCTTATGACGGCTCCCCAGGAGCGCAGAGCCGAGGCCCTGCCACGTTTCTGAGGATGCACTAGGGGGACACGGAGTCCTTGCTTCTTGCTTGTCCCTTGCCACCGTTTGCCCACCCCCCCCCCCGTGGTGCCCAGGTCGCCGGCTGATGTTTGCCATCCCTGGGTGTGTGGGGTCTCCTGGACGCAGGCCTTGGGCGCAGTGAGTGTGCGGCAGGGGCCGGGACACGGAGCCCACGGGTGCTGCCTCCGCCGCTGTCTCGACCCCAACTTACAAAGGATTTCGCTGCGGCTTCAGGAAGGGGCTGCACCTGCAGCCGCTATTTTGGGTGTGTCGGGCGGTGATCTCGCCACGGGGGCCTCTGCGCGTGCTGCTCCCGGCTCTCGGGCACACACACTCATCACACAGCGAGGAGCTCGGGTCACCCCGGGCCTGCCTTCCGGGCGGCCTCCCGTGGGGGCGTGCGTGGGCGTGTGTGCACGCGGCCCACCGGGGGCTTCTCCCGCTTAGCGATGCCTCTGGCGGTTTCCCCGTTGAACGGCTCCTTATCGCGGGCGTTTGGGCCCATTCTCCTCACGATGGCCAGCCCTGCTACAGTAGACATTTGGGTTGTGCTTCCTTCAGCGTCTGAGAGTCTGTCTGCTCTCAGACAGACGTCTGATTCTTCGATGTGGAATTTCTAGGGCAAACGCGCAGACCTCCACCCCAATCCCCATTCACAACACAAACACCCCTTCAAGTACTGAATCTGCCACGTTAAGGATCTCGGAGGCCCACGTCCAGCTTTAGGGACCAGTGCCACTGCCCCCTGGGATCCCGCCACTGGGCGCTCTCCGGGGCGCGTCTGCACAGAGGGGCTGTGGCTGCAGATGGGGAGGATCGCGGGGGCTTTGAGACAGGGCACCCCGGAAAGGGCTCCACCGAGAGAGGCTTCGTGATACCTCCTCCCCGTGGGACCCCACCCCACCGTGACCCCCCCAGGGAGCCCACCGCCAGGATGGTTGGATAACAGGCTTTGAGAAGCTGGGGGTTCATGGGGCTGGGTGGCCACAGCAGTGAGGGGACGGGCACGTGTCCAGGAACCCAGACAGCCCGGCAGAAAATAACTCTTACGGGGAAAGCAAGCAGGTCGGTGCAAGCCCATATATCTTTCCTGACCCGGAGGAAGGCGCCTTCTGCGTCCTCACCGAGTTCAAGGGGGTTTCCACTTACCCAGATGACCCGGGACTCTGCCTCAGGGTGCCAGAAGGGCTGCTGAGCCCACCCTTGCCCTCTCCCCACCGTGGTGAACCGCACCTCCAGCTGTCCTCCATGCTGCAGGACGCAGAGAGCACGGGGAACCAGGCCGCCGACAGAGCACCATGGAGCCCGTGTAGCCGGGCAGGGAGACCACAGTGGAGGGAGTCCTCACGGTGGTGAGCCTGGAGAGCGGTACAGGGCATTCGAAGGACGCAGGGGAGGCTCAGGGTCATGGAGTTTACGGGTACTCAGCAGTGCGGAGAAGCTCCTCCCGCCCTTTGGCGCTCCCTCCCCCTGCGCCCTGTCTCCCGGTCCCCAGGCTGCTGTGTCCTCAGCTCAGGGGGGTTGTGGGCTGCTGTTGCCCCCCCCACCCCACGTTCAGCACGGGCCCGGAGCTGCGGCCCCTGCCGGACCTCTCCCACAGGTGGCGTCTGTGCTGCCGGAGTCTGAAAGCCATTCTTGCGTACCTTTCGTCCAGCGCTAGTTTGGTGTAGAAATTCTACACCACCTGCCATTTAAATATTTTTTTCAAAGTCTATTTAACACACGGTCACATTTGCTCTTCATAACCAGCAAACATTTCATGATTTGGGGAATACGCCATTTTACTAGGGAGGAAAAAACGCCCTGATGTTTAAGCTCTGATGTTGATTTTATTTAAAAAAAATAAATGTCTCTGGTGACACCCTCTCATTTAATAGCAGCCACATTGGTGTCCGTGAAACGCACTGTTCTGAAGCATATGACCCACGGTGTGGGGTCATATGCCGTCACAGAGCCGTGTGATGGTCCCTGCGGCCTGACGGGTCCTAGAGCACTTCCTCCCCCACGAGGAGCCTGTCCTTACCAGCAGCCCCTCCCCACTCCCTCCCTCCAGCCCCTCGCTCTGATGCACATTCTGTCCCTGCAGACTTACTTATTCTGGATTTTTCACATAAACGGAGGCTACAGTCTGCGGTCTTTTGTGTCTGGCTTCTTTCACGTACGTAAAGCTTTTAAGGTTTACCTGTGTCGTAGCATGTATCAGAACCCCAAGCCTTTTTATGATCAAATATTCTTTTCTTTTTAAAGATTATTTATTTGTTTACTGGACAGAGAGAGAGATCACAAGCAGGCAGAGGCAGGCAGAGAGAGAGGGGGAAGCAGGCTCCCCGCTGAGCAGAGAGCCCGATGCGGGGCTCGATCCCAGGACCCCGTGATCATGACCTGAGCCGAAGGCAGGGGCTTTAACCCACGGAGCCACCCAGGCGTCCCATGATCGAATATTCTTCAGTGGAATGAACGTACCACATTTTGTTTATTCGTTCCCCCACCGGTGGGCATTTCTGTTTCCACTCTGGCTTTTAGACATCAGGGGACGAGCATCTGTGCGCGGCTCCCGTGGGGACATGTTTCCGTTCCTTCTGGATGTGTACCGAGGGGTGGAATTCCCGAGACCCCTGGCCACTCTCATTTCACATTTTGAGCAACTACTGAACTGTTCTCCGAAGTGGCCGATTTTCTAACCCAACAGTCGGGTCCGAGGGCTCCAATTTTCACATCCTCATCAACACCTGTTGTTTTATTTTATTTTATTTTTAAACATTAGCCTTACTTAGTGGATAGGAAGTGGCATCTCCTTGTGGTTTTGATCTGTGTTTCTCTAATGACTAATGGTGTTGAGAACCTTTTCGTGTGCTTGTTGGCCTTTTGACATCTTCTTTGGAGAAATGTCTACACAGGGCGCCTGGATGGCTCAGTGGGTTAAAGCCTCTGCCTTCGGCTCAGGTCCTGATCTCAGGGTCCTGGGATCGAGCCCCACATCGGGCTCTCTGCTCAGCAGGGAGCCTGCTTCCTCCTCTCCCTCTGCCTGCCTCTCTGCCTGCTTGTGATCTCTCTGTCAAATAAATAAATAAAATCTTAAAGAAAAAGAGAGAGAAATGTCTATACAGACACTTTGCCCATCTTTTAATTGAGTATCTTTTCTCTTACTTGTTGTGTGGTAAGAGTTCTTCCTGTATTCTGAATTTAAGGCCCTTATCAGATGCACGATTTGCAAATATGTTCTCCTATTTGGGGAGTCTTTGGTTTCTTGATGGTATCATGTGCTGCACCGAAGTGTTTAATTGTGACGGCATGCAATTTATCTGTTCTTTTCCTTTGTTGTTTGTGTTTTTGATATCATAATCAAGGATACATTTCCTAACCTAAAATCATGAAAATTTACCCTGATGTTTTCTTTTAATGTTTATAGCTTTAGCTCATGCATTTAGGTCTATGATCCATTTTGAGTTAATTTTTGTGTGTGGTATTAACTCTCCTACTTTGTCCTTTAACACGTGGATATCCAGCTGTCCCAGCATCTATTTGTTGAAAGCAATTACCACACACTTAAGGATTTAGTTCCAGATTTTCAATTATATTCCACGTATTTATGTCTATCCTTACCCTGGTATCACTATCTTGATTACTCTCGCTTTGCAACTTTTGAAATTGGAGACCGTGAGTCCTCTTTGTTCTTCTTTTTCAAAATTGTTTTGACTATTATTAGTTGCTTGCATTTCTATATGAATTTCAGGATCAGCTTGTCAATTAAAAAAATCTAGCTGGGATTTGGATAGAGATCAAGTTGAATCTGGGCATATTTGAGGAGTACCACCATTTTAATAATCCATGAACATGGATGTCTTTCCATTATTTAGGTCTTCTTTAGTTTTTTTACAACGATGTTGTGGTTTTCAAAGTACAAGTCTTGCACTTCTTTTGTTAAAATATATTTCTAAATGTTTATTTTTCATGCAATGAAAAATGGAACTTTAAAGATTCACTTTGGACTGGTTGTTGGTAGTGTGTGGAAACACAACTTGTTTCTCGTGCTAAATTTGTGTCCTGTAACCTGTTGAACTTGTTTACGAGCATCTGGGGAATGCTGAAGGGAATGGATGATGAATTCTGACAAACGCTTTCCTGTGTTTATCAAGATGATCTTGATTTTCCTCTTTTTTCTGTTAATTTGTACACAAACACATGAATGTCCATATAATACACAATGTGTGCCCATACATCTAGAAGATATACATGCATACATATATATTCATATACATTTTTCTAAGTCTTTTTAGGCAATCTTAGTAGATGTATACAAATTTGAATTTCCTTTTTCTCCTTTCTTGCTATCTCTTGAGTTAATTTTCTTTTTATTTCCCCGCCTTTTAATTTGTTCTACTTTTTTTAAAACATTTTTTCCCAAAGGTTATCCTAAAATTGGTATTGAAATCTGATATAAATCAGTGCTTTTTCTTCTTAGTCAAAGTTTAATTGGACTTATTCTCATCTCAACTTGTTTACTACTGTTTAGACACGTTTATCCATATGTATCTTTTTATACTTCACATGTCATTACTGTTTTTGTTTCCTGCAGGTGATTTTAAGTTTGATTTATTTGCATATCTTATTTTTCATTGCAATTTCTTTCTTTCTGCATTTCTTAGCTTTCACGTCTCTTAGAATTTCCTTCAGGGACGCCTGGGTGGGTCACTGGGTTGAAGCCTCTGCCTTCAGCTCAGGTCATGATCTCAGGGTCCTGGGATCGAGCCCCGCATCGGGCTCTCTGCTCAGCGGGGAGCCTGCGTCCCTCTCTCTCTCTGCCTGCCTCTCTGCCTACTTGTGATCTCTCTCTCTCTCTGTCAAATAAATAAAATCTTAAAAAAAAAAAAAAAAGAATTTCCTTCAGTCTACAATTAGAACACTGAAATCTATCAGTTTTTTTCCTGAAATGTATTTTCTCATTTTCATTTTCAGAGGGTGTTTTTGCTTTGTGGAATTATAGACGAGCAGTTTTTTGTTTTTGTTTTTCTCTCCAGGGCACTGAGGGAGTCATGGCCTTGTGGCCTCGTCTTCTGGCTCCTGCTGGTTCTTCTGGGAGCTGAATGTGAATCCTGTTGGTGTTCGGAAGGTAATCTCTACGCTTTGGCCGAGTTTAAGGCTTTGTCTTTTCTTTAAAGGACCTCTGGTGTGGTGTGTGCCTAGGTGTGTTTTCTTTGTATTTATTGTGCTTTGTAGCACTTCCTGGTTCTGTCGTTTAAGAATTTAAATGGCTTTCAGCCATTTGAAAACTTCTTGGCCTTTCTCCTCAAACATTGCTTTCACACATTCTCCCTCTGTCCTTTTTTTTTTTTTTTAAAGATTTTATTTATTTATTTATTTATTAGGAAAGAGAGAGAGTGAGAGAGAGCATGAGAAGTGAGAAGGTCAGAGTGAGAAGCGGACTCCCCATGGAGCTGGGAGCCCAATGTGGGACTCGATCCCGGGACTCTGGGATCATGACCTGAGCCTAAGGCAGTCGCCCAACCAACTGAGCCACCCAGGCTTCCCTCCCTCTGTCCTTTTTTAGAGGTTCTAAATTCATGCATATTAGACCCTCCTCCATGCCCTCTTCTTCTCTTATACTTTTAGAAAATGTCTCCTCCTCAGTCCGGGGATTTCTGTCACCTCCCCCAACTCTGCAGCTCACTAATCCTCTTCATGTCTAACTGCCTATTAAACCCATCTAGTTACCCCTTTTCATTCACTGCACATTTCAGTTCTAGAATTTCCATTTGAAGCTTTTGAAATACATCCCAGTTCTTTGGTGAAAGTGCCCATCTTATCATCTATTTTCTTGAATATGTTAATCACAGTTATTTTAAATTTCATCAAATCCAGTATCCAGACTGTCGTTCTCTTTGTATTGCTTGTATTTTTTGGTTGGTTTGCTGTCAAATGATCTTGTCTTTTGATATGCCTGGTGATTTCAAATTAAGTGCTGGACACTTTGTTTTAAAAATTGGTGTTTAATTGAAATTCTGGCTGGTTCTAACTTTTTACACACAGGTTTGCTTTCAGTGAGGCAATCGAGTTTACTTCTGGTAAGTTCTCCTAATCCATGTGGATTGTTGACTGGGGTGGGCTTTCTTCTTTGAAAGGCCTGATTTATTTCTTTCTGGTGCACTCATGCTTCTGAAGGGTCCTTACCGATGCCATGGGTTGCTGACCTCTCTCTGCCCTGCCATCCTCTTCCTGGGGATGGATAGCAACTTTGGTTTCTCTGGTCCTGTCTAATTACTGGACAGAATCTACTGCGTAGATTCTCTGGCTCTGTTTGGGTGCCCCAGGGAATGGAGGCACTGAAAACCGGGGACATCTTTCTGTACGTCCCTTTCCTCTGGAGTGTTGATCCCTAGCTCCTCGCTGGCCTGGCAATCCTCTCCAATTCCTTCACACCATTGATTTCCTGCACATTGTCCAGATTTTCTAGGTATTTTCAGCAGAATAGTTAGTCTAAGAAGAATAACCTGGCCTCCCTGGAAGTGGAAAGTCAGTTCTTACTTGAATACAGTTGAGCGTAGTAATCATTTCCTGTGGAGTTTGTGCTTTTCAGTTGTTTGGTTTATCAGGAAAGTCTTTGCTACCCCTAAATCACAAAAGGATTCTCCAATTTGTTCTTCTAAATTTAATTGAAGACAAAACAAAACGCTGATTCACGAGAGTATGCTCACGCCGATGAGCCCCGCGTCATGTAGGGAGGTGCTGAATCACTAGAGGGTGCACCTGAAACCTAGTGAACCGCTGTAAGCCCCCGACGCTGGAGTTAAAGTGAAAAAAAGTCAGCGATGACCAACCACTTCCACCAGAGGCCCAGGACGCCCCTTAGGCATTTCGCCAAGTGCGACGAGTCCTAATGCTTTCAGGGAGTGTCACCGTGGAGGTGTCACCGTGTCACCTTGCTAACTATTTAGCCATTTCATTTTGAAAGTGGTCTTCTGGCTTTAGGCTCGGACCCTTCCCCACAGTAGGTCTGCAAATGTGCCCGCTTCCAGGAGGCTGCTGGAGACGCTGTACGTGAGGAATCTAAATGATGGTCTCTGATGCAGTTGCGTTCGGATGAAAAGAAACAACACAAAACTGACTCTCGGACACATTTCTCTCTGGATTAAAGCAGGATTTTTCTTCCTGGCTCTCACGAGACAGGACGACCGGCAGAGAGCTTGTCACTCCTGCTGAGCTCTGTCTCGTTGGCCGGAGTCTTCCGGTCCCTGGCCCGGTTGTCACATCTAACCCAGAGAAGTGGCGGAGCGAGCGGCCCCGCTGGCAGGGGTGTGGCGGGAGGAGCCCAGCGCTGTGGCAGCGCTGGCCCGAGGCGGGCCTGGGTGGAGTAGGGTCAGCTGTGGGGCTGCAGAAGAGAGTTGTCTTAACCCAACCCTGATGCTGGGAACCAGAGGCTGTTCACAGCGGCGGGAGCGGGACCCAGGCTCAGGGAAAGTGGGGGGCCCGCTGAGCCGTCGGGACCGGGGCCTGAGCACACCAGAGCGTCATCCAGAAGGCCAGGGTCTCCGCCATGCTGAGAAGGACCTGGGGGCTCGGGAAGGGGCCTCCCTGCACCACCTTCGTTCTCCTGTGAGCAGGGTGGCCCCGTGGTGCCGGACCACAGCCAGCGACACGCTGGGCGGGGTGGTGGCAGCGGACAGGGTGGGCGGCAGGCTGAGCCATTCCAGGTCCCAGGAGAGGGCTGCCCCGGGCCTACTGGGGGGACCCCTCTCCAGGTCGCCCCAGGGTGCTCAGGCCTCCATCTTCAGGCAGAGAGCACCGGAGCTAGCCTAGAACTTTCTCATTAGCTGCACGAGGGCTGTTGGAATCTGACGACTGGACTGCCCACCCAGGTCAGCCCCTTTCCCCCCGCGTGGGTATGAGGCAGGCAGGCCGCCCTCGCTAACGTGTCCGTGCTCGACGAAGATGTGGCCGAGCGTGTAGCCAGAATCCGGCCTCTGATCCTCTCTTCCCCCACCCCCACCCCACTCGCCAAAACGGGATCCCGCTGTGGGCAGAGCGGGATCTGGGAGGGCGGAGAGCTCCAGCCGGCCACACAAAGCCACCAGCGTCAGAGGTCCTCCCCCAGGAGCTCGGGGCGTGACAAGGAGGCCTCCCTCCCGAAGCCACGCTGGTCCCTGTTCCTTTGTCCAGCGCGGTCCGGGTCCCTGCTCGCTCTCGGGGGGTGGATGAGGGCACGTGGGGTGGGGCTGGCGGCGGGGGGGAGGGCAGAGGCTCACTTCCTGGTGCTGCGGGCAGATCTAAGGTCGTGACAAAGGAGGCAGCTCTGGAGGGGAGAGCGATCCCTTCTTATAACGGGTTGGACAGTGTCCCCTAAATTCACGTCCACCCAGAACCTCAGAATGTGACCTTATTTGGAAATGGGGTCTCAGCAGAGCTAATGAGTTCAGTTAGGGTGAGGTCCCGGGGTGGGGGTGCGGCTAATCGGACCACGGGCGTCTTTACCACAAGACGGAGGCAGACACACACAGGCAGAGCGCTGGGGGACACGGGGCGGAGATGGGGTGACACCCCGACAAGCCAAGGGACACCGGGGGTTGTCAGTGGTCACCAGAAGCCGGGACAGCCTGGAGGGGATTGTCCCTCACGGCCTCAGAGGGAGCCAGGCCCGTGCTCTCCCGGTCTGGGGCTTCCTGGCCCCAAACTGTGCGAGACCTAAGTCCCGCTGTTCTGAGCCCCTCGGTGTGTGCTATTTTGTTATGGCTGACTCTCACCCACCCCTGCGGGCCCCGGGAGAGGGTCAGGGCCATGGGCAGCTGGCCCAGAACACCCCAGGTCAGCAGGGGACAGTGGCCTTGGGCTGATTAAGGGTCAGTGAGGATGGGATGCTGTGACAAAGGTGAGAGCATGGGCCAGGTGCACTCCCCCTGTGTGCAGCGAGGCCAGGCTGGCAAGGGCCAGGTCAGAGAGGGTCAGGTCGGGGAGGACAGGTCGGGGAGGACGGGTCGGGGAGGACAGGTTGGGGAGGGCAGGTCAGAGAGGGTCAGGTCAGAGAGGGTCAGGTCGGGGAGGACAGGTCGGGGAGGACAGGTCGGGGAGGATAGGTTGGGGAGGACAGGTCGGAGAGGGTCAGGTTGGGGAGGACGGGTCGGGGAGGGCCAGGTCGGGGAGGATAGGTTGGGGAGGAAAGGTCGGGGAGGACAGGTCAGAGAGGGTCAGGTCAGAGAGGGTCAGGTCAGGGAGGGCGAGGTCAGAGAGGGTCAGGTCGGGGAGGACGGGTTGGGGAGGACGGGTTGGGGAGGACGGGTGGGGGAGGGCCAGGTCAGGGAGGGTCAGGTTGGAGAGGGTCAGGTCGGGGAGGACAGGTCGGGGAGGGTCAGGTCAGGGAGGGTCAGGTTGGGGAGGGCCCAGTCGGAGAGGGTCAGGTTGGGGAGGGTGAGG